>JAPDVR010000019.1:30392439-30832439 GCA_026230005.1 Gila orcuttii | reverse complement strand
ATTGTTAGCCTGTTTTTAACAAAAACGGCTTCTACGGGGCCATAACGTAAGATACAAAGTAATGGAGCCTTTTATACATTGTCGTGTTTATTTAGAAATAAATAATGGACAAATTAAGTCTTTGGACGCCTCAGATGTAAAGTTATTCGCTGTCAAAGTGACGCCAAAATGAATAGGAGTCAATGGAATGCTAACAGCAGGTGAAGTTCTGCTACAATGGCGGCTCCCGCGAGGCTTCAACTTCCGGCTGATGGATTACCCCCTTGCATAATTTGCTTCAAATTTTTTGTGATCAATTAGTCAGCCTGACCTAAATACAACATGGCTGCCAGTGGTGCAGAACATTCAGATTTTGAGATAAGTAAATATATATTAAACTTACTTTTCTTCTTCTAAAAAAAAAGAAAAAAAAAAAGAATACTGCTAACATTAATTGTGAACATTGTCTTAAGGTGCTGAAGGAGAAAATTAAGTAATATGTTGTTCATGTTGTTATTTAGCATGTTTTGAAATGTATGTATCTCCTGAGATACGTTGCCTCTTTAGGGTATAAAAAAGGGATTAAACTAGCTCTATTTAAAATGCACTACTCAAACTTTAATGATTGTAATTCAAGAATGCTTTGGAATATAGACCTAAGTTTGGTCTTGTTTTAAAGAAAACAGTCAGCAGATTATTACTGAAGTGAAAGCACTTCAAAAAAATGAAAGTATGAAAAAGTTATGGAAGTTTAAACTTACATTAAATCAAATATACTGTACTTAATATATATATATATATATATATATATATATATATATATATATATATATTATATAAAATATGTATTTTACTAAATATTTTTTACTATAAAATTACTATAAAATCAAAGGCATATATCTAACCAAGTTGTGTTCCAAATTTGAAGTTGATGTCACAAAAATTGAAGTTCCCATGAGATTTTGTTTAGGCATAATACCAAAAATAGCCACCAGGTGACTTACATTCCATTGAATTTAATTGTATGCATTCTGCCATAACAAATTAATAAATTTCTGTCCAAATATCATTTCTGTCACAAAATATGGAACCTTGAGACTCAGACCTTTCTGACAATATGTGTTTTGTCAAGATTAGAAAAGGTTTTGATCTCAAATTATGAAACATGGATGCCCAAAAGGGGAGGAGCCCAATAAAAGAATTTACGGTACCGTTTCTATGGTAACGCAACGTCCAATTTCAAAACGGGTTCCACAGGCTGAATCTTGAGTTCGTAAGCTTTCGAATGATACATCATTTCTCAACATTAGATCAGGTGAAGTATGGGATATAGTTGTTTTAAACATGCAGTGGCAGTAACAGTTAACAGTTCACATTGGTCCTTTTTTATACCCTAATCAGGCAACGTATCTCAGGGGATACAATTCATAAAATCCAAAATATATCAAATTTTTTAAAAATTCTTTTGGATATGTTTAATTTAAGTACAGATGATATAAAAAATTACATGAAATAATTTTTTACTTAGCATTTTCCACTCTTGCCTCTTTAAGGGTTAATAATTTATAAACCAACAGCTGACAGAGGTGCATCAGGGAAAATGGTAAAATAGAAAACCATAATTCATATTAAATTTGGGACGATTAAATAACTTTTCGGCAAGTCAGGAACCGTTTTATACGCAAGAAAAGATTTTTTAAAAATACAGCCCAAACCATATTCTTCAAGCTCCAAATATCACAATTATTTGGTACACATTAAGAAGATCAGCAAAAAATGGCGACAGACAGCAAAAAAACATTCACACAAAAGTTGCATGCTTGATTACTTACCTTATTATTATTCTAAAAACAGAACGAAGCTCCAGATAAAAATGTAGGCAGTCTGTCAACGTCTTTCCACATCTGGAAAATTGACGCCGATGTTACGGATCAACTGGGGATCATGTTAACTGGGCAAGTGCGCGTGCACGCAGAAAGTTTTACCTGGATTTCCAGCAGATGATATACGGTGACAGATTCGTCACAGCTAATTTTTCACTGAGCAGATTTAAAAGCTTTCCATGTTATTGTTAAATGTTTGTATCATATTAGGACTCTGTTGTTTACTCTGCGCTGCTCCGCTGTATGTTTCAGACGCCTTTAAGGGAAGTTTTAATGTGCTTTAACCCTTCCATGCATGAATTATGATAACCTCAGTCAGGATTTTTTTTCCTATGTGTTTTTATTGCTCTTAGGGCATGAAAAACAAGATTTGATTAGATTATTATTATTTTTTTTTTTACAAATTTTTCAAAGAGATTTTCAGATGTCCACTTGAGTGGACAGCATGCATTTATGGTTTAAACTGAAGAGATACTGTATTAAACATAATACAATAATCAAACATATAAAGTATGTGTATTTAACAAACTAATCAATACAATTATATCAAATCATGTGAAAATCAATCAATATAAATCCGAAATATTGCAAAGGCAATTGACCTTCATACAAGTTGAACTTCGTGTATCTTTGATATCAGAACATGAAGACGTGATTCCATCAAAATTTTCTATAGCCTGTCAACTGTGGAAACCACTCAGATGCTCCCTCCAGTGTGCCAGAGTATGTCAATTTACCCTTATTAGCTGATAATTCTGATTATGTTCAAGATGGACACATTTCTAGCATAGCCCTCTTCTGAGAAAACCTAGCGATATGTTTTTTTCAATCTCATCTGAAATTAGCAGTGTTGGGACAGGCATAACGCATTCAGATTACTTTTTTGATGTTACAAGTAAAGTAATGTGTTACAAGTAACATGCATTACATAATCAGATTTGTTTTAATGTTTTGAGTAAAGTAATGTATTACAAGTAACATGCTTTACCTAATCAGATTACTTTTTGATCTAACAAGTAATTAATTACAAGTAATGTGCATTACGTAATCAGATTACTTTTTATTGTTACTAGAAAAGAAAAGTATTACAATAACATGCATTACGAAATCAGATTACTTTTTGATCTAACAAGTAATGCATTACAAGTAACATGCATTACGTAATCAGATTACTTTTTGATGTTACGAGTAAAGAAACGCATTACAATAACGTGCATTACGAAATCAGATTACTTTTTGATGTTACGAGTAAATAAATGCATTACAAGCAGCATTCATTACGTAAACAGATAACGTTTTGATCTAAGAAGTAATGCATTACGTAATTAGATTACTTTTTTGATGAAATGAGTAAAGTAATGCATTACAAGTCAAATAAATTATGTAATTACATAACTTTTTTCGATGTCAATGAAAAGTACATTCTAATCAGGGGCGTCACTAGGCCCTTTTTAGGGGGGCTTCAGCCCAAATAATCTACTGCCCATGGACATGGTTTTAAAGCTACTTCTTATCCTTTTTTTTTTGGGTCTTAAAAATGTCTTGAAATGCACCTATCAGAGAAATAAAAAATTTGAACCCCCTACCAACTTCAACTTCAATGCAACCTATCAGTTGTTGACCCTATGTTTACTTTCTTCACTGACTATATCAGCCTATATCAGTCAAAGCTCAGCTTTAGGAGGGGAAGAGACAGGGCAAGATAAAAACAAAGAGAAAAAGAGTGTGATGCTGATGAGGAGAGAAAAATAATCAGCTGCCCACTGACATGGTTTTAAAGCTGTTATCCAGCTTATTGTTATTGTTATGTTATATGTTATATTAGATTGGAATAATTTACCTATAGATATTAGATCCATTACTTCACTTCGGTTGTTAAAACAATCTTTATTATTTTATTTGAAAGTAGATTGCACATGCTATCATTGAAACTGTTGTTGTAGTTTTGTGTTTTGTTGCTTATATATATATATATATTTTTTTTTTTTTTTTTATTGTTGGTGTTTGTTGCTTGTCTGTTTGTTTGATGTATTGTTAATTGTAATTTTGTTATGTTCTTTTTTTCTAATTGTATTTCATTGTAAGGACCCCCTCGAAAACGAGATGATACATCTCAAGGGGTTAATCCTAATAAATTCTAATAATATATATATATATATATTTTTTTTTTTATATGTTATTTTTTTGGCCTTCAAAACATATGTAGATCAGAGAAATCAAAATTTTCTCGGGGAAACCCGAACCCCACTATATACCCTGCCTCACATTTGGGACCACAGTGATTATAAAACCCTGCCTTTGCATGGTAATGAAATTGATAGTGAGCATTAGATCCTAAACGAAAGTGTTAACTTTTTTTTTATTATTTAAAAAAAAAAATCGTACCCTCATTGGGGGCTTAGCCCCCCCTAAAATGAAAATCCTAGTGACGCCCCTGATTCTAATTATACAAATACATTTATTTACAGTAAAAAAAAGTCACTGCAGATGAAGTATTTTCAAAAACAATATTCACAGTATAAGTATGAATTGTAGCTGAAATATAGCCATTGATGCATGAGGTCCACTATAGTGGACAGGTGATTAATCAGATTTTTCTCCTAATCTAAAATCAAAACTTGGAAACCTTTACTGTGATATGACTCATTAGATATTGCTTGATGCTGCAATATTTTTTTTACCTACAAGAGTCTCCTAGGATAGAAGGAATGGGTGGATATTCCGGAGCAACTTGGCATGTCTGACTGACCATTGGCCATCTTGGTTTGGAGGGGGAAAAAGTTCAAACACAATGGCTTACAACTTGGTTGCAATGTATAGGATGATGCACCAGGGTCCGCTGAAGAGTTTGATGTGCAACTTTGCCATCAAAACCCTTGCAAATTAAAGAAAATGCTTTTTAAATAGCTGTCCACTGTCAGTGACCACTATGCATGAAAGGGTTAATTAAAATTTGTATCTGATGACAACTGTAAATATATTAAATACATTATACTATTGAAATTGTGTATTTGCAGTGCGTGTGTATTTGCAGATTATTGTTATGCCAATTTGTGGCTTAATTTAAATTGAGCAGCAATACTGCTGTGGTTAAAGGGACATGTCAAGCATTTATTTATTTATTATTTATGTATTTTAATGTTGCTGAGGAATGAGTTAAAGCATAAAGCATACACTCCATAAATGTTCATAAAGAGTGGTGCAAATTGATAAGCCATAGCTTATGGATCCAGTGATTTACCCACAGCATTTATATAGGGGAATGTTCAACAAACATATTCATTAGCTAACAGGTATGAAAGCAACAAAAAAAAAAAAAAAAAAAAAATAGGCAAATGTGCATGCATGCAGGACAGCTGTATTTGCCAACTGTGAAGGTCTGACCACACAGTCTCACCTTCTGAACATTCAATCTAAGGAAGGACGAACAAACTATAGAATAAGTTAGAATATAATACATGCTAATGAAGAACAGTTAATGTTTTGCAATGTGTATACATTTTTCTTACCCATTGGCCAGTTTGGCCTTCATACCTACTGCTCTCCATCTAATGTAATCATGTTATATTAGAAAATAAATGTCACAGTTGCATTACCTTTTTATAGTAAGAGCAATTTAACACACAATCACCCTTCATTGTGAAATTTTCACATCTCCTCTTAATATAATAGTGTTCCTTTATTGAGCAGCTGCCAGGATATTGGTTATCCTACAAAGTTTTTGATTTGTCTAACTTTAATTGCATCAATTTGCTGTGGTAGTCTATGGCCTAACAACAATGACACCAGTAACAATAATGAATTGTTTTTTAAATCTGTTCCTAACAGATAACAGATGACAACAATGAATGCACATGATGTGATGAATAACAAGTAAAGAGAATGTTCAAGGATTAGTTCACTTTCAAAAAATTTTTTTGCTGATAATTTACTCACCCCCATGTCATCCAAGATGTCTTTCTTTCTTCAGTCGAAAAGAAATTAAGGTTTTTGAGGAAAACATTCCTGAGTGAGTAAATTATTAGCAAAAAATGTTTGAAAGTGAACTAATCCTTTAATGAGTTTCGTGGTACCAGTCAAATGAAGGCATAATTTATATTACATAAAAAGAGGCCCAAACACATTACATTTTATTTATAAAACTCATAGACCTTTGTGTAATATTTCTTTTGTTAAAGAGGTCAGCAAAAAAGTAAACAATAAAGCATTTCCTATTGTTTTAGAGAGGGTCATGCTATTCATGGGCCTCATTTATAACCGTTGCGTACGCACAAAACAGGCCCTGAAAGAGGCGTACGCCACTTCCGACGCATAAGTTGTGATTTATAAAAACAAACTTGACGGGAAAATGTGCGCACCTGCACGCAAACTCTGACCCATGCGTACGAACATTTTGGAGACGGAGCAGTTTGGCGACACCGATGGTGAGCTGAGGGAATGATAGTAGATGAATGAAATTAAACATATTGAACTTGAAAAGTTGCGCATATAGCCTATCCATATTGCCATATACATACAAATCACTTTCAATCCTCATTATGCGTCCTAATCATAAATGCATGCTTGTTCACAGTACCAATTTAAATAAATAAATGCCAATAAAAGATCCAATAAAAGTGCATCAATTGAATTTCCTTAAATTTCATTTTGTTATGATCTAAGTGTGGGCGTATAGGTTTACCACTCATTGTCTGATTGGTATGACAAGGTGTAAAGGATTGAATGTGATCGCTGTTTACATAAATACTACGGAGACACTTCTGCATGTATAGCCTATTGCATGATGGATGCGCTGGCATTGCTGGAGGACTATGCCAATGGCAGACTTAGGAGAGAAAGAGTGTTTAGAGACCATGAAGATTTCCTGGCCCACGATGATGAGTGGCTAATAAGCCGATTTAGGTTCCCTAGAGCCATGGTCTTGGATCTGTGTGCTGAATTGGGGCCAACATTACAAAGGCCAACTACACGAAACCACGCCATCCCGGTACCAACCCAAGTCCTTTCAGTTTTAGGATTTTTGGCAACCGGGAGTTATCAGCGGGAGTTAGCCGATGGGCAAGTTTACAAATATGATAATGCAATTTTTTTTTCTGCGTAAAGCTTCTTGCGGAAACTTATAATTCTGTTAATTTGACATAGGTCTGGGATTTCACAGCCATCCCTGAGCTCCTTAATGCCTGCAGTTTTGAAAGGGATTATTAGAATGATCAATAGATGCATACAGTTTCCTTACACTATTTGGGAACAGGCCAATATCAAAAGGCAATTTGCAGCAATGTCCGGATTCCCAAATGTAATCGGCGCAATTGACTGCACTCATATTGCTATAAGGGCTCCACATGAGAACGAGTTCATTTTTGTGAATCGAAAACATGTCCATTCCATAAATGTGCAAGTTATCTGTGAGGCCAACATGATTCTTACAAACGTTGTGGCGCGATGGCCTGGTTCAACACATGACTCTTTTATTGTAATGCACAGCAGTGTAGGGAATAGACTTGAGGCAGGTGCCGTGCGTGATGGGTGGCTTCTTTGTAAGTTAAAATGACATATAATGGTTTCAAGCCTACTGTAAAATTAATCTGTTATACTGGCAGGTGACAGTGGTTACCCTCTGAGACGTTGGCTCCTCACCCAATTTCCAAACCCTCAGAGTGCAGAGCAAAAGCGTTACAATGATGCCCACGCTCGTGCGCGCTCGGTAGTTGAGAGAGCCATTGGCCTTCTCAAGGGTAGATGGCGTTGCCTTGATGTTTCGGGTGGTAGACTTTTATATCAACCAAAAAAAGTCTGCCAGATCATCATGGCATGCGCCATTCTACACAACATGGCACAGAGGAATGGTGTCCCTCTCCCCGCTGAGCTCCCTCGCCTCCAGCATGAGGAGCCTGACCCACACCCCCCTCCCCAACATGAACGGCATCATCAGGGCGCAAGGCTCCGCGAGGAAGTAATGCGGCATTTGTGAAGGGACAACAACACACAAGTTCATTTTTTAACAAGATCTTTTAATGTAGAAGCAATGTCACCCAACACAACCTTTATTTGTTTAAGCTCATCTGCTATAACTGTAATTGCCTCAATTGTGTCCCTCTGTGTCTGAAGGACAGCCTCAGTCAACACCCGGCCACTTCCAACCGTGCCATGGGGTCTGGACGCGCTCCTGCTGGGGACCTCCGGACACTCCACAGCTGCTGCAGACTCAGCACTGGGAGTCTCCTCACCACCCTGTGCTCCCATACCCTCTGGAACAACAAGGCCACAATAATCTACTGGCGTCCCAGGACCCCCACCAGTCCCAGACACACTCTGTCGGTGACTGGCGAACCTTTTTTTTGCCCCCACCTTTATGTCGGACCACTTCTTTTTTATTTCAGGAACCGTCCTGTTAGCCGAACCAACTGCATTCACCGCTGCAGTCACATGTTGCCATTCCACACTTTTTTTTTTGTTAGTGATGCCAATGCTATGGCTACCAAACAAAATATTTTTTCTTTCCTCCACCTCCGTCACAAGAACCTCTATCTCAGTATCTGCGAAATTTCGTTTTTTCCCCTTGTTCTCAATTGCTGCCATTTTTTAGCATAAAGTAGGCTACCTTTTGCTGGCTCATTAATATGCACGGCCATTCACGAGGTGATTTGCATGGCCTATATATGGTTGAATGTGGGCGGGTAAAGGGCGCGATGTCGATTTTTTTCACGTGTGCAAATTATCAGGTAGACTGTGATTTATAAATGGAAAATTGCGTGCAGGTGTGCGTACGCACGGTCTTATAAGTCTCAATTTTAGTTTGCGTACGCTATTTTTGGCTTTCGGGCGCACGCACACTTTTAGTAAGGATCCTACGCAGAGTTTTATAAATGAGGCCCCATGTGAGGTGACAAATGATTAAGAGGTTAGTGATGTAGGTGAAAATTAGACATAGAAAATATCAATAGGCCTATATATTTGTAAAAATTCATCATCACTATATCATATGTTCTGCTTATTTCAGTAATACAATTTGTGGTTGCACTTCCCACTCTGTGTTTTTCACAGGACTTTAATCACTAAAGACAAAGTGTTCTCTAAATGTCCAATACAAGACATTAGATACACAACATTCAAGTTCAGGCTACTGAGCTCAATGTACAATGTTTGAGCAACTTACATTGCATTTCAAGGTATACATTTTATAGTTTGATCAGTTCTTGCTTTCCCTGGGAATCGAACCCATGACTTTGGTGTTGCAAGCACAACACTCTACTGTTTGAGCTACAGGTATGCTTGATACAATGGCTTGATCACTTGGTTGATCAAATGAGTATATGCTTTTAGGAAGATGCAGTAGCCTAGTAAATACAGAATTGTTCTGAAAGAAACAAAGAAATTATTTTTTATTTTATAAATCTTTTGAAAATGTTACAAGTTCATGAGATAATTAACTTCATGACCCTATAAGCATTGCTGCTTTATATCCAGGAAAAATGATACGGACGCGTCACAGCTGGTTGTTCAAAAAAGATATCTAAATATCATAGCAGAGTAAAATAAGCTAAGTATTTTTATATAAAAAATAATTGATCCATTATAAAATTAGGCTATATGCACATCGATAAATGCAACTTGTTGAAAAAATGTAAATGACTTTGCAATTTATGTTTCTTTTAGGTAGCCTACTTTAATCTACATCTGTTGTTATTTGTGAACTCATTGTGAACTCGTCCCCAGTTAACATGATCACCAGTTGATCCGTAACACCGAAATACGCAGATTCTATCGTGCATGCTCTCACAAGTGCCGCTTCTTCTTCTTTATTTTTTTCTTCTTCTTCTTCGTTTGGTGTTTTATGGCGGTTGGCAAACCAACTTTCGGTGCATTACCGCCATCAACTGGACTGGAGTGTGAAGCACTTAAAAATGAAAACAATAATCAACTTAAAAAAATAAATAAATAAAAAACTCCCCTATACTTAAAATTCTCAGATCTATTCCTATTTCTTTGATATACTTCATTATCGCACTATATATTTTAACTTGTTCTACTTGCTTTCCCAATAAACTTTCCATACTGAATACTACCACACCCAATTTCCTTACTATCCTCTTAAGTACTAACCTTTCTTTTCCATATTTTACACATTTTATTAATACATGTTCAATTGTTTCTGCCTGATCACAATACTTACATTTCCCCGTATCATGTTTTCCTATCTTTAACAAGGAATGATTTAATCGTGTGTGTCCTATTCTAATACGAGACACAATTGTATCCTCTTTCCTATTCCCAAAAACACTTCTTTCATTTCCTACTTGCTTCTGAATACTATACAACTTTCTTCCCTTCCCCTCATTATTCCATTGTTCTTGCCATTTTTTTTTTTTTTTTTACTTCATTTTTGCTCAACGTCACTTGCACATTTACCTCATTATGTTTTACTGCTTGCTTTGCTAATCTATCTACCACTTCATTTGCCTCCACTCCCACATGAGCAGGAACCCATACAAACACTATTAAGCTTACACTACTAATTCTTAGCAAACTAACAAGTATCTCATATATAATGTCTTGCCTTAATACTTTTTTTCCACTTACGAGACTTGTGATTGCTGCAAACGAATCAGAACATATAGCTACTACTCTTGGTTTTACGTCCTCTACCCAATGGAGTGCAACCATTATGGCAACTAATTCTGCTGCAAATACAGAGATATGGTCAGTTATTCTTTTCTTGATACTTATTTGAAACTTAGGAATATATACAGCAGCTGCTGTTCTTCCAGAGATAGGATCCTTAGACCCATCAGTAAATATTTGCACCCATGATGAATACGTCTGATCTAAATACTGCTGTGCTATAATATTCTTTAGGATGTCTTTCTTATTTTTAATTTTCATTTGAATTTGAAGGTCAATTATTGGCCTTGGAAACAACCATGTGGTATACTGGATAATATCACTGTAGGGCTTACATCACAATCTTCAATACCCGCTTCTTGTGCTTCTCTTTGAACACTCCATCCCAAGCTTTTAATGTTTTTGTTCCCATGTTCCCAGCATTCTTCTAGTACCCCCTTCACTGGATGATTCTTTTTATGACCTTTTATATTAACCCAATAATTCAGTCTTATTTTATGTCTTCGGAGTTTTAACGGAGCAACACCAACTTCTACCTGTAGAGCTGCTATGGGGGATGTTCTGACTGCACCACAACATATTCTTAGAGCTTGATTTTGTATTGCTTCAATCTTTTTGAGTGTAGTCTCGTTTGCAAATCCGTAAACTGTACTTCCGTAATCTAAACTTGATCTAATTAAAGTATTATATATTATTTTCAACGATAACCTACAAGCTCCCCATTCCGCCCCTGTTAAACATCTTAATATATTTATTCCTTTTTTACATTTCTTAATCAGATTTTTAGCATGTATAGCAAAATCATCCTGGAATCCATCCATACACCAAGATATTTGACTACAGGCACTTGCTCCATTTCCTGCTTATACAACTTTAATTTAACCTCTGGTATTTTTTTCCTATTAGTAAAACATATAACCTGAGTTTTAGCCACAGATAATCTAAAGCTCCAATTATTTACATGCAATATTACGCCCTCTTTTCCAAATTGCCCCGTCATCCGCAAATAATGCTCTTCCTACATCACCTTTTATATTACAAAAAACATCATTTATCATAATATTAAATAAAACTGGGCTGCATACACTTCCTTGAGGAGTTCCGTTCTCTATCTTATATATCTCTGAATACTCTACTCCTATCCTAACTTGAATTGTTCTTTCAAGAAGAAAGTGTCACGGTTTACAAATCCATTGGTTCCTTCTCGTCTCGTGTTTATGTTGTTGTATGAAAGCACGTGTGTAGTGGGTGTGACTGAGTGACATTCCTTGATCCGCTCCAGCTGTTCATCATCTCATCACCAGCTGCAGCCGATCTCATCTCACTATATATACTCACCGCTTTCTCATCCTCTTTGTCAGATCGTTTGGTTGATGTCTCGTGTGGTGTTCCTGTCCAGTCTGCCTGCCTTTCCCGTCGTCGTGTTCCCGTGGGTTCGTTGTCTTGGTGTGGATTGTCGTTTCGTGTCTTCACTTCACGGATTCTTCACCTCACGGACTTTCACGTCACGGATTCTTCACTTCACGGATTATCTCTTCACGGACTTCTCACGCTGGCCATCAAAGTCCCTGCGTCATCTGTCCACGCCCGTGTCAATCATCTGTTTGTGTTGTCCGACCAATAAACCTGAGTTACCTGCTATTGTTTCCTGTTTTGCTTGACGACCATGACAGAACGATCTGACCGTACCATGGAAGCAGCAGGGGGATCATCTACCACTTTGGAGGAATTCGTTCACCACAGCGTAAGGAGAATGGACTCACAAGAGAGGATTTTAGGTGACACGGGTCGTGCGATACAAGCCTTGGTGACGCAGGTGTCCGAGCTCACCCAACAATTCCAACGTCTTCAGGTTCCCACTGCGCCCCCCACACCAGCCATTCCCCCCACACCACCAGAGAATCCTACAACCGCTGAGCCACGCCTACCGGTTCCAGAACCCTATGCGGGTGAGTCTGCATATTGCCGCGCATTTTTGACTAGATGTTCTATGCACTTCGCATTCCAGCCCAGGACATTCAATAATAAACAGGCCAAGGTGGCGTTGGTTATTACTTTGCTGACCGGGAAAGCGGCATTATGGGGAACGGCAGTGTGGGAGAATCAAGACCCATGCTGTGCCTCGTTCCAGACACTCTCCACGGAGATGAAACGGGTCTTCGACCGAGCCGTGGCGGGGAGAGAGGCCGCTAGGGTGTTGGCCGACCTCCGTCAAGGTGAGAGGTCGGTCTCGGATTATTCCATCGAGTTCCGCACCCTGGCGGCCGAATGTCATTGGAACGAGGAGGCGCAGTGGGACATGTTCCTGCATGGGTTGGCTGACCGCGTCCAGAGAGAGATCTACGCCCTGGACCTCCCCACGTCGCTGAACGGGTTGATCGAGCTGGCTCTGAGGGTGGACGCTCGACTTAGCAGAGTCGGAGGTAGAGTTTCGTCTATCCGCCCTCCAGGAGGAGTAGAGAGCCAACGGTCCAGCGGCAGGGACGCGGTCAACCCAGTCTTCGATCACGAACCCATGCAGGTGGGTCGAGTTCAGCTTTCCCGGGAGGAGAGGGAAAGGCGGAGGTCCCAGGGCCTTTGCCTATACTGTGGAGGTGCGGGACACTATGCTTACAACTGCCCGGTAAAAGGCCAAGCCCGATAGTAAGTATGAGGCTACTATCGGGTGGGATCTCTGCCGAGAAGACCTCATCCACATCTACCCTCCTCCCGGTAAGACTGAGATGGTCAGTTCAACAGCACGACTGTCGAGCACTTCTGGACTCTGGGGTGGAAGGTAATTTTATGGACAGCAATTTTGCACACAGATTTCAAATTCCCCTCAAACCACTCACACAGAAGATTGCAGTACACGCTCTAAACGGTCAGGAACTTCCCACCATTTCATTCATCACTGAAAACATCACTCTCATTACTTCAGGCAATCACTCAGAGACTATTTTTTTTTACATATTGGATTCACCCCTGGCACCCATAGTTCTCGGACATCCCTGGCTCATCCGTCACAACCCCCGAGTGGACTGGCATCAGAAAGCTCTGTTGGAGTGGAGCAAGGAATGTCATAAGTCTGTCTGATGTCTGCTTGTCCGTCTGTGCCTGTTTTTGTGTTTCAGGAGGAGGCAGGGGATTTGTCTAATGTGCCCGAGGAGTACCACGATCTGAAGGAAGTGTTCAGTAAGTCTCGGGCTGCTTCTCTTCCTCCGCATCGTCCCTATGACTGTGCCATAGATTTACTGCCAGGTAAGTCTCCGCCTAAGGGCAAGTTATATTCGCTTTCTGTCCTAGAGAGGGAGGCTATGGAGAAATATATGTCTGATTCTCTAGCAACCAAGTTCATCCGTCCTTCCTCTTCTCCAGCGGGGGCGGGGTTCTTTTTTGTGGGGAAGAAGGATGGGTCTCTGCGACCTTGTATTGATTACCAGGGGTTGAATAACATCACGGTAAAGAATACTTATCCTTTGCCGTTGATGTCTTCAGCCTTCGAGAGGTTGCAGGGAGCGTCCGTCTTCACGAAATTGGACTTGCGTAACGCTTATCATTTGGTTCACATTAGGGAGGGGGATGAATGGAAGACTGCTTTTAATACCCCCAGGGGGCACTTTGAATACTTGGTCATGCCTTTCGGGCTGTCCAACTCCCCAGCAGTCTTCCAGGCACTCATCAATGACGTGTTGCGAGACATGATTGATCAGTTCATATATGTCTACCTGGATGACATATTGATATTTTCCTCGTCTCTCCAGGAACATGTGCAACACGTCCGACGAGTGCTTCAGAGGTTGCTAGAGAATGGGCTTTTTGTCAAGGCGGAGAAATGCGATTTTCATGCACAGTCTGTTCCTTTCCTAGGGTACATCATTTCGTCTGAGGGAATGCTTGTGGACCCTGAGAAGGTTAAGGCTGTGGTAGAGTGGCCAAGTCCAGATTCCCGTAAGGCCCTACAGAGGTTTCTGGGGTTCGCCAATTTCTATCTGCGTTTTATTCGCAACTTCAGCCAACTAGCCGCGCCTCTGATTGCCTTGACCTCCCCCAGAACTCCGTTCAGGTGGTCAGATACAGCCGAGGCTGTGTTTGCCAAACTCAAGAGCCGCTTTGTTTCAGCTCCCATCCTCGTTGCCCTTGATTCTTCACGTCAGTTCGTGGTGGAGGTCGATACGTCAGAGATGGGGGTAGGAGCAGTTCTGTCCCAGCGCTCTTCCGCAGATGACAAGATGCATCCCTGCGCGTTTTTTTTTTCTCATCGTTTGTCCCCAGCTGAAAGCAATTACGACATTGGTAATAGGGAGTTGTTGGCAGTCAAGTTAGCGTTGGAGGAATGGCGTCATTGGTTGGAGGGTTCGGGGGTACCTTTTATCGTCTGGACCGATCATAAGAATCTAGAGTACATCAGAACCGCCAAAAGACTGAACTCCAGGCAGGCTCGGTGGGCACTTTTTTTCGGTCGTTTTGATTTTTCTCTCTCGTACCGCCCGGGTTCCAAGAACATCAAACCCGACTCTTTATCTCGCATTTTTGATCGTTCCGAACGCCCGTCTACTTCCGAGTGCATTTTACCGGAGACCCTATTTGTTTCCACACTCGTATGGGAGGTCGAATCGAAGGTCAAGACGGCCTTAGAAGGGGTAATGCCTCCGCCCGGTTGCCCACCGAACCGTTTATTTGTGCCGGAGGGATTGCGGTCTGACGTTATCCAATGGGGTCATAGCTCCAACGTGGCTTGTCATCCAGGAGTTAATCATACTAAGTTTTTAGTAAAGCAACGATTTTGGTGGCCACTTATGGCTCGTGACATTCACAGTTTTGTTTTGGCTTGCTCGGTTTGTGCCACTGGTAAGACTTCCAATCGACCTCCAGATGGGCTCCTTCAACCGCTGCCTGTCCCTTCGAGACCCTGGTCCCATATCGCTCTAGATTTTGTCACCGCCCTCCCACCCTCCCAGGGTAACACAGTCGTTTTGACCGTGGTGGACCGGTTCTCGAAGGCGACTCACTTTATTCCCTTACCCAAATTACCCTCAGCTAAGGAGACAACGTTTGCAGTCATTGACCACGTGTTTCGCTTACATGGCCTCCCGATGGACGTGGTCTCCGACAGAGGACCTCAGTTTGTGTCCAAATTTTGGAAAGAGTTTTGTAAGTTACTGGGAGCGACGGTTAGTCTATCCTCAGGGTTTCATCCCCAGAGCAATGGCCAAACCGAGAGAGCCAACCAAGATCTGGAGAGAGTGTTGCGATGTTTGGTTTCCAAGAATCCTTCCTCATGGAGCCAGCAACTGTCTATGGTGGAGTACGCCCACAACACATTGCCAGTGTCGGCTACGGGCCTATCTCCGTTTGAGTGTAGTTTAGGTTACCAGCCACCTATTTTTCCCAGTCTGGAATCCGAGGTCGCGGTCCCCTCCGCCTCCGATCATTCCTTGATCCGCTCCAGCTGTTCATCATCTCATCACCAGCTGCAGCCGATCTCATCTCACTATATATACTCACCGCTTTCTTATCCTCTTTGTCAGATCGTTTGGTTGATGTCTCGTGTGGTGTTCCTGTCCAGTCTGCCTGCCTTTCCCGTCGTCGTGTTCCCGTGGGTTCGTTGTCTTGGTGTGGATTGTCGTTTCGTGTCTTCACTTCACGGATTCTTCACCTCACGGACTTTCACGTCCCTTCACTTCACGGATTATCTCTTCACGGACTTCTCACGCTGGCCATCAAAGTCCCTGCGTCATCTGTCCACGCCCGTGTCAATCATCTGTTTGTGTTGTCCGACCAATAAACCTGAGTTACCTGCTATTGTTTCCTGTTTTGCTTGACGACCATGACAGAAAGTCCATAATCCAATTATACATCTTTCCTCCAATTCCCATACATTTAATTTTTATTAAAAGTCCCTCTTTCCAAAGCATATCATAAGCTTTCTCGATGTCGAATAACACCCCTACCACTTCTTTATTAACCTGAGCTTTCCTGATATCTGCTTCCAGGCTTACCACAGCGTCCATAGAATTTCGACCTGCCCTAAATCCACTTTGATATGGTGACATAAGTCCTTTAACTTCCAATATATAATTTAATCTACGTACAATCATTTTTTCCATCAATTTACATAAATTAGCGGTTAGTGCAATTGGCCTATAATCAATTGGATTGGATTTATCCTTTCCAGGTTTGCCTATGGGTATTATTATTCCATGTTTCCATGAAGAAGGAAGCTTTCCTGCATTCCAGATCTTATTGAATAAATTTAGAATCACTTTCAATGATCTATCTGACAAATGTTGAATCATTACATAACATATATTGTCTCTTCCAGGAGATGTATGTTTGACTCCTCCTAAAGCCATCTTTAATTCATAAATACTCAAATCTGCATCTAAGGTGTCTCCAGTAGGGTTCATTTTCATCAACACGTCTGGATGCTGACTCTTATTCTTATTTCTATTCTTTTTAATATCCTCTGTTACATTATCATCACTATGGACTTCAACAAATACTTTAGCCAGCATTTCAGCCTTTTCTTTATCTGCCACAGCCATTTTTCCTACATCATTTTTTAAAACTGGTATAACTTGATTTCTATATATTCTTCCCATTTTTCTAATAGATCCCCACATTTCACTTATGTCAACATCTCCTCCTATTGAATTACACCAATCTCTCCAGTACTTCTTTTTAGCTATTCTTACTTTTCTTCTCACCTCAGCTAGTGCTCTCTTATTATAGATAAAATCTACAAATAAATTAGTTTTTTTAATTTTCCTAAATGCTTTATTCCTATTTTTAACTGCGGTACTACATTCTTCTGTCCACCATGGAACGTCCTGGTTGCGTATGCAACCCACCGTTCCCTGAAGGAGGGAACGGAGGACGTAGTCGATGGTCGACTGAATGGGGATCGCGCTAGAGAGCCTATCATCTTCGATTACTATTGAACGAGCCAATGGAATTTGGCGTGCGTGATTTGCATCACACACTCCGCCCCCGCCGCGGGTATAAATACGGAAGTGGATGCACGCACTAGTTGCCTTTTTCGCTGAGGAGCCGAGAGTAACCCGGGGTCATCGGTGGTCCAGCGGTAGTGGCAAGGGGACTACGTCCTCCGTTCCCTCCTTCAGGGAACGGTGGGTTGCATACGCAACCAGGACGTTCCCTTTCAGTCGATAACGTCAGACGTAGTCGACGGTCGACTGAATGGGGATAACCTTTGAAAACACCACTAAAGCTGCCACTTTCCAGTGCCTAAACAAAAGGCCGCCTGATGCCCCCGCAAATTTAAGGCGGGGAAGGACAGGGCTTAGGTCAGGGAAGTCACTGCTGTTCCTACAGGACCACTGGGAAAGCGTTCCCCGTACATTGGAAGGAAGGGACGCTGCGGAAGCCACATTCAACCCAGAGGGAGGTAACGTGGAGAATACACATATGAACTGGGCGAAGCCAGGCAGTCTAACATATGGAATGTCACTGGGGTGGCTCCAGCCTAAGACGGGGGGAGACACTGCCGAGGGAAAACACGGGCTCGCCGCAGGGAGCCGCATCGTGGAAGAATACACATATGGGGTCGCCGTAGGGACCGCTACATATGGACCCAGCCTAACACAGGTTCCACACTGCTTACGAGTGGTAGGCCTAACACCAGACGTTCCGCACGTCCGACGTCGGAGGGGTGTGGAGGAACTCAACAGGGTTCAATTTTAAGGGAACTCAACTGGAGTAAAAAGGCGCACGTATCTAGTCCATAGGAGGGGAATGGCGCAGCAAGCCGACACTTGAACCAGGCTCACGGTGAAACTGGCTTCATGAGAAGGGAGCCCACGGGAAGCAGCGGTTCAACTAGGTGTCGTCCAGCCCCCAACTCTAGAATCTGTTTTAGCAAAGCATATCGTCAACGCCCAGGCGGAGCATTCTACACTCATCATAGAGGCGCTCAACACCTAAGTGGACATGTTGCATCTCGGATTTTTACCGAAATGAAGGCAAGCACTAAGTGCAACCTTGCATGGAAACAGCCTCCCTCTCCGCTGAATTCCAACAGATATTTATAGAGCTGGTCTGAGGTCTATGGCTTGCGCTCTGTACATTCCCAAGCGAACGGACAGAGAAGCCAGGGCTGGATCTGCCTCCTCCAGGGCAGCACTTGCAGGCTCACCACCTGCTCCTATTACGGGAGAGGTAGGAACCTTGGGCACAATCCGAGCCGGGGTCTCAGCTTGTGAGAGTTAGGCGGCCCAGACTCCAGGCACAATACGTTGACCGAAAGCGAGCAAGTCCCTACCCTCCAGTAGAGACCACTCGAGCAGGAGAACTGATATAACAGAATTTTTAACTCACTGCCTGCAGTGGCTCAGGGGTGGTCTCTGCAGTGCAGTTGCACCAGAGATAAGACCCAAGAGGATAAAGAGGGACGCAAAGGACTTAATACCTTGCTCCTCAGGAACTTGACGATCAGGACGTGCTTCTGCACACCTCTGCAACACGATGAGCGTTGTATAAACACCGAGGCAACATCGTTCTGAGGGTGAAGGAAAACAGCCTACTCCAACCCCTCTTGCAGGAAAGAGAGCACTGAAGTGATCGAAAGCTTTCAGGATCTCCTCTGGAGAGAAGACGCACTCAACGCCTAGGTTCCACTTCTAAAGGCGTAAGCACGCTACCCATTTCTAGGGGGTGCTCGCAGAAGTGATGGTAACTATCACTGCTTGTGATAACCACCTGAACCTCCGCGTTCAGATGTAAGACCGCCCGGAATCTCCAGGGGAAGAACGCGGGTGCCCTCGTGCCCCGTCCCTGAAAGTCTTCAGGGGAAGTCAGGAAGGCTGTTAGATGGGAACCAGGTCTAGTTGGGCCAATAAGGGGCAACTATGAAGACGTGTTCCTCCTGACTTGGCACGTAGGTGCACGCGACGGGCGCCAAAAGCCAGGAGCATTGCTCAACACGACATGTGAAGATCACTGTTCTTCAGGAGCATTTTCTGCTCAGCACTTGAGTGTGATAAGTTCACTGAGTTTCAGGAGCATTTCTGCTCAACACCTGAGTGTGATAAACTCACTGAACTACAGGAGCATCTCTGCTCAACACTCGAGTGCGAAGAACTTCACTGAGCAACAGGAGCATTTCTGCTCAGCACTGCGTGTGATGAATTCACTGAGCTACAGGAGCATTTCTGCTCAACACCTGAGTGTGACGAACTCACTGAGCTACAGGAGCATTGCTGCTCAACACCTGAGTGCGATGAACTTCACTGAGTTTCAGGAGCATTTCTGCTCAACATGAAGTGAGATGAATTCACTGACTTGAGCAGGCGCAAGGCGACCCTGAGTCGCAGTCACTTTTAGAAGGCTCACTGGGGCTAAACGCATTTCTGCGGGCCCCTGGGGCAGCTGAGAGCCAGTGTTTGCCCAAGGGTAGTCCGCCTGGTATATACAAACACTGGCCGGAAGACGAAACTGGAGGGGCAACTGAGCGGCCCCGGAATGGTCATGACCCGGCTGGACCCAGGGGATGGAGTCTCCACTTACCCTGGCTATAACTGTCGTGAGGCTCGATGGCGGCACGATTGAGTAGAGCGGGAAGAGTGGAACAAGCGTCCTCAGAAGCTTCTGACTCCACGGAGGAGGTGACGGGTGAGTTGTGACATGCGAGGGAAGCTTGCGCAACGGTCGCCATGTCTAACAACCCGAGGCACGAGTGCCCGTGTAGTCGAGGGTCACCCAGGCCCCCGTTAAAATGCCCTTTGTACGTGGCCCCTCTGTTGAAGAGGGTTTGGCAGCAGACCGGGATGAACTATAGTCACACAGGGAGAGCTGCTCTGCCACGGTCACCTCGGGACTCGATCATGAAGCTAGCGCTGAAGCGGTCATTTTTTCATATGGAGGAAGCCAGTGGCTGCAACTACCATTCACCCCAGGAGCCTCTGAATTCTTTCAGTGGGACCCTTTCTCACTTCAAACACCCGCTGAACACACTCTCATTGGAGAGACGTGTTGGACCGAGTCCATCTCCAAAACTGAAAAAGAGATACCCAGCCCATGGGCGAGATTACTCTCTTCCAGTTGACCTGAAGACCCAACGGGCTCTGGAGCACTCGAAGGGAAGGACACTGTACTGATACTCCACCCTTACATGCAACACACAGGATGGCCTGCGGTGCGGAGGTAGAGATCTGAAGTACATGTCTTTCAGGTCGGAGCTGCAGACCAACCTTGGGCCAAGATGGTCGCGACCCACCACCTAGTAGCACGAAGAGCGAGTTTACCCCTGGCTTTCGTACCGGCTGGAGGAGCGGCTATATCAAATCCCTCGCCAGCAGGATAAGATATGCCCGCACAAATCAGGAGCACTGCTCAACACTCGGTGTGATGAATATCACTGGAATTTCAGGAGCACGTCTGCTCAACACCTAATGTGATGATTATCACTGACTTGGGCGGGATAGCCGAGCCTGAGGTGGGGCAGCAAGTAGAGAGAGCGGTGTTAGTGTGCATGTGCAGCACTTACCTGTCTCCCATAGCGGCAGGGGGACGTGAGAAGGCGGATGACCGGGTCCTCGAACGCCCCAAGCTGCCTGCTGGCAACCTAGGGAAGCTGGGGGATGTAAGGCTATTACAGGGTCACACCCGCCAGACTGGTCCACTTGGGACCCAGGAATAGAAAATTTGCTCTTTTTCTGAATATGGGTACCGCTGACCCCGTTTTTATAGGGGCCAGCGGCGGAACAAACACACACATAACAAAAAACTCTAGCCGGCCCTCCAACCAGCCAGAGGGAGTGGATCGGCGACCACCCCACGAGAAACTCCTCCATCCCTGGGAGCCCGTCCAGGTTCAGCGTTTTCTTTTCTGCTGATGCTTACCACCTGGCTTGGCAGCGCCTGGAGCAGGCTGGGCGCCCCTTCCGCGGTCGGCTCCACGCCGGAACCTGGGTGTAGGCTGCTGCGATGGTCCGGCGGGAGCTGAGGCGGCTGCGGACGGACGCCCTCGGCGACGAACAGGCGGAGGATCTGACCTCGGAGGGCGGGTGAAGGCAGCAGCGTCCCTCCGAGGCAGGATGTGCCGGATAGCCTCCGTCTGTTTCTGGGCTGTAGAGAACTGTTGGGCAAAGTTCTCCACAGCGTCGCCGAATAACCCAACCTGGGAAATGGGAGAGTCCAGGAACCGAACCTTGTCCGCTTCTCTCATATCGGCCAGGTTGAGCCAGAGATGGCGCTCCTGGACCACCAGTGTGGACATCGCCGACCCGACCGCGCGAGCTGCAACCTTCGTCGCCCGGAGGGCGAGGTCAGTTGCAGTGCGGAGCTCACCCATGAGCTCACGCTCCGGGCTACCCTCCCGCATGTTCATGAGTGCCCGGGCCTGGTGGACCTGGAGCAACGCCATGGCATGCAGAGAGGAAGCGGCTTGCCCACAACCTTTGTAAGCCTTGCCCGTAAGAGCGGACGAGAACTTACAGGCTTTAGAGGGGTGACGAGTATCCCCTCTCCAGGAAGCGGCCGCCGTTGGGCACAACTGCATCGCAACAGCCCGCTCCACTGGAGGGATAGCCTCGTAACCCTTCACCGCTCCCCATCAAGGGTAGTGAGGGGGGAGGAGCTACTCAGGCGGTTTCTGGCAGAGAAAGGTGCCATCCATGCCCTCGTAAGCTCCTCATGCACTTCAGGAAAGAAAGGAACCGGGGCGGCAGACTGAGAACCAGTACGGCCCGCCCCGATATACCAATCATCCAACCGAGACGGCTCGGGACACGGTGGAGGGTTCCATACGAGCCCTACCACCTCGGCGGCCTTTTTCAGCATAGCTGACATTTCTGGATCTGGCTCGGGCAACACTGGTCTCCCAGAGGGAGGCAGTGCAGCCGAGTCGTCATCTCCAGAGTTCAGGAGCTCTGTAGTTCAGGAGTTCTGTGATCCTCAGATCACCCAGCTTGGACGGCACCCCAGCCTTTCTCTGGGAAGGTAACCCAGAGGAAGAACAGGGGCGGGGCCCAGAGGTGGGGACTGCACCAACGCTTTTGACGAAGGCGAGTCTAGATCTCAACACCGAGATGGCCATGTTCCCGCAGTGAGAACATGACTCATCCACAAAAGCTGCCTCAGCATGCTGTAAGCCCAAACATGCGACACAACTCTCGTGACCGTCAGAGGGGGATAGCGCCAAACCGCACCCAGAAACGCACGGATGGAATGGCATCTTGAAAAAGACGCACTCACACCCGTGTTGCTCTTTTAGGAAATGGGACCGTCACCAGTGCCGGAGCACACAGGGAATGACCGCGGCAAACACTGAATAGTCTTTCAACCAACAGTGAAGCACTCACTTCTCGCCCTCTAACCAACCGTCAACACACAAACAAATAATAGAAATTTGATGCTGTTAAAACAGCAGTTGAGAGCTGAGAAGCTCGCGATCACCGCTGCACCACGCTGTAGAACACCAACACTGGAGAGGTCTTCCCGCAAGAACACCGACACACTCGCTCGTTGAACACAACAGCACTCTTCAGAGACATCAAAGACGAACGGCTCCGAAGCGAAAGGCAACTAGTGCGTGCCTCCACTTCCGTATTTATACCCGCACCGCGGGGGCGGAGTGTGTGATGCAAATCATGCACGCCAAATTCCATTGGCTCGTTCAATAGTAATCGAAGATGATAGGCTCTCTAGCGTGATCCCCATTCAGTCGACCGTCGACTACATCTGACGTTATCGACTGAAAGGGAACTGCTTTTCTTTTTTTACATGATCCCTTTTTACCTATTACTTTATCTGTTACCTCAAACAATACTTTACATATTTTCTCATTATACTCCTCTATATCCTCTATCGCATTTAGATCTAATGCTGTTATTTCTACCTCGCTTAAATACTCATACACTTCCCAATTTGCTTTTTTAAATCTCCATCTTGGTGCTAAAAACACATTATGCTCCAATACACTCATCCCTACCTTACTTAAAATTATATAGTGATCACTACCCATAATATTTTCTTCCCACACATCCCATATACATTTATTTGCTATCTCTTCAGAAACCAATGTTAAATCAATTGCTGACTCAACTCCACGAACCAAATCTATTCTCGTGTTTCTCCCGTCATTTAAACATACTAACCCATTACTGTCTAAAATTTCTTATACTACCCCCCCCCCCATTAAAATCATCACTACTACTAAAGTGCTATGTGCATTAAAATCTCCACACCAAATTACTTTATGATTTCCTGACCCAATAACCTTCTCCAACTCTTTACTAAGTTTACTACAAGGATTATAATAATTTATTATTCGAATAGTTTGATTCCCTGCAAATACTTCTATCACCACCAACTCAAATGCTTCAATCTCATTAATGACTCTATATTCTATATCATTTTTAATAAAAGTGGCCACCCCACCTCCATTTCCTGCCCCTCTATCTCTCCTTACTATATTATATCCTTGCAATACAAAATTTAGGTGAGGTTTTAACCACGTTTCTTGAATGCAAATTATATTAGGTTTCTTATCTTGTTGATCTACATACCTCTTAAATTCTGGTCCATTTGCAATAATACTTCTAGCATTCCATTGCAAAACCGTTAAAACCATAATTATTATGTACTTCCACATGAAGTTTGAACACTTGATTTAGCCATAAGCGTGTCATTTATTTTTTCCAAAGTTACTCCGGCTACATTCAAGTATCTCTCTGCTGCCCTTATTATGATTTTAATTCTTTCTGTTCTACTTTCCGTTGGAGCCGAACAATTTATCACTTCGACCATAAATGACACGAATTCCATTTTTCCAATCACCAATTTATCCTCATTTGTCTTTACCTGAACCATATCAATTCCATTGCCCTCCTTACTAACCACCTCTCCCTGTCTCTGTTCATGTCGTTTTGCTTTCTTTGCGGCTTCAGCATAAGTCACCCCCTCCGTAATTCTTACATTCTGGATTTTCACCGCATGTTTGTGCACCCTGCATCCCCCAAATCCAGCACTATGCTCATCACCGCAATTGCAGCATTTTGCCTTCGCTCTTATGTCACATTTACCATATTCATGTTCGCCCCCACACCTAGCACATCGTAAATTTCCTCTGCAAACCGCACTTACATGTCCATACTTCTGACACTTGAAGCATCTTAGTGGGGGAGGAACGTAAGGTCTTACTTGATAACTTACATATCCTATTTTAATCCTCTCTGGCATTCTTTCTTCATCAAACTGAAGCATCACCAACAGACTATCCTTCCTTTCTTTGTTTTTATTTTGTTTTTATCTTGTTATTCTTTGTTTTTATTGGAGCCTTTTTGCTCCAACGACCTTGCTCCCTTCAATGGCGCTTTTAATTTTATCAACGGGAACATCAGTTGGGGTTCCATAAATGACACCTCTTTCTTAACCATGGTTTCCTAGTCATCATTGTGCTTGTTACCGAATATCCAAGCATTGAATTAATACATAATAATCACCTTTCCGTCTCTCAGGGTCTTTGCATTCTTTATTTCTCCTAACACTCTTTTCAAAGCTTTGGTCAGTTTAATTGGATTTAATGTCACTCCGGTTTCCCCGAATGTCATCATTACTTTAAATTCTTCCACCTCAATCCTACTCACGTGATCCTCCTTTCCACTATCCATAAATGATCCTTGGCTATAGGTTTTCTTTCTTTTCCGCTTTGCTATTCTACTCCATTCATTCCCTCCAACACTCCCGCTACATGATTCATCCTCCATTTCCGGGTCGCTACCAGAGCTACCGTCATTTCCTGCCATCAGTGCTCCAGTCACAGTCCAGTGTTGCCAACTGCCTCCTCCACACCTCCCTTTATTTTTTCTGCACATTAGGCACGCTTTAATGCACTGCTGCCTCTCACTGGTTTAGTTACGTCATTGCATCCTTTGTTGCTACTTGCTTGTTTTAAGTAAGTGCCACTCTAAACGATTGAATAACTTGTTATTTTCACCCTGCAATTGACTGTAACTCAACAAAACCTTGTAAGAAGTATGTATTTTATATTACTGAGTAAAGTTAACTAAGTATATGTGAGTCAGGAAAGATATTATAAATGTATAAACAAAGTTTCTGAGTCATTGATATGGGATGATCAAAATGATTAACACGTGCAAGCACACTTATCAATGAACTTGATACATGTTGTAGAAATGTTTTATCCATGCCTTTCAACTTGCGTGTGCAAAATTCAAAATTGAATGAATGTGTAGCAATTTGTACAAATAGAGACATTTTTGTGAATACAAATGTTTTCTTTTGTATTAGTGTATCATAATTTGTGCATGCAACAAAGAAGATGTGCATGTGTGGATCAGGTGACGCGCGTGCATTCATTGAGTTCTTTTCTGAGTGGATCTCATTTGATTCATTTGGATTTTGAGACTTTCTTTTCGCTGTTTTTAAGCATTTCACAACCCACACACAAACAACTACAAATGAATGTGTGCACATGAATGTGTGCACAAGCACAACTACCCATTTATTTGACAAATTCACAAATGTGCGTCGCTACATTTAAACTAATACAATACAACTTGTGTGTGCAAAATCCAGAATCACATGAATGTGCAGCATTTTGTACAAATAGAGACATAGTTGTTAATACAAAACCTCAATTTTGTATTAATGTAGGCCATAATTTGTGCATGCAACAAGTAAGATGTGCATTTGTGGATGAGGTGACACAGGTGCATTCATTGACTCGTTTCTGAGTCGATCTTATTTGATTCATTTGGATTTTGAGACTTTCATTTCGCCGGTTTCGCAGCTTGCACGATCCACACACACTGTCTGAGAAAACCTGCTACCACTAGATGGCAGTATTCTGCTAAAACAGACAACGGCAGCGTAATAAAAGCGTGATCCCCATTTAAAACGCATAATGTGAGTGATATTAAATTGAAGCACCAAATGTAGTACACAATATAGGCCTACTACCTTATTAATAAAGCATACTTTATTGAGGCAATCAGATTATGAACAGCACACATAGAAAACCATTATAAAACGCTTCACGTGCATTATAGCGCATTGCATGTTCAATAAGGTGTATCGGCTACTGAGTTTTAATATGACCGTCTTACTGCATTGACGTTAAGCTTTTTCGTAATAATAGGCTCTATGGGAGGAAAACAAAATAGCCTACAGACAAGAGCCTATATGAACTCGACGCGCAACGTTTCACGTTAATGGCATTTTCCTTCCTGAGCCTGTTAAAAAGAAAAAGCTTAACATGAAATTTCGCAGTTGCGTTCATTTTATAGGCTTATTTTTTATGACTACACATTGTAGCAGACATTTTCAAAACAGAACAAAACAGACATTTTTAAATTCCAAAGCTTGTATAGCACAAGCTTTGGAATTTGAAAATGTCTGTTTTTAAATGTTAAAAGACGATTTTCGCAGGACATTTGTTTTCCCTTTACCCTTGGCCTGCCACTGTTATATAGTCTTACTATAGCACGATGAGTTTTAACAATATGCAACCATAGTATATCGACATTAAATATTAATTGAAAATCACGTAGGCTACTACGTGTGTATAGCTGCATAGCCTACATGAGAATGCTTTGACGCGCTACCACAGCTCATGATACACAAGGGAACGTCTGCCAATTCCACTATCTGCGTTAAAACATATACTTTTTTTAATTAAGATAACTTTTAATATTTAAAAACATACATTTTCAAATTCTAATGCTCGTAGAAGGTTCCTGTAAGACTGACTTACAAGTCAAATTTGGACAGTACTTCCCTTCATGTAGCCTATGTAGCCTGTATTCTGCAGAAAAATAATGTAATTCACCAAAAGGGTTTTTTTCATGTTCAAAATGGTTGTAGAAAGTTCCTAGTGACTAGACTGGCTTACTACAGGTGAAATTGTCCCAATACATCCCTTCATGTAGCCTATTTACATTAAACAATTACTTTTTTATAAAAAAATTACTGTAATTCACCAAAAGGGTTTTTGGTACTACGGATCAATAATTCAAAATATCACCTGACTATCACTAGGAACGTACTACAACCTTTGGAACATGAATAGAAAAACAATTTAAAGTAATTATTTTTTTGTTACTGTTCAATCGAGATATTGGCTGGACATACAGTAGGCTAAGTCAGTCTGTCCACTAGGCATTTACTCTAACCTTGGTATCGTTCATTTGAATGAATGACTGGACGTTTATATTTTTTTTGACTGTGAGTGGAATTTGCAGTTGGTCCCTTTAGAAAATGCGGTGAATATCAAACCTAAAACTTACTTTACTGCGCTCTCAGACCGGTTGCTCTCCCCTACCCATGCAAAGTTAAACGCAACTGCAGAATTTCATGTTAAGTTTTTTCTTTTGAACAGGCTCAGGAAGGAAATGCCATTAACGTGAAACGTTGCGCGTCGAGTTCATATAGGCTCTTGTCTGTAGGCTATATAGTTTTCCTCCCATAGAGCCTATTATTACGAAAAAGCTTAACGTCAATGCAGTAAGACGGTGATATTAAAACTCAGTAGCCGATACACCTTATTGAACAGTGTGTGTGGATCGTGCAAGCTGTGAAACCGGCGAAATGAAAGTCTCAAAATCCAAATGAATCAAATAAGATCGACTCAGAAACGAGTCAATGAATGCACCCGTGTCACCTCATCCACAAATGCACATCTTACTTGTTGCATGCACAAATTCTGGCCTACATTAATACATAATTGAGGTTTTGTATTAACAACTATGTCTCTATTTGTACAAAATGCTGCACATTCATGTGATTCTGGATTTTGCACACACAAGTTGTATTGTATTAGTTTAAATGTAGCGACGCACATTTGTGAATTTGTCAAATAAATGGGTTGTTGTGCACACATTAATAATTAGCACCAGGCCTATTCATTTGTAGATGTTTGTGTGTGGGTTGTGAAATGCTTAAAAACAGCGAAAAGAAAGTCTCAAAATCCAAATGAATCAAATGAGATCCACTCAGAAAAGAACTCAATGAATGCACGCGTGTCACCTGATCCACACATGCACATCTTCTTTGTTGCATGCACAAATTATGATACACTAATACAAAAGAAAACATTTGTATTCAAAAAAATGTCTCTATTTGTACAAATTGCTACACATTCATTAAATTTTGAATTTTGCACACGCAAGTTGAAAGGCATGGATAAAACATTTCTGCAACATGTATCAAGTTCATTGATAAGTGTGCTTGCACGTGTTAATCATTTTGATACTATATTCATCCCATACATTGATCAAGGATCTTAAATTTCTAGAGGAAACTGGTATTTCAAAGCCCAGTGGTACAATTGTGAAAGGGACTCTTGTTGCCATTTCAGGAGATAATTTGGGATCCCATTGCACAGTTTTTTTTTTTTTTTTGTGGAAAACGTACTCGTTTACTGACGTAACCTCGGTTCTCTCTAGAGAGGGAACGAGTACTGCGTAATATCTTACGCTATGGGGAAAACCTCTTTTCCACAAGATATTGAAGCCAAAAATTATCCTTAATTTTGAATTAATGTAAAACGCTGTGCGGCAGCAAGCAGACATAGGCAAGACGGCTCGCGCGCCTATTGGCTGCCCTGCGGCAACAGCAGCAGCCTATCGAGAGAGGCCCTGCGTGACGTGATACCCAATGGGGGCGCTTCGCGCCCATTTCGTCACATCCCACCAGAATAGGCGTGGCCTTGGCCTATAAATACGCTCGACAGGCTGATACAAACTGGTTTTCATCAATGAAGCGAACCAGCGCTGTTGTATGCACGGCAAGATACGCAGTACTCGTTCCCTCTCTAAAGAGAACCGAGGTTAGGTTAGTAACCGAGTACGTTCTCTTACGAGAGTATCTCTCATACTGCGTAATATCTTACGCTATGGGGAACACAATGCAACACGCCGTGCGTACTGGGATCCGACACCAAAGTCCCAAGGGCAGTAGCCCGGGGCTCATATAGTGCATAATCACCGTAGACTCACAGAGAGTCGGAGAAGAGAGGCTACAAGCATCATTCCCCATGAAATAGCATCCCACAGGAGCTAGTTATGTTAACAGTGTTTCACGCAGACAGGGTGAACGTGTTCAGCCTGAACTGGGTATAAGTACTGGTTATTCAACACCCATGGAGCTGTTCTATCGATCAGTGAACGATGCACAAGCAAAACTCAGCATTCTGCGCCAGCGCAGCGGGGCAGATAGTACTGAATTCTAGACCGACAGCAGCTTGGCCTGTAAGGCGGGAACCTAAATGTAGACGGCGAGGCCCAGCCCGCCGCCATACAGATATTATGCAAGGAAATCCCACTAGACCACGCCCACGATGAGGGCACGCCTCTTGTGGAGTGCGCTCTGACACCCAAAGGACACTGCAGGCCCTTAGAAGTGTAAGCCAGCGCTATGGCATCGACTACCCATCTGGATAGGCTCTGTTTTGATGCGGCCAGTCTCTTGGAGCGTCCGTTGAACAAAACAAAGAGCTGCTCGGTCTGTCTGACAGACGAGCGGGATACATAAGCTCTCAGTGCCCTGACAGGGCAAAGGAGACTCGCATCCTCCTCCTCATCATGAACCGGGAGGGCACACAGGGAAATAACCTGGGCCCTGAACTTGTGTGTTGAGGGATTTGGGCACGTACCCGTGCCTTGGTTTGAGTATGACTTTTGAGTCATTAGGCCCAAACTCCATACATGACGCGCTTACTGAGAGCGCTTGTAAGTCCCCTATGCGCTTTACTGAAGCGAGAGCCATAAGAAACACCGTTTTGAAAGACAGATGTTTCATGTCTGACAAATGGATTGGCTCGAATGGGGCACCTTTCATGACTTCCAAAACCATAGAAAGGTCCCACACAGGGACTGAGGGGGGGTCTGAGAGGATTCAACCTCCGAGCTCCCCTGAGGAATCGCACGACCAGGTCGTTTTTCCCCAGTGACTGGCCAGACATCGGTTTTGCAAATGCCGCTATGGCCGCCACGTATACTTTGTGCGTGGATGGGGTTCTGCCCTTATCCAACAGCTCCTGAGGGAAGGAGAGCACTTCCGTGACTCCGCAGTCTACGGGTGAAAAGCCCTGAGCTTGACACCAGGCAGAAAACACTGACCATTTCGAGGAATAGAGCCGTCTAGTAGACGGGGCTCTAGCCTGCGTGATCGTGTTTAACCCTCCTGTTACCCTCAAATCCGATAACATCTTTTACCCACTGGGGTCAATTTGACCCCAGTAATTTAAACCTCCAGAATATGATTTTTTTTTTTTACAAAGGTTTGTGTCTCAGGTAATTTATATCTTTGTTGACTACTTAAATAACCTTTTAAGTTGACATCCACCCACCACCCCCCCTCCCCACCCCTTATACGTCCAGAATACCCATTGCACGACTATGGAAAAATTTACAAATCACCATAAAATCTTACTGATTGACCTAAAATTGGAAAAGTATACATATTTTTGGTGTTTTATTTGTTTTATAATATTTGTAAGTATAGATTTTGGTAATCTATAACATTTGGAAAGAAAAACGTCTCGGTTACGTATGTAACCCTCGTTCCCTGAGTAGGGAACGGAGACGTTGCGTCGGATGGCGAAGAATGGGGTTTCGCTTAGAATGCCAATGTCTTCGAGTATACAAAACGAGCCAAAGAAATGCCATGGGTCTGCGGAATTTGCATTGCGTATCTCAGCCTTACCTCGTGGGTATAAAAGGAGGACGCCGGCAACATGCAGATATGTTTTTTCGCTGAAGATCCGAGACTGAACTCAGGCGATCTCCGCGGTACAGCGGAAATGGCAGCAAGACGTAACGTCTCAGTTCCCTACGCAGGGAACGAGGGTTACATACGTAACCGAGACGTTCCCTTCCTTTGTCACTCCGAGTTACGTCGGATGACGATGAATGGGGTTACCAGTCTAATCACGCCACCCTCTCGGCTGTCTTCCAGTGCCCTGCGTAAATCTGAAATCCCTGTCGTGAGACTGGCACGGACGAAGGACTCCTATTTAGCACAGGGAGCATATTCCGTAGCTTTATAGGAAATATGCAATTATTGCCAACCCAGGGGGGGGGGGGGGACTTAGAGAATACACATATGACCCGGAGGGATGCATAGTGGAAATACACATGTGGGGGTCGCTCAGAGGAGGGACCATGCACACGGGAGGCACCTAGCCGACGCGCAGGCAATAGACACTGGCGCCGACGTCAGACGTCAGGAGTGCTGGAGGAACTCAGGGCTTTCGGGGAAGCTCACCTGAGGAGAATATCGCACATTTCCAGTCCGTGGAGTGGAATGGCGAGCAAGCGAAGACACCTGAGCAGGTCCAGTACTAGCTGGTTGAAACGAGTACATGAGAGGACACTGGCTTCACTAGTAGATAGTAGAATCTGGCGAATGTGTTAGGTGTCGCCCAGCCTGCAGCTCTGCAGCTGCTATCTTTTCCAGTGAGAGAGCCTTTCCCTTCAGCTTCCCACCATAACAGACAAAAAAGCTGGTCTGAGGTCCTGAAACACTGCGTTCTGTCTACATAGGCGCGGAGAGCACGTACTGGACAGAGCGGAGAGCACGTACTGGACACAGCAGTGCCAAGGCTGGGTCTGCCTCCTCCAGGGGCAGCGCTTACAGGTTCACCACCTGGTCCCGGAAGGGAATGGTAGGAACCTTGGGCACATATCTAGGCCGGGGTCTCAGGATCACGTGAGAGTAAGCCGGCCCGAATTCCAGGCACGCTTCGTCAATGGAGAATGTGTGCAGGTCCCCTACCATCTTGATGGAGGCCAAAGCAACCAGGAGTGCTGTCTTCATTGACAGGAACTTAAGCTCCACTGATTGCAAAGGCTCAAAGGGAGGGAGCACACTGCAGGGCATTTAGAACCACTGAGAGGTCCCAAGAAGGAACAAGAGGAGGGCGAGGAGGATTCAGTCTCCTCGCTCCCCTCAGGAACCTGACGATCAGGTCGTGCTTTCCTACGGACTTACCTTCCACTGTAACATGGTGTGCGGCAATAGCGGCAACGTATACCATTAGGGTGGAGGGAGACAGCCTTCGCTCCAACCCTTCTTGAAGGAAGGAAAGCACGACACTGATAGAACATCTCCGGGGGTCTTCTTGGTGAGAAGAGCCCAGTTGACGAACAGGTTCCACTTCAACGCGTAGACATGGCTCGTGGACGATGCTAAGCGGAAGTGATGGTAACCACCACCGCTGGTAGTAGGATACTCAACCTGCCTCATCCCGTCCAGGAGCCACACGTGGAGGTTCCAAAGATCAGGACGAGGGTGCCAAGGGTGTTTAGATGTCATTTTCAAATGAGAGAGATGGAGAACATAGAGAGCACACAGAGCACATAGAGAAATGGTTTAGAAGGCTTCTGTTCATGCTTTTATAATGTTTGCTCCTCCCCTTTGTTTGGTAAACCATGAGAATTATGTTTTCCCCTCCCCCACGGCACGGGGGGAATAAATTTATGTAAAATTATAATGAACATTATACAATTATAACATGTTATAGTGACCTCAATAAAACAACCAAAACAAATGTGTGTGAAATTTTAATATTTCTTATGTTTTATACAGCTAAAAGAGCCTGGGGTCAAATTGACCCCAAGGAACACCGATGCTACAAAATGTGTACGGGACATTGAAAAAATATCAGCAGGTTAATTTTATGTTTACAGAGTTGTCCCCATTAAATTAGGAAAAGTCATTAAATCTGAAGCAAAAAAAAAAAAAAAAAAAATTATGTATTTACAGACGTTGAACATTGAATGGGGTCAAATTGACCCCAAGGATAATAGGAGGGTTAACACTTCCTCCGGGAGGTTAGCGGGTACCCGTTAATGGCCCATGCATGTAGGGACCATAATTCCGGGCGAGGATGCCAAATCGAGCCCTTTGCCTGAGAGAGGAGGTCTCTCCTCACCGGTATAGGCCACGGGGGAGTGCTGGTCAGCCGCATTAGGACTGGGAACCAAATCTGGTTCGTCCAGAGTGGAGCCACGAGCAGCACTGGGCATCCGTTTTCCCTGATTCATTCCAGCACTTGAGGCAGGGGGAAAAGCATAGAGGAGGCAGCGGGGCCATACGTGGGCCAGCGCATCCCTGCTCTTGGAGAAAAAGCTCGGACAGTGAGCGTTCTCTTGGGACGCGAACAGGTCCAATTGCGCTCTGCCGAATGTCTCCCACAGCAGTTGGATCGTCTGCGGGTGCAGCGACCATTCCCCTGCTGGGACATTGTTTCTGGACAGACTGTCTGGTCACAGATTCAGGCGACCAGGCACATGCGCTGCTTTCAGTGAAAGCAGGTTGTGCTGAGCCCAGACCAGGAGGTGTTCCGTCAGCCTGTAAAGGTTTCGGGACCTGACGCCGCCCTGGCGATTTATGTATGCCACCACTGACATGTTGTCCGACCGGACCAAGACGTGGTGGCCTTTTAACTGGGGACAAAAGCGCCGTAGCGCGTTGTCGACTGTGTAGAAGCTTCTCCCGTTCTGACCACTGGCCAAAGAACGGTCTGCCCTCGAGCAGCGCTCCCCATCCCGAGGTGGAGGCGTCCGTGGACACCACCTTCACACTCGAGGGAGTCCCCAGACTCATGCCTGACTGATACCAGTCGGCTATTTTCCAAGGTTCCAGAGCCGAAACGCATTCCATGTCGACCTTGAGGCGAAACAGACCAGAGGTCTATGCCCGGGGTGGAACTCGCGCTTTCAGCCATAACTGCAGTGGGCGCATGCGAAGCAGGCCCAGCTGAAATACCGAAGATACTGAGGCCATGAGGCCCAGCATTTTCTGAAACCTTTTGAGCGGGACTATAGAGCCGCGGCGGAAGGATTTCGCGGCGCGCTGAATGTCCAGTCCGCGCTCCGGTGAAGGACGTGCTGTCATAGACAGCGAGTCCAGCACTGTTCCCAGAAAAAAAAAATTCTGGCTGGGAAACAGCGAACTCTTCGCCCAATTGACTGTGAGACCCAGATTCTCGAGATGCTCGAGTAATGTGGTTCTGTGTTCTATGAGCTCTGAGTGTGATCGAGCTAGAATCAGCCAATCGTCCAAGTAGTTCAAGACTCGCATGCCCTGAAGTCTCAGGGGTGCGAGAGCTGCGTCCATGCACTTCGTAAATGTACGGGGTGCTAGGGACAGGCCGAACGGCAGGACTGTGTATTGATATGCCTGGCCCTCGAACGCGAATCTCAAGAATTGCCTGTGACGTGACGCTATTTGTATTTGGAAATTGGCGTCTTTCAGATCTCTTGACATAAACAAGACTGGCGAACTTGCGCAAGGATTTTCCTGGTTGTCAGCATTCTGAACTGGCACTTCACAAGCGCTCTGTTCAGCTGCCGTAGATCTAGAATGGGCCTGAGAGTAGATGAGATACTTCGTTGTTTACCGTATTTTCGACTCGCGCCGTGTTACGGCGGGGACGTCGTGCGAACTGTAGCGAATAGCCTCTTTTTATAGTGTTCAACACCCATTCTGATACCCCGGGAAGCTTTGCCCACGCATCTGCGTGAATAGCTAGAGGCAGAATAAAAACTGGGCTCTGGCCGCGGCACAGCGGCGACCGCAAAGCTTCGGTGTGCTGAGACATAAACACTGTGTTTACAGTGTGCGAGGTGGGGGGCGCGCCGATCACGGCGGGCAGCCTGGTCGCGCTCGATTTCTCTATGACAGATTGTGGAGAGAGCGAGCGGGACAAAACCCGTGGGGTTGAGCGTGTCTGTGAGGGAATGTGGGCGCGGGACAGCGGGCACACTCACTGCACTGAGAACACCATCGGCTTGCGCTGACTGAATGTGTGTTGGTTTCGTTTGTACAGAAACCGTGGGACACGCATCGAGTAATGTTTGTGGGCACTGTGTCGTGGGCACATTCACTACATTTTTTTTTTTGCACAATCGACATGAGTCGATTTTATTTGTGCTAGCCCTGAACTGTGGCGGGCTGTGTCTGTGTGTGGGAATGGGCACTGAGACGTGGGCATACTTACAACACTCGTAACACCATCGGCCGTGGCCGGAATACCAGAAAATAAACTCTTTTTGGGATTTATCTGGTTCGCCGTAAAAATGGCGTTTGTGTGCAGGCAAGCGGGCTGTGGTACCGGCTTGTTTACTGCAAAATACACTGGTACAGTCACATTGTTTGGAACTGAACGAGCGAGAAGTTTCGGTGGAGTCTGGCCGTGGCGAGACTTAAACACCGTGGGCCTTAGCTGACTGTATGTGTGTTGGTTTCGTTTTACAGAAACGTGGCACATGCAGTGTGTAATGTTTGTGGGCACTGGGTTGTAGGCACATTCACTACATTTAATGCACAATTGACATGAGTCGATCTCATTTGTGCGAGCCCTGCACTGTGGCGGGCTGTGTTTGTGTATAGAAATGAACACTGGGCTGTGGGCATTTTTATTACACTCATAACACCATCGGCTGTGGCCGGAATACCAGAAAATACACTGCTTATATGATTTTTCTGGGTCGCCGTGGAAACGGCATTTGTGTGCAGGCAAGCGGGCCATGGTACTGGCTTGTTTACTGCAAAATACACTGGAACAGTCACATTTTCTTGGAACTGAACGAGCGAAAAGTTTCGGTGTAAGTCTGGCCGCGGCGAGACTAAATTTTATCTGCTACGAGAGCTGGGATCGAACACAGGGGGAAACGACAAAAGCTTACATTAACTCGAGCAGATAAGAGAGCGTCATCACAGTTTTGTGTGTGTCGGCGTTTGTTTGCAGGCGTGCGTGTTATACAACAGGCTCATTGCTGCAATATTGACATTTTCAGCCGCTCAAACTAAGAGGAGCTTAGAAATGTTTGAGAAATGGAGATTGGTCCGGCCTCGGCGGGACTAAAAACACACTCTTTCCTCATTTCGTCGGTGACGCACGCCCACGGGGGGCGTCGAGCAGATAAGAGAGCGTCATCACAGTTTTGTGTGTGTCGGCGTTTGTTTGCAGGCGTGGGTGTTATACAACAGGCTCATTGCTGCAATATTGACATTTTCAGCCGCTCAAACTAAGAGGAGCTGAGAAATGTGTGAGAAATGGAGATTGGTCCGGCCTCAGCGGGACTAAAACACACTCTTTCCTCATTTCGCCGGTGACGCGCGCCCACGGGGGGCGGGGGCGGGGTAGCTTTCTTATAACGTAAAGAAAGCTAGCCGCGATACTGGCCCGTTTCCCTGACGACTCGCGGGCAGAAGGGGGGAGGTCCACAGAGCTCGCCCAATCCTCACTGTCCGACGCCAGGATAGAGCAGCTGGCCTTCTCTACAGATGCAGCTATCTCGTCGTCATAATGGCGGAGGCGGCGGCGCGCGGCGGCCATTGTCCGTCAGTGAGCGACTCGATTGAAGCTGGCGGGCGAATCAGCGAGCTTTCACGGGCTGGAGAAGGCTCGGGGACCCGCTGAGTACGGCGCTATACGGCGCGGCAGTACAGCGGGCGGCAGTGCAGACTTGGAGAAAAAATGCCAGGCGAGTCCTCAGAGTCACCATGGCAATAGCTCGCTCAGCGAGCGCGAGAGCTGCATGATCCTTACCCAGGCGGGAAACGCAGATGAAATGGCGGTCCCTGTCGCTGAGTGCGGCTCGGCACGAGCCACAGGAACGAAGCATCTTAAAAAAGACGCTGCTCTTTTAGGTAAAGAGAGAGAGAGTGTGAGTCGCGACGGCGAACACACACTCTCAGCAGAGTAAAAGGATATCAATGCCGGAAAGCGTAGCAAGTACGGCGGCTGAAGGCGGCGAGGTGAAGGCCAGCGGCTTCAGACTCGAAGGCTCGTCCCGCTGAAGGCTTGCACTCAGACGGCGCGGCTTCTCACTCCGGATCCAGCGATGCAGCAGTGCTTCGCTGAAGAGATGAAAAAAACAGTTTGTATCAGCCTGTCGAGCGTATTTATAGGCCAAGGCCACGCCTATTCTGGCGGGACGTGACGAAATGGGCGCGAAGTGCCCCTGTTGGGTATCACGTCACGCAGGGCCTCTCTTGATAGGCTGCTGCTGTTGCCGCAGGGCAGCCAATAGGCGCGCGAGCCGTCTTGCCTATGTCTGTTTGCTGCCGCACAGAGTTTTACATTAATTCAAAATTAAGGATAATTTTTGGCTTCAATATCTCGTGGAAAAGAGGTTTTCCCCATAGCGTAAGATATTACGCAGTACGAGAGATACTCTCGTAAGAGAACTTGAGTCATGCAGATTACTTCTGCCGATATTGTGAGATAAACAAAACCACATTTGTGAATGAGCCAAACCTGTGTGGTACTGCAAGAACTGTGCAGTCATATAAAAGTCATGTGCAAGATTAAGTGGACATGCTGTTGAGAATTGGTGTTTTCTTAGGTTGCTACCTCTCTTGATTGGTGACAGGATTAAAGATCCATGTAGAAATGAGGTATGGCTACTGATTTTGCAACTGAGAGAGATTGTGGATCTCAAAGTTTTAATCGAAGAATACATTTGCACCAGGCAAAAGCTCTTCCCTGATAATCCCTTACGACCTAAGCATCATTACATGTGTCATTACCCTGACCTTATACACCACTTTGGGCCACTAATTCGCCTCTGGACTTTGATATTCGAAAGCAAGCATAACTACTTTAAGAAGTGTGCCAGAAAACTGCACAATTTTAAAAAACTTTGCAAAACTCTTGCAGAGAGACACCAATTTCTGCAAGTTTACCTAGGTGCAGGCAGCATGTTCCCTCCAGTTGTACAGATACAAAAGGGTGTAGAATTCTATGTTGATCATTACAGTGATAGGATTAGAGAGGCAGTGTCCAGTTACAATTTTGATTTACAGTCTACAGTGGCATGTAATGAAATCACAGTGAAAGGCACATTCTACAGAAAGGGATGTTTGTTTTGCTTGAAAAGCATGATGATGAACTTTATGCCTGAATGATTATTCTGGTGGTTGTTGTACATGAGTCTGTGTACTTTGTTACAGAGAAACATACCTTTGCTTAGTTAAGAGACTGTCACGGGCTGGTTGAAGCAGGAAAGGATGCAGGATCTTAATTGCAGCAGTGTTTATTTAAACAAACTCCAATACTCATAAACTGGATACAACTGGGACAAATGAACTCATAACGACTAATTAACAAGACACAGGTGACAGGGATTAAATCAATGAAACACAGGTGCAAACTAGGCGTCACAGGCAAACATAAACACTAAAAGTGACAGAACCTCCCCCTCCTGCAAGGCATAGCCTCGCGCCGTATTGCATCAACAGGGGTGGGAGGGTGGGTGCCCTGGAGGCTGACGAGGGTGTGGTTTACCTAGAGCAGGAAGCCTCTAGGGTGAAGCCAGCAGTTCAGGGGGCCAGGGCAGAGCCATGGCGGTGCTGGCAGCTTGGGAAGCCATGGCGGTGCAGGAAGATCTGGGGACCATGGCAGAGATGACCCTTCGTGGCCATTCCCGAGGCCCCCCCCCAAACAAAATCTTCTTGAGCGGAGCTATGGGCACAGGCTCAGGGACAGGCTCAGGGAGAGGCTTTGAGGGTTCAGGCGGCGAAGGGGCCCTCTTGGCCGGAGGTAAGGGTTCAGTGGGGGCTGACCAGGCGTGAACAGTCTCTGTCTCGGCGGCAATGATGTGAACAGTCTCTGGCTATGAGGGCATGACGTGAACAGTCTCTGGCTTGGCGGGCATGATGTGAACAGTCTCTGGCTCGGCGGGTATGACGTGAACAGTCTCTGGCTCAGCGTGCATGACGTGAACAGTCTCTGGCCCAGCCAGCATGACGTGAACAGTCTATGGCTTGGTGGGCATGACGTGAACAGTCTCTGGCTCGGCGGGCATGACGTGAACAGTCTCTGGCTCGGCGGGACTAACCGTAGGCTCGGTTAGGGACTGGCGTGAAGCGCAGGCTCGGCAGGATTGACGTGAAGCTCAGGCATGACGTGAAGATCAGGCTGGTCAGGCGTGACGTGAAGATCAGGCTGGTCAGACGTGACATGAAGATCAGGCGTTACATGACGATCAGGCTGGTCAGGCGTGACGTGAAGATAAGGTGTGACGTGAAGAATCTCAGGTTCGGTTGGACGAGATTCTGGACGGGTGGTCTCGGCGGGATTCTCTGGTCTCTGGATTCTATTTAAAAGAATGTTGTGGTCGATGGTATCAAATGCAGCACTAAGATCTAGTAACACCAATAGAGAGACACAACCACGATCAGATGATAAGAGCAAATCATTTGTGACTCTAATGAGAGCTGTCTCAGTACTATGATATGGTCTAAATCCTGACTGGAAATCCTTTTAGATACCATTTCTTTCTAAAAAGGAACATAGTTGTGAGGATGCTGCCTTTTCTATTAATTTTGACAGAAAAGGTAGATTTGAGTTTTGCCTGTAATTGACTAATCCTCTAGGATCAAGTTGCGTTTTTTAATAAGAGGTTTTAATAAGAGATTTAATATTGTGCTCTCTCTCCACGAAATGCAACACCCGTCTAATTTTGTTTTGTTCTACTGCACTTTATGAATATAGTAGACCTTTATTTATTCCTGAGCCTTGTAGTGATTGATTTGCTCCATTTTTCTGGCTGCTCTCTTTAGGGCCAGAGTTGCTGATGAGATGCGATGCTGATGAGATGAAACTGATCAGGAAATTATTTATAAAGCAATCTTTAGTGGCATAAGTGATAGTTCTACCATATTTATAACACAGAGTTGCTTCACTGCGTGGAGAAAACCTGTTTAATGTTGTTATCAGAACGGAAGAGCGGTGTTTTGTCCCACGACTACAGGGTCTCACGGTCACCCAGTTGCCCTGCTGCACGGGCTCTACAGCCGGAACCGAACAATGTACAGAGTTCACTAAGCTAGTCGCATCCAAAGCAGTATCTAAAGCCCTTGCATTCTTACTATCCTCGATTAAAGTTTGGATGCGTGAATCTAGTTCTGAAATCTTCTCCATCAGCCTGACTATAAGACTGACTATAAGTCTCTCGAAAAGGCGCGAGAGAAAAAAAGACGGCAAACACGGATGGCAGATTAACAGGCTAGCGGAAGGCTAGCGCGTTTTGCGAGCGATTGTGATTTAGATTAAAGCTAGCTTTGTCAGATCAATGTGACAGATAAAATATATGGTTGATGAACTCGTATGATATTGTGGCAAACAGGACGAGGCCGAGGGACGTGAGAGAATGGAGCGAGGCCGGTGGTGCGAGTGTTAATGAGCAGCACCTGTGAGCACACCGGTCTCGCAGCTCTCACGGAGGTGCGGAAGCATAAAAGAGGAGTGACGACGTTGATTATGGAGAGAGGAACAGGCCTGTGTTTTAGTTGTGTTTGGTTTTTGTATTTGTATTTTATTTTGGGTAGCCAGCAGTCGTCCGCGAGGGGCTGCTGGCGGTATTTTTGGTTTGTTTGTTTTATTTTAATAAAGTTTGTTAAATGTTCGCCGGTTCCCGCCTCCTTCTTCCCTGAACATTGCTACAGATATATTTAGAGATATAAACAACAAGGAATGATAGTAAATAGAGCTTCAAAACGGAAAGCTATACAGAGCTTACAGACGTAAACCACACAGCATTAAGACAGCGAGGCAGCCCAGAGCAATCAATCCACGAGCAGAGCTTGATTAAAAAAAAAAAATCCTCAACACAAATCCTCATATAAACATAATAAAACACATAACAAAACACCATAACACATATGACTGACACTTTCTTCCTCATTTGTCACCCCATCTACAAACAACAAAAATGGTCTAACATAGTCAGCTAGTCTGACTACACCAAAATACTTGCGACACACAACAAACAATTACAGGATACACGACACATAAACGAGACAAACTGCGTGTGGTGTACAATGTGATCAGGATATAACTGCGGCAGGGAAATGTAGTGTGTGAAACTGTCCATGGGCTATCGGGGCTGCGTGTGCAACAGCTCCACCGACAACCAAACGGAGAGGAGGGGAAATCAGCGTGGTGAGTAAGTGTGTGTGTGGGTGCAGTATGTGTGTGTGTGCACTGTGCCCAGCGAGAATGTTTACTTTCTCACAGTACTGTAGATTTGGATGTAGGTTTCTTCAAGTGTCTTCAAGACATTGCCGCAGTTCTTCTGAATTTAGTCTGTCTCAGTTCTTTCTTTTTCTTCATGTAATCACAGACAGACTTCATGATGGTGAGATCAGATCTCTGTGTGGAGCATACCCAGATAGCGTGTTGATGCGTCAGTGCTAAATGCATTGAATTAACGTTACAAACTGATGTTGCTTTAGTATCACTCTTGTACCCTCAGTTAATGGTGAAGCAATGTTGAGATTTCAACCAAAAATCAACGGTAATAGTATTGATTCAACATTACAAAGTGATATTTTATCAACATCACATTTGCACCCTCAGTTAATGTTGAAACTAGAGTTACCGACTTCGGTACCAGTCGGTACTGAAATTAAAAAAATGTGACGCTTTGAGCGCTCTTGAGCGGAATCGTAAACACCTCTGATTGCCTATTGTACTCACGTGCTCATCAGAAATGTCTGTGATTGGCTACAATGATCAGCGCTTCAAAAACATGTTGTAAATTTACATCAATGACGCTCTTCACCGAGCGCTTACACAGATACAGACGGGAGTGTTTGAAAGCAGGCGTCTATCAGCAGAGCGGTCCGCTAATAGACGCCTGCTTGTACTTTCAAACACTCCCGCTCCCGTTTTTTAAACACTTCCAAACACTTCCGTGTGCTCTCAAACGCTCCTGTGTGTTTATCATTGTAGCCAATCACAGACAAATCTGATGAGTGCGTGAGTATAATAGGCAATAAGACGTGTTTACAATTCCACTCAACAGCGCTCAAAGCATCACATTTTTAAGATTTCAGTACCGACTGGTACCGAAGTCGGTACTTTTTGACAACTCTGGTTGAAACAATGGTGAACAAAAAAATCCATGGTAATGCAATTGAATCTACATTACACTATGATTGATTCTACATCACTGATGTTGAATCAATATTGAAATGAACAGAAATAATCAGTGGTAATATTGTTGATTCAACGTTACACTATGATGTTGAATCTACATCACTGCTGTTGAATCAACACTGAAATTAACATAAATAATCTTTGGTCATATGGTTTGATCAATGTTACAATGTGATGTTGATTCTAAATCACTTTTGTTGAAACACTGAAAATACAACTGAAAAGGAATGTCAAACAATGTTGCCATCTGATATACCAAGTTAATGTTGAAACAACATTAATATTTCAACTACACTTCGGGCAGCTACACTTTGGGCAAAACCTTTTAAAAGGCAAGTGTGTTGGAGCTAAACTCTTCAAGTAGAGGAACAAACACCTCTGAACTATTGCCATTAACTATATCTCAGTTCATTTTCTGTGAAACTTCCTAGCATTTAAAGCTGCAGTCCGTAGTTCCCTTTCAGCATAGAACGTCTGACGTAGTCGACGTCGACTGAAATGGGATCACGCCAGGAAGCCAGTCATCTTCGAGTACTATTGAACGAGCCAATGGAATTGGCGTGCGTGACTTACATCACACACTCCGCCCCCACGGCGGAATCAGGAAGTGGATGCATGCAATAGTTGCCTTTTGCTTCGGAGCTGATCGTTTGATGGCTCCGAGTGCTGTTGTTTACAACGAGCGGGTGTGTCGGTGTTCTTCTGGAAGACTCTCCCAGTGCTGGTGGTTTCTACAGCGCAAGTGCAGCGGTGATCGCGAGCTTTGAGCTCTCAACTGCTGTTTTAACAGCAACAAATTTCTAAATGTTTGTGTGTGTTGACGGCTGGCTAGAGGGCGGAAAAGTGAGAGCTTCACTGTTTCATTTCACTGTTCAGTGTTGCCGCGCTCAATCCCCTGTGTGCTCCGGCATTGGTGATGGGTCCTATTTCCTGAAAGAGCAGGTGCGTTTGCGTCTTTTTTAAGATGTCATTCCACCTGTGCGTTTCTGGATGCCGGCGTTCCCTTTTCCTCTTTGACGGTCACAATTGTAGCATCACGTGTTTTGGGCTTACAGCACGTTGAAGCAGCTTTTGTGGACGGTTCATGTTCCCATTGCGGGAATATGACTGTTGCGGTGTTGAGATTGAGACTCACCTTCGTCCCCGAAGCACGAGTCCTCATTACCATGCCCCACCCCCGGGTGCCGTGTGGGATGGGTGATCGGAGTATAGTGATGGATGTCTCACCCGGTAACCATCCCCTGTGGGCTCCTCACTCCTCCATCACACCGCAGCCGATGGAATTCCTGTTGAACTTGCTGGTCCCTCTGTAATGGCCATTTAAATTGGGGTTCCCCCAGAGGATAAGATGTCGATAGCAGCATTGGAGGGTGAGCTGGCCTCTGGAGATGACGACTCGGCTGTGTTATCTCCCTCTGGGAGTGTAACGTTGCCCGAGCCAGATCCAGAAATGTCAGTTATGCTTAAATGGGCCGCCGAGGCTGCCGGGCTCGAGTAGAACTTGTCTTGGGGCGGGCCGCACTGGTTCTCAGCTCGCCACCCCAGTGCCTTTCTTTCCCGAAGTGCATGGAGAGCTTACCAGGTTGTGGACGGCACCTTTTTCTGCCAGAAACTGCCTGAATAGCTTTTCCCCCTCACTACCCTTGATGGTGGAGCGGTAAAGGGTTGCGAGGCTATCCCTCCAGTGGAGCAGTCTGTCACAACACAGGTGGATCTGTGCCCGGCGGCCGCTGCCTTTTGAGGATCCTTGTCTCCCCCTTAAAGCCTGTGAGTTCTCGTCCATTCTGACGGGCAGAGCTTACAAAGCCTGTGGGCAAGCTGCCTCCTCTAGTGTGCCATGGCACTGCTACAGGTCTGTCGGGCCAGGGCACCCATGGACATGCACGAGGGTAGCCCAAACCGTGCACTCACAGGTGAGCACCGCACTGCATCCAACCTCGCCCTCCGGGGCACGAGTGTCGTGGCATGCGCGATCGGTCTGGCGATGTCCACCTTGGTGGTCCAGGAGCGCCATCGTTGGCTCAGCCTGGTGGATATGGCGGATGCGAACAAGGTTCGGTTCCTGGTCTCCCCAATTTCCCAGGTTGGGCTGGTCGGCGACGCGGTGGAGAACTGCGTCCAACAGTTCTCTGCCGCTCAAGCACAGACAGAGGCCATCCAGCACATCCTGCTCCAGCGGCCCGCTGCTGCCTCCACCCCACCGCTGGTGGCAGTTCCTCCACCTGCTCGTCGCCGAGGGCATTCCTCTGCCACCGCTCCTGCTGGGCCTCCGCAGCAGCCTCCAGCCAGGCCTCAGCATGGAGCCAGCCGCAGTATGGATGCCCGGTGTGCTCCAGCCGCTGCCTAGCCAGGTGGCAAGCGACAGCAAAAGCATTCTGGAGCGGGCCGCTCAGGGATGGAGGATGCTCTTGGAGTTGGTCACGATCCACTCCCTACCCCCAGGTGAGGGCCCGGTGGAGTCTTTGTTTGTGTGTGTGTCTTTTCCTCCACTGGCTCCCAAAAGAAGCAGTGCAAGCGATACCCACACTTCAAAGAAAGAGCAAATTCCCCTGTTCCTGGGTCCCTAGAGGGCAAGTCTGGCGGTGTGCAACCCTGTAAAGCCTTGAACCCTTCAGCCCCCTTTTGTTTGCCAGCTCAGCAGCTGGGTGCGGTTCGAGGACCCGGTCATCCGTCTTCTCACGCATCCCTGGCCGTCTCGTGGAGACAGGTAAGTGTCGTGCACCACACTCAGACCCTGCTTCGGGCCGCCTCCGTGCCTTCCGAGCCGGGTCCCTATCCTCCACCTTGCTGCCCCACCTCGGGTACGTCTGTGCATCCCTGGCCCCTGGTCCGTTTCGTAGAAGCCAAAAATGCTTCCCAACTGGTCCAGATGGCCCCAAACTATACCATCAGACTCGGCTTGTGATTCCTTTTTGCTCGGCTTCCGCCCAAGCTCAGTAATATTCATCACACCTAGTTGTTGAGCAAAGATGCTCCTAGAAATAGTGACTTTAGTCACACCTAAGTGTTGAGCAGTGCTCCTGTCTTGTGTGCGCACGTCGCAGTCTTCTGGCGAAGGACGCGATGCAGCCGCTCCCTCCAGCCGATATGAAGGCCGGCTTCTATAAGCCCGTACTTCATTGTACCCTACAGAGGTGGGTCACGACCATCTTGGTCCTGTGTTAATTGAGACGGGCCCTTTTTCAAAAGCCTCGATTCAATTACACAGTTACACAGAGATGCATTTCCAAATGCTCTGTCCCCAAGATTGGTCTGCAGCATTTGACCTGAAGGACATGTACTTAAGATCTCTATCCTTCCGCACCTCAGGCCATCCTGTGTTTGTGCGTCCGAAAGGTGTGAAGTATCAGTACAAAGTCCTACCCTTCGAGTGCTCCATAGCCAGTTGGGTCTTCAGGTCAACTGGGAGAGAGTAATCTCACCCACGGGCTGAGTATCTCTTTTTTAGTTTGGAGAAGGACTCGGTCCAACGCGTCTCTTCAAGAAGAGAGCGTGTTCGGCTGGTGCAATATAGAAGTGAGAAAAGGTGTCACTGAAAGAACTTTCAGAGGCTCCTGGGTCACACGCTCCTGGAAAGCGTAGCGTAAGTTCTGCCACGAAGACTCAATTGTTACGTCATTTATTACCTTCTCATCTATCCAATCGCGTTCTAATATGTGAAGTATAAAAGATCCATACTTACACTCGTCTGAGTTCGCAGATGCTGACGCTTTCACTTAGTTCGCAGAAACCGACGCCGGCGTTTATTCACTCACGTTTCGATTCCAATCGTCACAACACAAGTCATATCGTTGATTTGATCTCACCAACTATAGCGGTGCGCGAGTGCGAGACACGCGTGTAGGAAACCAGTGCGTGGGCTTTAAATCTCATGATCTCCTTACACGGTTTTCAAGTTAAACTTTCAAGGCTTTTACGTTGGTTTCCAAGTAGGCGCTTGCAGCAGCCATTGTTAACTTGTCCCCTTTACTATGACAAGACTAACTTCATTCAGGTAAGTATATTAACTTGGCCACTTAGCTGCTCACTTCATCAGCGGTAAAGTTCAAATTGGTGACTGCATGTGGTGACGTAGCAGTTTTCTTAAACTGCTGATTCAGAGACTGCAACGCAACATACTGTAACGTTTAAACAGTAGGATCGGATAGCTCGCTGAATGGTTGTAGCAAAGTGTAAGCAGATTCACGTAACTGTGGTATTTTATTTTCAGCGTTGTTGATTCCACGCACATATGGGCAGTTTGCAAAATACTAACAACTGTGTTGCCGAAGAGAATTAAACAAGTTTAAGAGCAAATTAAATTTTAAATAGGCTCTATATATTTTCGGCTCGCGCTCCTCATCTGCTCACTCAACATTGTGAGAGCGCCTTAATTCCATTTAAGGAGCAGTAGCCTACCTATCAACTTGTTTAGGCCCTTCTTAATTCGTTATTGCTTCGGCATTTATGGAGATGTTTTTGCAAGTCACTTCCCAATCACAAAGATCTCTACTTACACCTAGATGATTGCAGACTTCCAAAAAAAAAATAAAAAATCATAAAATGTGAAAAACATGTAAATACATGACCATATCTTAAAAGAAAGAAGCTGAGCTTAAGAGCAAGTTGGTCATTGGACGTTATTCATGCTTAGTAGATGGTAGCGTATATATGTAGGGCTTAATGGGCATGTAGCAGGATTATATAATACAAACGAAATAAATGATATATTTACAAGTGCTGATAATTCTCTATAACAGTTTTACATTTTGTATATATATATATATATATATATATATATATATATATATATATATATATATATATATATATATATATATATATATATATATACTTACTTTGGAATACGTAACTTTAATTATAAACTGTTAGTTTGCTCCGCGCATTTCACCTCGGACTCATTTACAAATCTGGGACAATTTCAAGCAGGCTTCTCTAAGCGTCTTTTACTGAAGAAGGGAGCAATTCCAACTCTAATCCCGCAAGCGGTAAGTAGTGATCTTATTAACGATGATTTACACTGTTATCTAGATCCAGCGCAACACCATAGTACAGTAACATAATACTCCAAGTAACGAGTCAACGTATAACTAGTGTGACAAAGTGTTTATGCTGAGGATTAATATTTATTGCCTGTGTTGTTATATAATTATAAAAAATAATACAGTAGAAACAGATGCAAATTCCCTTTTGTGAAATAATTTAACTTCGATTTCATCAACAGCACGTCAGGGGCTAACTACGTTACTTTATTTGCTCATGGATAATGTTAGCTCACTGGATCCTTCTAGCTAACGTGACAATCTCCACCACCATAAACTGAAGCTAGATTAATTTGACAAGGCATCTAACGTTAGTCCATTTGTTAATCTTTTACATTTGTATGAACTGATGATGAATTATTTTGCACGCTTGTATTTCAGAGTGCACCACAGCCCTTGCGTACTAGTGATGTAGGCTGCCAAACAGACGATCCACCTAACGTCTTGTGTAAAGGAACACAGCTGTCTTGGTACACAATGAGGTCCAACCTTCGAAGCAAAGGTAATTTTACTTATCATTAAGCGCTTGTGCTTGATTATAAGGACAGATTAATTGTGTACATCCCAGTTTGTATAACTCAATATAAGTCAGTCGCTATTTGCATTTCATGATCCTTCTGTGCTAATGTTTACAAAAGATGACTTGTGCCCCGCTATTTAAATTTTGTATGGGTTACCATTATTCCCCTCCCTAATTAAATATATATTTTTTACTGGTAGGCACACAGGTGACCGTGTCATCTGAAAGTGTGGCGGTAGGCACCACAACTACTGAAATGTCATGGTCCACCATAGATCCATTTACATCAACACCATTGAAGGCTTCAAGGCCTGCCAAAAAACCCCGTGTTGAATTGGAGGATACGGAAATGGGGAATATTTCCTCTTCAGAGACTGATCCACAAGATTCTACATATGATCCTGCACGGTCTGTTACAGCGGAAACAGAATCATCACACATGTTGTAAGTTATATTGCTGTATTTTTCATTTTTTGAAAAATGTCTCCTTAGCCTTTTCAACAGTTGTCCTGTTTGCGCCAGGGCTTGTAATGTCTGCCCACGCAGAAGAGGGACTTTTATAGCCATTGACCAACTGTGCCCTCACTGTGAGTTCTTCAGACAGTGGAGGAGTCAGCCTGTCATTGGCAGCACCCCTGTTGGCAACCTTCAGTTGTCTGCTGCCATCTATTTCAGCTGAGCTTCCTTTCTGAAGATGCAAAAGGTATTGTATCATTCGTACCCCACATATAAGCCAAAACTAGACAGGACTAACAAATTTTTTCTCAATTTTTTTTTAAAGGTGTTCAGGGCGATGTACCTGAAAATGCATACATATGATGCTTTCAGAAAACATGCCAGGACATACCTTGAACCTGCTATCATACACAAGTTGAATGAGGATCAAAATATGCAACTGCACTATCTGAGCCAAAACAAGAATGTCATTCTTGGTGGTGACATGCGAGCAGACTCACCAGGTGCACATTTTAATTCACTTTCTCTTTTTATGAAAACACATATGCCTTGCACAAGTATTTCTTAATATTAAGTTTTTTGTATCTGTCTTATAAATACTTTAGCATTACTTTTAAATTATTGATTTTTTTCTAATTGCAGGACATTGTGCAAAATATGGGAGCTACTCTATGATGGACTTGCAGACCAACAACATAATAGACTTACAGCTGGTGCAGGTACTTCGTCTGCAGATTATGTTTAATTTACACGTGTTATTTATAATTACATTTACACTGTTTTTAAATGTCATGTAAGCATTTGACACTTTTTTCTTTAGTAGAATTTTTTAACAAATCGATGCAAATTTCAGAGATAAACCACAGCATACATAACATAAAACCCAAGTTTTACTTAGAGAAGAAGAGACTTATAATTAAAATGCACAATTCTTATTAAACATTTAATTTATGTAGATGTTACATATAAGTTCTATGCTGGTGTGTTTCTTCTAAGAGCAACGAGGTAGGGGGAAGCTATCACATGGAGAAGTAGGGCCTTAGAAGAAGCTTGGACCTCCTGGAGGAAAGTGGTATAAAGTTGGACTGCATTGTTACTGACCGTCACCCACAGATCCAAAAGTTTTTAAAGGATCGTAAAATTACCCACTATTATGACGTCTGGCACATGGCGAAAGGTAATGTGTGCGTCTTAGAAATTAATCAATTTTAAAATATTGATGTCATTAGTAGCTATCCATATTTCTTAAAAAGCTCACAGCATCAAATTATAAAGAATTCTGATATGTTTTGACTGCAAATTATACTTCATAAGGATTGTCAAAGAAGGTGGAGAAACTTTCCAAAGCGAAGGACTGTGGTTTGGTGAAGCAGTGGCATAAGAGCATCACCAACCACCTGTACTGGTCTTCAGCAGCTCTGATTCAGGACCTGAGAAACTAGCCAAATGGACCTCCATCATGAACCATATTCAAGACGTTCACACACATTCTGACCCAGCGTTCCCTCGGTGTCAACATGAACTAAGGGTGTCTAAGGATCATAGCAAGTGGTTCCAACCAGGTGTGTAACCTAAAAGTGTTATTTGCCAAGTAAACAGTCAAAAGAATGGTATGTTAATCCTACAACATTCAAATTTTAAAAAATGATCTCACACTGACTTCTTCTAAGGTTCAACAGCACTGAATAGGCTTCAAAGGGTCCTGATAAACAAGAGAGTCCTTTCTGATGTAGAGAAGCTGAGTCCACATTACCAGACTTCAACTGTGGAGTCATTTCACAAAGTCATCTTACACTTTGCACCTAAAAATGTTGTCTTCCCCTTCATTGGAATGCTTTGCAGGTATGTCTTCTCCCTTACAACTTGAAGATAGGTCAGAACACAAAACATAAACAGTTATGTTTGAATATAAATATTATAATACAAGTGCTATTTATTTTTTATTTTCACAATTTTTATGAAAAATAAAATAGTTGATTTATTCATTATGCCAGAATGAAATTTTTTTGTATTTGTGTGTCTTATCCTTTAGGTTGTACCTTGCAGCGATGCACTTCAATGAGAATGCTGGCCGGCCACAATTGACAACATCTAAAGGGAAACTTGTGTACAAGCTTCACTTTCCAAAGGCCAAAAAGGGAGGACACACCGTCAAACCAGTAAAAACACGGGCTACATTTTGTAAGATTTTACAAATAATACTATTTTTAATCAATAATTAGAAATGTACAAATGAAATGAATATTCAAATAAATACAAAATAAAATATTATTCTTTACAGGCTATGTCATCAGCTTGATGAATACTGTTTTTGAAGAGGTTGTCCGTGATCCCCTTCCGTATCTGGATGGCATGCAGAAGATTCCTGTGCCTCCAAACCTGTCTTCTCAGTATGACAGACCTTCCATGGAAGAAGCCGTCGCTCAGCATGTGTCACGTTTCAGTCAAGGGGGGGTCTGAATCCCACATATTGTCCAGCAGCATCAGGAAACTCCCTTCTTATGCGCAGCACCACACATGAAGGGATGACGACACGTACACTTCGACCAAGGAATCCCCAGCACCAGCTGACGAACCACCGGTAGGACAAGTGTCTGCACTGCCTGCATAGAGACAAGAAAAGAGAAAAACATATTGGGTTGACAGTTCATTATGGTTCATGTATGTTTGTATGGTGCTGAGACACAATAAAATTTTCACATCAATAAGCATGTCATTATTGCATGTTTCTTCTTTTTATATAATACATCTTATGGCTGTGCATTGCATTGAATTCATGATGTAATATGGTTGTAATAGCCCAATTATTTTTACACAAAATAGAACAACTGTGTGAAACGGGCCTTACCTTTCCATCCCTCTGACTCTAACACGCCCATGGTCAGCTCTATATACATTCATTGCATTTTGCAAAGAATATATATTGAGGCACACAGGTTCAAGGCCAGGATTTTCTGTCATGCATGATCAGAGCACTCAGCTTGAAGTTTCAAATACAAATACCATGAACTATGAAATATGGTTAAACAACTAAGTTAGCTGACGACGTAACGTTATACAATGTTCATGGTAATGTCACATAGTCTTTTAACATGCACAATGAAACTGTTTTCTGCAAACTACTGTTAGATTTCTCATTTAAAAATTTAGTGAAATGAAAATGGCTTACCTCTACGTGTTTCCTTAGATTGGAAGGAGAATTCTTGTAAGAAGAAATTGTACAGGGCCGAGGCAGGCAGAGAAGGCACTTAAAAATGAAGGACTCGTTCTTCTTTTCCACTACTTCAAAAAAATCGCGTAAATAAGGCCATGGGTGTTGTGGCAAGTTAGAGTCAGTAGTTTCTTATATCATTTTTCAAGACATTGGCACTCAAAATGTTATGCTGTTGCACTGATGTGATGTCAAGTTGAACCGTATGTTCGCGCTAAGTAGATACCCCCAAGGCGCCAACAAGGAGAAGAAAAAAAACAAGTTCAAAACAAAGCGCACACTGTACTGTGATTGGTGGCTCGTTTGACCAGTTAAAGCAGCACTATGCAGTTTTTTTAGCTTAACTGAACAGCTTCGGTGTTATTGGAATGGTTATATGACTCTTTTCGGGTTGAATGGTGGTCAGAATCTGACAGCGCGAGGAACCAGACAAGAGTCCCACTCGCTTAGGCTTTCACTGTTAAAGTTGATTCCTGCGATTATCATGAGAACAGTTGTCAATATCTCACATAATTATCAGGACATAAATAAGCCTACACGTTGTAAATAGTGTAAATGAGCGCAATTTGCAAACTATTATGATAAATTGCAATAATCATGTCTAACAACATCATAACGGACATTGTTACGAAATAATGCGACGTACATGATGTAACTTTATTGATGTCATGTGGCATTTAGGCTCAGGTAAGCCTAACTTATATTATTATTTACTTTATTATTAACTTAACTTTATTATTATAAAGTGCAGAGGCTGTGAGTGCAGATACGCTCTGCGTGAGTTGTATTTACGACAGTAACATTAAATACAAGTACTCTACAGCGACTCTAGGGGTCGCTGTTTGACAAAAACGGAAATCCTGCATAGTGCCGCTTTAAGTTTTTATCCACTCATAAATAAAAAAGGAACGACTGATTTTGAAAATGTAGTAGAGTAAAAAGTAAGATATTTGACTTTGAAATGTAGTGGAGTTAAAGTAAAAGTCTCCCCAAATTGAAATACTTCAGTGAAGTATAGATATGCAAAAAAGCTACTTAAGTACAATAACGAATTACATTTACTTCATTACTGTCCACCACTGCTCAGAGACCGAGGGGTTGGGCGAGAGCTGCATTAAGGTGACTGCTATAACTCAGCCTGCCTTAACCCATGCACAAAGAACCGTGATCCGATGACGTAATACTCACAACTGCATATACAGAAATAATACTTCTTTAGTGGCTATAACAGCAACAGCTGGTACTCTGACCTGACTAAAAATAGTAACAACACTGCAATGCCGCACAGATGGGGGCCCTGAAGGCACACAGCACACACAGCCAGCCTTGGTAGCCCAACGTCACACTCAATAGTCCGTAGCAACGAAAGAAAGGAGCAGGCTTTCGACCATGACGCACCCCAAGAGGCATAAACAACAGGCTTATATACTGTAGCGGAGCAATAGCTCATTGGCCACGCATTTACTAATTGTGATGTTTTACACTTGTCACAAACCTCACTACACTTCTTTTAAATGCGCTGCAGCCTCTGGAGGACAGTAAATATATGTAAGCCGCGAAACACCAACAAATAGTTTTGTGACGAAGCTGTAAAAATATCCAAATTCCAAAAGTGTTGTCTTAAAAAAACAAAATTCTACGAACTGCAATATGTGCATACGAGAAGTTTATAGGGTCAGTCTGCAGGAAGTCACGGGGTTAAATAGAGGAGGACCCAGAGTCATCCTGGTCACAAGGGACTTTGTTTCGAAAACGTCTCAGGTTACGACTGTAACCTAGTTCCCTGAGAAGGGAACGAGACGATGCGTCGATGACGCTTTAGGAACGCCTCCGCATGATTACATCTGAAGCACGTATGTCAACTAGTCCAATGTAATGAATGAGCGTCACGGGCGGGTGACGTCATGACCAGGAAGAGATAAAAGTACATCCGGTGCGTTACTCGCGTCAGCTTCTAGAGCCGAAGCAAAGTCGATCGTGGGATGCAGGAAGTATGGCAGGGCAACGCATTGTCTCGTTCCATTCTCTGGGAACTAGGGTTACAGTCGCAACCTGAGACCTTCCCTTTCGAGGGAACTCGCGATGCGTCGATGACACTTTGGGAACTAGAATACCCAATACGCCGTACTTACAAAATGCCAGATGATAAAACTGTCGGCAAACTAAGTAAGAAGCACCTGGGAACCTGGGACAGCATCCAGGTCCAAGCTGTAAAACCTCACGAATGTGAGCGGTGAGGACCAGCCCGCCGCATCACAAACGTCTTGGAGAGAACTCCAGATAATAAAGCTTAGAAGCCATACTCCTAGTGGAATGAGCCCTGACCACCAAATGGTTGGCCAGAGGACTCACAAGCAAGAAGAATAGTCTCGATTATCTATTTGCTCAATAGGTTGGATTTTCTCGACAGAGAAGTCCGATGAACATAAGTGTCCAGTGCTCGCACTGGGCACAAGAGGTTCAGCTTTTCCTGGTCCGATAAACAGGGGAGAACAGAAACCTGCAGCACAATAGGCCTCGGAATAATAGTAGGCACCTTAGGAACATATCCATGTTTGGGGTAAGATTGCCTTGGCCATCCCCGGTACACTCAAGGCAGGTGGAGACCGAAAGGGCCTGAAGGTCTCGACTCTTAGAGGGACGAAATAACTAGCAGAAAATAGTCTTAAAGGTGCCCTATAATGATTTGAAATAATATTTAAATTTGGTCTTTGATATCTACATAGAGGGTATTTCATATTTTAGGTAATTTAAAATGTCCAGAAATGGTTTTACAGGTCCATGTTCAACTCTAGAAATTGCCCCTAGAATGAAATGGTCTGTTTTTACCTTATTTGGAAGGGTCATGAATAGTAATGAAGAGCTCTGCACTGATTGGCTGTTTCACTGCGGGCTCATTACAGTAGCTCAGAGCGTCAGCAAATAGGTTCCTGATGTCCAGCGTGACAATGGAGAGATTAGGTGTTCGACCGTACATGTTTGAGCCTGTATCTGATGAAGACGGCGATTTTGAAGAACAAACATTTGTTTCAAGATTACAAATGGACGCTTCTGAGTGGTAAGTTTTTTTTTTTTGTTTTTTTTTCAGCAAGAACTCAACTGTCACGTCAATGCTAGAACTTCTATCTAAACGTTAAGTAGAATTAGCTTTACTCATTAACTCACAATTTTATTTGTAACATGGTAAAACATGATAATTATTATAAACTAACCGTATAATTTCAATATGACAGGTTTTCAAAGTTGAATCGAGACTAAAAAACAGCGAATTGTGTAGCGCGTGAATGTGTTGACTGGAACGTATTTACATTAAATTAACCTATTAAAGACGATTTATTTAGCCAACCAAAGTACATTGAAGAAGACATTCAATATAGTCATTGTCGTCTTTTTTACTACTCCGCTGTTTTATTGTGATTAGGGATTTGCCTAACAACAACTTACATCAAAGTCTCTTTTTTAACAGGTGTACTTGTGGAAATTGTGCACGCATGGCCATCGATAGAGAAAATATATGCTGCATAGAAATACCACAGGTATTTCACACAGATAGCAATGTATTCAACCTGTGTGTGCTTTCTGCTACTTCCAAATTATGATAGATTGCTGTAAGTAACAGAGCCATTATGTTATTTTTTTCTTTTAAAGGTCACAAGAAGAATGAGACAAGTACCTAATACAATATCATGTATGTTGTATGGAGATAGAACAGGTTTAGTTTAGTTTAATTATGGTTATAACTTATTTGTCAGTGATAAGGCACAGGATATCATCAAATCCCAGGTCAGGTGATTATGCTGTCGACAACAACTCAATGTATAATTAATATCAGCATTATCAGGAGGGTGCTTCTCTTTTTTATTTTTTATTGTCCATTTTCATCTGCCTTCACTCATGCTAAGGAGCAATATGCTCTGCAAGCACTGATGGATGCAAGACATGGGCTATGTTTTTAGTGTAACATTCTGGATAATGTTCATGTCTCCTGCACTTGATGTTAGAACTTTATTCAGGAAATTCCTAATCAACTTTACTAAAGCAAGATGCATTTTTGAATAAAGCGGTTGGAAATGCCCATTGTGGTTTGCCCTGTTGTGCCGTTCTGCTTATATTTATCAAGCAGTAGAAATGCCCCTCCATGCGCCCAAAACCAGTCGTCTGTGGGTGAGAATCTGAAAGAACAAGGACTGGTAGGAAGTTGTCCTGCTCCACTTCACAGACGCTGAGTGAAAGGAGAATTTTAGAATGACGGGACACTCATTTATATGACACTTTATTAAACAGGAATAACAGCTCATTCCACGCGTCATACGTCATTTCACATGCACAGTCCTTTCGGTTTTCAATCCAATCAAGTGTTTACATGTTCTCTCGATCAGATTAGAAAAGGTATAAACCTCCCCTTTCAATCCGATGGAAATTTCATTCAGATCGAGCTCAATCAGAATCAGAATCAGAATCTGAATCAATTTTATTGCCAAGTAGTGTTGTGCACATACAAGGAATTTGCTTTGGTAATAAGGTGTTACCGAGGCTGCTATAATCAGCGCCAACTTGAGAAAAATACAGCATGACATGAGGAGAGGTGAGGAGAAAAAAAGGCAACCCAGACTATGCTCCTGTAAGGAGAACAGTCTGGGAACAGGAAAAAACACCTCAGCAACATTAGCACATAAACAGTACACTCTACAACATGAACAAGACATTGCAACACGGTTGGGAGTGGGGGATGGAGGTAGTCCAGCCCAGGCAAGCAGCATCTGGTCCTGCAGCCATTATGGCGCTGGTCACAGACCCGCCTGTCAGACTGGGGGTACGAAGCGGCTTTGATACAATCTGTATTGTGAAAAGCGCTATACAAATATATTTGACTTGACTTGACTTGACTTAATACCCGAAGCCAGGCTCGAGAGCCTGGTTCCTTTGGTAAAATATTTAGAAAAGAAAAGGTCAGGCTGGTGCGTGCCTGCACTCTATGACGATTTTGCAGGCGTACCAGGCCGATCTTCTTAGTAGATTTTGTAGAAGAATGGCAACGCCTTCCGTATATATCTATATGGGTCCTGTATATTATAAAATATTATAAAATATGGGTACAGATTGCAGTTCGGTCACCGACCTCCCTAGTTTGCTGGGGTGGTACCGACTGCAGTGGTTCCAGAACAGGCTCGGGCTATGGAACAAGAGGTACAGACTCTACTGGAATTAAGGGGCCATAGAATGTGTTCCCCTACCAGACAGGGAGTCGGGTTTTTACAGCCGGTACTTTATAGTTCCAAAGAAGGATGGTGGACTGAGGCCAATTTTAGATCTAGGGCTTTTGAATCGTTCTTTGAGGAGATTCAGGTTCAAAATGCTTACTATTCCACATTATCGTGAACCAAATCAGATCCGAGGACTGGTTTGTCACTATGGATCTAAGGACGCTTATTTCATGTCTCCATCCTTCCATGTCACAGGAGGTTCCTGAGGTTGCTTTCGGGGGCGAAGCATACCAATATCGGGTTCTTCCGTTCAGCCTAGCACTCTCTCCCCGCACGTTCACAAAGTGTAGGGATGCGGCTCTGGCTCCACTGAGGCTTCAGGGCATCCGTATACTGAATTACATCGACGACTGGCTCATATTGGCCCAGTCTCGAGAAATGGCAGTTCGGCATCGAGATGTCGTCCTTGGCCACATTCAGAACCGGGGGTTGAGGCTCAACACTAAGAAAAATGTGTTGGACCCAGCTCAGAAGACTACTCTCCTGGGCGTGGTATAGAATTCGGTTACGATGCGGGCACGTATGTCTCCCGCTCGTATCGAATCCATCCTGGCCATGGTGTCCAGGATAAAGCTAGGCCAGGCCATCACTGTAAAGCAATTTCAAAGACAGCTGGGCCTCATAACAGCGGCATCCAACATAATTCCTTTGGGGCCTGCTTCACATGAGGCCCCTTCAGTGGTGGCTCAAAGCCAAGGGTTCCGTATAATAAAGGTTACGCACAGATGCCTTCGTTCCCTATTAATATGGAAGAACCTTGGTTCTTGTCCCAAGGGCTAGTGTTAGGGGCGTCATGTCGCCGGGAAACCGTTTCGACAGACGCTTCCCTCGCTAGCTGGGGCGCGGTCTCGGACGGCCGCTTTGCCAGGGGTCTGTGGCAGGACCATCATCATTCTTGGCATATAAATTGCCTAGAGATGTTGGCTGTGTTCAGGGCTCTGAGGAGCTTCCTCACAGACATCAAAGGTTACCACGTCTCAGTGGTAGCTTATCTAAACCGACAAAGGACACTCAGATCGCGCCCTCTATCCAGATTGGCGCATCAGATCATTTTATGGTCCCAAGGGAAAATATTATCTTTAAGAGCAATATATGTCCTGGGGGTTCTGAATCAAGGAGCAGAAATCCTGTCGAGGCAGGGGCTGAGGCCCGGGGAATGGAGACTCCATCCAGAGGTGGTGGAGTTGATATGGCAGAGGTTTGGACCAGTGGAAGTGGATCTGTTTGCGTCTTCCTCACTCATCCAGCCCCGCTGGGGTTGGATGCCATGGTACAGGCCTGGCCGAGGCTTCGCCTGTACGCTTTTTCCCCGATCGCTCTGCTCCCAGGAGTCCTGGAGAGGGTCCGTCAGGAGGGCATCAGTCTTCTTCTGATAGCCCTGTTTTGGCCAGCCCGAGTATGGTTTTCAGACTTAATTTCACTCCTGATAGCTCCGCCATGGCAGATTCCTCTGAGGAGGGATCTGTTGTCTCAGGTGGAGGGCACTATATTCCATCCTCATCCAGAGCTGTGGAAATTGTGGAAATGGCTTCTGAGGGGGCTCAGTACCTAGATGCCAGTCTATCATCTGGGGTGGTCGAAACCATACTTATCTCTAGGGCTCCGTCTACTAGGAGATTATATGGCCTCAAGTGGAATGTTTTTCTACTTGGTGTAGAGAACTTGAGTTAGGCCCAGTTAACTGCCCAATGGCTTCAGTTCTGGAGTTTCTTCAAGATCGTTTTTCTACAAATCTCTCCCAATCCACACGTAGGGTGTACGTGGCTGCCATTGCGGCGTTCCATGCACCACTAAATGTTGGGCCTTTGGGGAGGCACCAACTGGTCATACTATTTCTCCATGGTATTGGAGGATGAGACCGACAGTCAGGTCCAGGGTTCCTTCCTGGGTCCTGGCGGTGGTTCTCGAAGGGCTATCCCTTGCTCCCTTCGAATACCTCCAGTCGGCTTCGCCTAGGACCTCACGTTCAAGATAGCCTTTCTCTTAGCTATTTCTTTAAAGAGACTGGGAGATCTCCAAGCCCTGGCATTATCGCCAGCTTGCTTGGGGTGTCCCCCCGGCGGAGTTAAGGCCATCCTGCATCCAAGACCCAGCTATGTGCCTTAAGTGCAATTTTTCATGGCTAGGTCCATGGTCCTGCAAGTATTTCATCCTCCACATCATGTGTCGGCAAAAAAGAGAGGTTCCTTGCTCTGCCAGTCAGAGTTCCGAGTATTTACCTTGAGAGGTCCTCTTCTTGGAGGATGTCGGACCTACTGTAGTGTGTTTTGGATCACCTATTAGGGGCTCCCGGCTATACAAACCATAAGTAGGCCTGCAAGGTGCGCAATTTGCCTTCACCTTTGGCCGCAAGGGCTCATTCTACTAGAGGCATGGCATCCTCTAGTGCCCTCCTCTCGGGAGTCCCCCCTCCAGGTGATCTGTGAGGCAGCCGGTTGGGCTACCCCACACACTTTTATCAGGTTTTTAGTCTGCACCTCTATAGTACGAATGGCACACATGTGCTCTCGTCCTAAAACAGGCAGGCCTGTTTTTCGGTGCGTGGCCTAGTGGGCATTCGTTCCCCAAAGTGTCAATTCTCGACGCAGTGTTGAGTTCCCTCGCAAGGCACTGCGTCGTCCTGCCACGCCCCTCGAGGCCTGAGAGCGTCTTGCTTCATCGCTAGGCTAATGTGTGTGTGTGTCGGCGTCACTTTTATGTGCCGTCACATGTTACGTCATGACGCAACACCAATCAGGATTGGATTAGTTTCATTCTTACTTCAGAGGCGCACGCTAAGGGAGCGTCCCCAAAGTGTCGATTCTTGACGCAGTGTCTCGTTCCCTTCTCAGGGAACAAGGGTTATAGTCATAACCCGAGACGTTTTCCGGGCATGCGCGGAATTGCTCATTTTAGTTCACGCTCCTCGTTTCTCAGCAGGTTTAATGGATTATTTCAAAAAAGGTAAATATAGTTCCAGCGCGAACTTAAAATACAATTGTGTATCGTTTTGTAAAGTTCATAATGTTTTTATTAATTTGCACTTCAACATTTTACTTCAACTCGTTAATTTCGTTGTGCTTTTCCTTTGTATTGCACTGGTTTAAAACTGTCTTTTGTTATCATTTGTTGAATGTCACTGCAATAAAACATATTAAAACATATTATTGTTTACAAACAAAATATAAATTTACAAAAAAATATCACAAGGTTTAAGGTTCCACTTTTACCGTGAAACCAAAAATTCCAGAACACCTGAATGATTACAACACTTATTTCCAAAGAGCAGATATAGAATATTCCTAAATACACGAACCATTGCCATTTAATTTATTTATTGCTAAGCTCTTCTGATACCTTACCTTATGAAGCTTTAAAACTGTGTCATCTCTGGTAATAATCTCTGGGAAATAACTCCACAACCATATCAGTGGCCTATATAAACAATTTGCACCCTACACTGATGTTCCTCTTTGTCATGTTCTTTCTTTGACCTTATAATACAAGACCTTATGTGTTGCACTGTGTGCCTGGATGATACACAATGATGATCATTGATACAAATGCATGATCTATTTTGTTCCATAACAAACACTCATTCAACATTTAAAGTTCCATAAACATGTATGTTCTTAATTGGGCTTCAATTAGAGGCACTTCTGACTTGAACTCCTGAAAAATTAAACCTTTAAACTTTGTTGGATCGATGTTAAAACATGACATTCTGGCATTTTCATCACTTAAGATTTGCATGACAAAAGTTTGGAATCACTATGATTTAGGAAATGTTATACTTTTATTGCAGGCAAGGTCAAGGATGCCTTAAATTAATCACAAAAGACATTTATAATGTTACAAAAATAGATATTTTTAATACAAAAAATTATAATTTTAAATAAATGTTGTTCTTTTGTACTTGCTATTCATAAACAATCCTGAAAACATATGATGAAAACATAATAATTTCCTCACTTCATTAAGCAGCACAAACATTTTCAACTGTGATCATAATCAGAGATGTTTCTTGAGCAGCAAATCAGTATTAGAATGATTTCTGAAGAGTCGTGTGACACTGCAATCTAGAGTAATGAGCTCTGCCATCACAAGATTTTTTTTAAACATTAAAATAGAAACCAGTTGATAAAAATATTTTACAATATTACTGTTGTTCAGATAAATGTAGTCTTATACCTTACTTATAGAGGTCTACCTTACCTTAGAACCTTACTAATACCAAACTTTTGAACAGTAGTGTATATATTATTATATCAAAACCAGCACAAGCACACCTTGCAATCAAAAAATTAAAAAATATATTGTTCCATTATTTTGCCAGTATGTATATTTTTAAATATATTTTTTTAGAACATCAAATTGGTTGCTTATTATATTCTGTAAAATAATGTTAAGTTTATTTTTTCTCATTTACAGTAACCTAGTTGTACCAAATGTAATTTATCCAGTTTTGTCCATGCAATTTTGTTTAATCCAAATATTACTTATGTATTAAAGCAACACATTCATGCTTCTGTGTGGTCTTAAATGATTTGGCTTATTTAAATGGACAAGAATTTAAGAACAATTACACCAAGATATATTTAAAAAGTGTTAGCCCACAGATACATTTATGAGGGTTTATTTAATTTATTGCAATTAACAAATGATAACAATTAGTAAAAGACAGTTTTAAAGCTTCGCAAGGTGCAATTTATACGATGAGTTGAAGTTGAAGTGCTTTATATAGGCCTACATGAAGTGAATGCCTGCAATCATTCAGTCATTGATGAATGCACAAAACGTGCAAATTAATAAAAACATTATGAACTTTACGAAACGATACACAATTGTATTTTAAGTTTGCGCTGAAACTGTATTTACCTTTTTTGAAATAATCCATTAAACCTGCTGAGAAACGAGGAGCGTGAACTAAAATGAGCAGTTCCTTGCGCATGCCCGGAAAACTCGAATGAATATTTATGCCCACTGCCTCTACAGATGCACAACTCACTTTTGCTCCACATTTCCCATAGATCAGTGGTGCAAAAGAGAGAGCGAGTGAAACTTGTCACTTAAAAGCGAAAAACAGTGTTTGAGATTTGTCTCAACAGATTCAAGCAGTTGTAGTTGTACTTGTGTTTGTGCTAGAAAAATATATAAGACATATGTGAGAAAATATTCTACAAGTGTGCAACTCTCATTGGATGAATTGAACATACTGATTTGCGGATGAGCAAAATTTCTCTGTGACTTCACATTTTTTTGATGCGGAAGTGTAAATGCGTTTTGCACCGTATTCACTGCAGCAACTGTAACAAAAATGCGAGCGTACGAGTTTCCTAATTTGTGATTTGTAGAATAGGATTTGTGCACCTGCAATGAAGAATTTGAGAAACTGTTGTGTTGTGTTTGTGGAAGAGAAAAAAAAGTCTACAAGTTTGCAACTCTTAAAACATTTCTCTCTGTGACTACAAATTTACTGTTACACATGTGTGGCTATTCTCTACAACTACAAATTTCAGTCAGACTAAAATATCTAGCGATGTTGTTAGTTAATATAGCTGTGAAAGATGAGACATGAGTTGACATGATTTATATTATAGCTTTAGCTTCCCCAACAGGCACCGGACGTCAATATGACGTTAGATTGACATTGGACCCAAACGTTGGATAGACGTTGCATTTTGATTGAAAATGAAAATCGGGTTGACGTCAGAACCCAACATCACATTAACGTAAACTTCCAATGTTTGTCTAACGTTGGATATTGACGTCAGACTGACGTTGGGTTATGACGTTGTTGGGAATTTATTTCTTCTAAAGTGTAGAAAACTCAGAAGAGCAGACCAGGAGACGATGGAGATATCTTTAAGCAGATTCTTTATTAGGAACTTGCTGTGGTTGCTGTAGTCATTCCATTCTCGTCTAACTTAAAGTAACTTTACATGGTATATTATAGGCATTTTAAGAGGAGGGACTTCTGGAGGTGGAGACAAATTCAAACAAAGCATGCAAATGTAGATAAGGTATACAGATTTTGCAACCTGCTCAGCATGAGACACGAGAAAAGGAAAGGCATAGACTTCTCGTACTGAGATGAGAACTCCAAGACATATGGTATCAGTAATAAAATAGCTGGGGTTCAAACTTGCTCAGCATGAGTTTCACCCGGTGAGACACGAGAACAGGAAAGGCCTAGCCTTCTCGTACTGAGATGGGACAGTCAGGAATATCCTGCTGGGAACCTCTACCGTCTGCAGAGATTTCCTGGTCTCATCATTTATAACTTTCTCAATATAAAATACTATTGTATTGGAAATCTAAATTAAACATTAAATAAAATTTGCAATCCTACATTTCCCCCTTTGAGAGTTCTAAATAACTCTCACAAAATACAAATTTAAACACTTAAACAAACATGCAATTTTAGGGTCCGTGACGTCCCTACGGGTAATAGTCTTTTCTGGTAGGAACTGTGATTTTCTCGAGAGAGGCGTGATTCATATGTTGAATGAAACACTTGATACTGTGGACGCATAGATAGTACGCCAGTAGAACAAACAACAACATAATTGCTATTTCCTTTATCCACAGCCAGGGTTTACCAATCAAGTTTCCGAACCATGAAGAATTATCTTCAGTCATCTGGTGTAATTTTGCTGAAAGATCAAGAATGTCTTGTTGGATTTTGTTCAAGTTCTCTGTTGGATCCATTAACCAGGTGCAGCACTCGGGTCCGATGATGGTGCAGGCTCCTCCTTGCGTTAGTAGAATGTAATCCAAGGCCACTCTGTTCTGTAAGATCATTATCTTGTGCGAAGCGAGAGTGTCTGTGATGTTACCAAGGGCCAAAGCCGTATCATTGGCCAATTTCTGTACAGAATTCGATAAGCTTCTGACTTGATCAAGGGCTTGCATGACACCATAAGATGGTATTAATGCTCCAAGAGTTCTTGACCACCATGTTTGTGCACAAGTGAGTCCTGGAATGCAGCCATCTGCTTCGTTAGTGGTAGGAGCTGAATTTTGTAGCTGTGGGGAGCTTGGGGTGGAGTGTGTATTTTCTCTGATAGCTGGTAGAACATAAACAAGGGTGCACCTTCCGTTGAATTGGCTGGGGAGAATGCTGTAGACAGACGTTCCACATAACCAAAAAGTGTCAGTTGGTGGAGAGATCATACACAACTGATTTATTGCAAAAAAATTGGGAAGGGATGGGTTTCTGGAGAAACACTCATTTGGAGAAAAAGTCATTTTCCTCTTTCTTATCTGTTGTAGTAAGTTACACATGGGATTCTGTTCCTCTTTCAATCACAAAGCTGCAACATTCACGAGGAATTTCACCCAGTGGAGTCGATGCTGGAGCATAATTTTCTATGCACCAATAGAACATCATTGGCAGGAGTAGATCTGTCATGATGGGAGTAGCTGAAGTTAGGTTGCAGGATGGTAGTCCTGGAATGCAACACGGAGAAGCTGGAGGAATTGTTATATTGTGACATGTATCCTTGTTGTATAATTCACTGGTATGATGATTGAGTAAGGTACACGTGTCACATTTGGAGATAGGGTGTGCCACCCAGGGGATTCCTGCTCCTACAGAAGGTGCGTGTGGCATGCAAACGTCCTTTCCAGCGAACAAGGCATTTCTTGACATATTCATCAGCTCTAAGAATATGTTGTTTCTGGAGTCCACACTTTGTGCAATGTCCATGATGCTTAGTAGAACGACAATCTTGATCATGTTGATGGATGACTGAAGGTTTCGTATGTGAGTCTCTGCGTTGTGTATTTTTTTCTTTCGTTTGGTTTGGCAGTGGGTCTAGTTGTTTTCTGGAGGTTGTGGCTTCATACGCAGGTGAGGAGGTTGGTGCGTATGGGTCCCGGACTGTCATCAAGTGGTGTCTGCACAGAGTAAGAAAGAAAAACAAAAGACAGTAGAGCAGTATTTGTTCAAACACTAGGATTGTGAACTTTTTCTGAGTCTGCTAGACAGTGGAGCAGTATTTGTTCAAACACTAGGGTTATAAACTTTTCTGAGTCTGCTATTGTTGTTCCCTCTTTCCCTATTTCTTAAACCTTTGACACCTAAGGAACAGTGAGGTAAGGATGGACTAGGATAGGGCCTATGAGGGAAGTCTTCACCCCAGGGTTAACCCCCGAAGCCTGTTGCGTTCGGCTCTTCCCGGGGCTCCTCACTGGTTCCGTGTCCTAACCTATCCCTGTAGGTGGGGGAACAACCTTACAGTGTGTACAATGAGTCCAGGTTTTCCTTCCCTGACACAATACTGCAGCTGCTGTAATCATCACTTGATGTGGCCCATGCCACTTTGGTTCTAATGGCTTATTTCTGAATGACTTTATCATGACCCATTGACCTGGGATGATTGTGAGTCAATGCAATCTGGTAATCCCCATCTGGGAATGAAATCAGTGACAAGACATTTAGCAGTATGTGCAGCTGCAGCACGCCCTGTTGGATAAGCTTCTACCCATCTTGAGAACTTATCTATTACTACCAAAACATCAGTTTTTCCCTTACAACGAGGCAATGATATGTAATCAACTTGCAGGTGACGAAATGGTCCTGGTGGGGCTGGGATATGTGCTGCTGGTGTAGTGGCTGCTGGTACATCATTATTTTTCTGACACGTAACACACCTCTTGGCTGTTTCTGTGGCTACATTTCTGAATTTTGGATTCCACCACTGATTTGAGAACCTGTGATTCATCGTTGCTGGACCACTGTGACCCAAATTGTGTATTTGTTGAGCCAAATATGGCAACAGTGATTCGGGAGCAACATACTTTCCCCCTTTAGTCCAGCAACCGGATGAATACACGGTGGCTCCTTTGTCTAACCATGTCCATGCTTCATTCAGAGGAACGTCTTTGTACAAATCAATTATTGATTCAGGAGGCATAATTGTCTTCTGTGCTGCACTACCTGAACACACTTGTACAGTTGCATAGAAACAAGCCTGTTTAGCTGCCATATCAGCAAGAGCATTACCTTTAGCTTCCGTAGTATTAGTTGTGAGATGTGCTTTCACTTTGATCACTGCTAATTTCTTTGGAAGTTTCATGGATAACATTAGATCTTTCACTAATTCAGCATGCTTAATGGGGGATCCAGCAGAAGTTAGAAACTGTCTGGTTTGCCAAATGACACCAAAATCATGAATTACCCCAAAAGCATATCTGGAATCTGTGTAGATATTAGCAACTGATCCTGAAGCTAGCGTGCATGCTCTTGTTAGGGCTACTAGTTCTGCAGCTTGAGCTGAAAAATGATCTGGAAGACGTCCTGAAGCTAACACTTCCGTGGTGGACGTTACTGCATAACCTGCTCATCTGTTACCTTCAATTACTTGAGCTGAACCGTCAACAAACAACTCAAATTCTGAATTCTCTATGGAAGTTTCTTTTACTTCACTCATAGGTGTATATGTAAGCGTAACACAATCGTGTGTCATTTCTCCTTCATCCTCTAACAAAACTTCAGTCATAGCAGACATCATACATGAGGACGGATTCGTGACAGGTGCACGCTGTAAGACAATATTCGGGGCTGTGAGAGTTGCTAACCAATTTCCCCAGCGAGAGGAAGTGACAGAAGTGACTTTTGCTTGATTCATTAATGCGGACACTGCGTGCGGACATCTTACGTTTACAGACTGTCCTAACACCATTCCTGAGGAAGCCTGAAGCGCTAGATGCACTGCCTGTACTGCTCTGAGGCATGGGCCCATACCTTGAGCTACTATGTCAAGTTTACCAGAATAGTAATGAATTGGGCGTAAACTGCCCCCATGATCTTGCATTAGACATGCAGTCATGAAGCTTAAATGTTCATGGACATAAAGCACAAATGGTCTATCAGTTTGGGCAATTCCTAATGCTGGTGCTTGACATAGTGCTCTCTTCAAATCATTGAACGCTTTGAGGTGACATTCTTCCATACAAACAGTATCAGAATCTTTACCATGGCCTTTCAACAAGTCATAGAGCAGCTGTGCAATTGAGGCATAGTCTTCAATCCAAGGTCTACAGTAACCTGCTGTTCCTAAAAATGATCGGAGTGTTTTAATGGTAGTAGGCGGGGGTATGGCTTTGACTGAAGCCGCTCGATCCTGTGTAATGGATCTATTTCCTGCACCTGTATGAAGCAAAAAATCAATTTCTTTCTCTTGTATGCTACCTTTCACAAAAATTCTTGTGTCATTATGATGGATTACAGGGGTAAGGTAGCTACTCACAGCCCCAACAATTAGTTTTTTTCCTGGTCTTTTTGTGCTCTTAAAAGAGCCTGAACAAGCTGTCCTAAAGTTTCAGTGGACACTTGCGGAACTGCTTCCGGGTTGCTTAAGCAGGCTGAGAAGGAGCAGAATTATGCATAGCATTTCTTTTTGTATCTTGCAATTTCTTCCTACACTCTTTCTCCCAATGTCCTAATCTTCCACAATAGTGGCAGCTGCCTTTTTTTTTAGACCACCTGTTTTCTTGTTTTGCTGTGCTAAATGTAGCTGCTGCTGCTACTCTCACTTTGGCTTTAACATCAGCATCTCTTTCCCATGCAGCTAACCTGTCAACGTTACTTCTGAGAGTTCTGTTAGACCAAGTTAGATCTAGGAATGGCAAAGCTCTTCTGTATTCGGCTACAAGGCCATCTGACCAGATACGAATTAGTGGTCCTTTGTCATCGAGCACACTTTCAGAATCATCCACTATTCCACTGTAAGTTATGGCTGACTGACAAAACCGCTCAGTATATTCATTTACCGTTTCTTCTTTCTTTTGTACACAGCTAGTAACTCTAGACCAGTCTATTTTGGGTCCTAAGATAGTCTTTAGGATTTTCAAAACACCTTCTCTCATATCGCCTCTACTGGCATGTTGTAGTTCAGAAGTCACTGCAGATTCAAAACTGTTGAATTCAGAATCAGTTAAAATTTGTGACATTAACTGTGTGACTTCTGTTAACGACATGTCATATAGACGAATTTTGCTGATCAATGCCCTTCTAAATTCAGAAAACTGTTTACGAGGTGAGGGTAAACTCTCAGAGAGTCGTTCTATATCCTTAGGTCCAAGGGCTTTTGCGACAGCTTGTATTCGGACTACAGAAGGGTGGGTAGAAACACTTTCATTTTCCTCAATTCCCTGTGATCTTTTTCTAGCTCCACACACATAAACTGAATTTACAGGCTTATCAGTCACTGATTGGATGGCTACATCTGTTTCAAAGAACGCTCCTAAATCAGGGTAAATGTTATCAGGCTGACTTACTTCTTCCACATCAGTTTTTTCTGCATCTTTGTTGCGGTTCAATTTCTTGGTCAACGTGGAAACTCTAGCACGTAGCTCTTTGTTCTCTTTCTCTAGCTCTGAGTTATGCTGAGACTGTTCTGTAGCTTTTGCTAAAAGAAATTCTCTATGGCAACAAATTATGGCTTTCACATTGTTCTTGCGAATACTTGCTCCTAGTACTTTTTTACACTCTTCTACAGACCAAATCTTATCTGGATGAATCTCATATTTCTGTGTTAGTTCTTGTCTAACTTTTTCAGTGACTATTAGATCCATCTGTTCTCCTAACAGTGTTTTAAATTCGCTATCTGACCACAAAGGAGTAGCAAGACCACCTTTTTTAGTTGTGGAGATTAGTCTACCACTTTTCTTAATCATTTTGTGGATTTCTTTGTTACCACACAAACAAACACTAAACTTCTCTGATCACAGAGGGTACGCTTGTTAACACAAATCAACTATTGTTAAACTTCCTTGTTACCAGCACATCACAAACTATTAGTACGTTACGCTAATCTTCCCTAAAAGAAAAATGCAAAAGGATCTTTCACCTTCTTAACTTTTAGAGGATAAAACAAACAAAAACACTAAATCTTCTCTGATCAAAAGAGGCTACACTCGATAACACAATCTAAATTAAACATTTAAATAAAATTTGTAATCCTACAACGTCAACCCGATTTTCATTTTCAACCAAAATGCAACGTCTTTTCTACGTTGGATATTGACGTTGCACTGACGTTGGGTTATGACCTGTTGTAAACCTTTTTTCTTCTTAAGTGTAGGAGACTCAGAAGTGAAGAACCAGGAGACGTTGGTAGTATCTTCAGCAGGATTCTTTATTGAGAACACGAGCTGTCGGTAGCTGTAGTCACCAAGTCTAACTAAGGGAACTTTACATTGTAGTTTATATACATTTCAAGGGGGAGGAATTACATTGTGATGAACAAAGCATGTAAATGAGCTGAGACATGAGAACAGATCGGTGCAGGACTTCTCGCACTGAGACGAGAACTCCAAGACAAACGGTCTCAGTAATAAAATAGCAGGTGTTCAAACTTGCTCAGCATGAGTTTCATGCTGATGTATTAGAAGTCTAAATTAAACATTTAAATAAAATTTGTAATCCTACATTTCCCCCTTTGAGAGTTCTAAATAACTCTCACAAAATACAAATTTAAACAAATTTAAACTGTGATCGTTACAGGCATATAATGCACTCTGTTTGCTTTTCTGTAATTGCATGCTGACACAGAAAACAAACATGCAATCAGGGTTTGTGAAGTTCTTACGGTTGGAACTGTGATTTTCTCGTGATCAATCAAGTTTCTGAACCATGAAGAATTATCTTCAGTCATCTTGGTGTAATTTTGCTGAAAGATCAAGAATGTCTTGTTGGACCACCATGTTTGTGCACAAGTGAGTCCTGGAATGCAGTCATCTTCGGATGTGACATGCACACTTTCTTTCCAGCAAACAAGGCATTTGTGACATATTCATCAGCTCTAAGAATATGTTGTTTCTGGAGTCCGGACTTTGTGCGATCTTCATGATGTGTAGTAGTAGGACAATCTTGATCATGTCGATGGATGACTGAAGGTTTCGTAGTCTCTGCGTTGTGTATTTTTTTTTTTCTTTATCCTTTTGTGATAGTTGGCTCGGAAGTGGGTCTAGTTGTTTCTTGAGGTTATGTCTTCATATGCAGACGAGGAGGTCAGTGCATATGGGTCTCGGGTCAGCCATCAAGTGTTACCTGCACAGAGGAAGAGAGAAAACAAAAGACAGGAGAGCAGTATTTGTTCACACACTATGATTGTAAACTTTTTCCCGTGTCTGCTATTTTTGTTCCTTCTTTCCCTATTCTCTGAATTATTTTGACACCTAAATAGAACCAGTGAGGTAAGGATGGGCTAGTGGATGGGGAGGGCTATGAGGGAGTCTTCACCGCAAGGGTTGGCCCCCGACGCCTGTTGCAATCGGTTCTTCCCTGGGCTCCTCACTGTTCCGTGTCCTATCATTTCCCTGTGGGAGGGGGAGCAACTTTTACAGTGTGACACAATGAGTCCAGTTTATCCTGACACAATACTGCAGCTGCTGTAATCAACATCACTTGATGTGGCCCATGCCACTTTGGTTCTAATGGAGGAACGTCTTTGTACAGATCAATTATTGATTCAGGAGGCATAATTGTCTTCTGTGCTGCACTACCTGAACACACTTGTACAGTTGCATAGAAACAAGCCTGTTTAGCTGCCATATCAGCAAGAGCATTACCTTTAGCTTCCGTAGTATTAGTTGTGAGATGTGCTTTCACTTTGACCACTGCTAATTTCTTTGGAAGTTTCATGGAAAACATTAGATCTTTCACTAATTCAGCATGCTTAATGGGGGATACAGCAGAAGTTAGAAACTGTCTGGTTTGCCAAATGACACCAAAATCATGAATTACCCCAAAAGCATATCTGGAATCTGTATAGATATTAGCAACTGATCCTGAAGCTAGCGTGCATGCTCTTGTTAGGGCTACTAGTTCTGCAGCTTGAGCTGAAAAATGATCTGGAAGACGTCCTGAAGCTAACACTTCCGTGGTGGACGTTACTGCATAACCTGCTCGTCTGTTACCTTCAATTACTTGAGCTGAACCGTCAACGAACAACTCAAATTCTGAATTCTCTATGGGATTTTCTTTTACTTCACTTGTAGGGGTATATGTAAGCGTAACACAATCGTGTGTCATTTCTCCTTCATCCTCTAATAAAACTTCAGTCATAGCGGACATCATACATGAGGACGGATTCGTGACAGGTGCACGCTGTAAGACAATATTCGGGGCTGTGAGAGTTGCTAACCAATTTCCCCAGCGAGAGGAAGTGACAGAAGTGACTTTTGCTTGATTTATTAATGCGGACATTACATTGAGGGCATTTTAAGTTTACAGCCTGACCCAGCTCATTACTAATGAAGGGCCTGTGCTGTAGACAACATTTAAGGCTGTGAGTCTACTTAACCATTGTCCCCACAAAGGAAAACTGAGACAGTCACTTTTCCTTTTGTTCTTTTAAACATAAGAATAAGTCTTTTATCTCTGTTGTAAGTTACTGGGGAAATTAAGCGCTCACAGCCCAAATGGTTAACACCTCAACAAGCTGCCCCACCCGTTTAATGACGTGGGGAATGGCTGCTTCAGAGTAGCAAGCAGACTGAGTAGGAGCTGAGCAACATTGTTAACTTCTCTAAAGTTCTTTTTGCTTTTCCTACATTCTTTTCTCCAATGTCCAGGCTTACCACAGTAATAACAACTGCCCTCTCTCTTAGGACATTTACGTTTCTGTGGGTTCTCTGTGTTGACCTTAAACGATGCTGCTGCAATTTTCACTCTTGCCTTGACATCAGAGTTTCTTTCCCAAGTAACTAAACTGTCCAAGTTGTTTTGCAGGGTTCTAGTGGCCCATGTGACATTTAAGAAATGCAATGCATTTTTATGCTCTGACAAAAGACCATCTCACCATGTGCGAGCTAAGGGGCCATTATCATTTAACACCTTCTCTGAAGTGTCCGCTATTCCACTGTATGCAGCTGCTGACTGACAAAATCTTTCTGTGTACTGACTAACAGTTTCATTTTTCTTCTGTACACAACTAGTTATCTTTGACCAGTCCACTTTTGGTCCAACAATGCCAGACCTGCCAACATGTACGCATTTTGCGTAGGGGATACGCGTTTTGACCTCAAAGTACGCTGGTACGATTTGTCACTCTAAACTACGCAAAAACCTGGTGACGCGCCTCTGTGCACGCGCAGTCCTCAAATCAAGCAAGAGCAAAAGAAGAAGAGTTCGACCAATCATAGCGCTGAGTTCATTCCCCAAATAGCAAGGGAGGAAGATTGACAGATGCGTAAGACCTATCATTAAAAAGAGAATGAAAATCGACAGCAATAAAGTAATCCCGCTCGATCCCTCTTCCGCCGTCTGACTGAGTTCGTCAACGAGGACAGTACAGTAGTCACAGTACTTCTGACTCCTGAAGGTAAACGGGCTGGGGTGGATGTGGAAAGTTGAAATATTGTATTGAGTTAACTAAATCTGGATTCGATGATCACATGAGTGATCGCAATCGCATGTATTATCTTAAAATACTCCATAATTCATCATGGTCACTCAGATAAGAGGAAAACATCATTCATCCATGCAAATGATAAAATGCTTAAGTAATGCTTAACAGTAAATCTGAATAAAATTTAAATCGCTATGGCTTAGTGATTATGACAGTTCTGTGATTTGTGGATTACTGATAAAACGCGAGTCTGGAGAAACAGGCGTTTATTTATTCATTCTCAGTGTTGAGAAACGTAGCCTGCATGTGTTACGTTATTGCGTTAATAATAACTAAACCAATGTTACATATTTATTTTGTATGAAAACTAGCGCGTTAGTTACTTATGGATTAAAAAGTACGTTGTATCAGTGCTGCGCGAGCTCTCTCACAAACACTGACGCTCTCTGACAAACACTTTTACTGTCAACACAGCCCTCAGTATATGTCGGATTCGTCTAACTTATTGTCTACTTGATATTCTCTTTAGAATAAGTGGTTCGTTTTGCTATTATTGGACTCCTGTCTATTCATTGTCAACTATTTTCTATAAATATGTTTGTATTGGCTAACGTTTATTCAGCTAATGCGTGTCCTGTTTAAAATGTACAAATGCAAAGACACCACGTCTCAAATAAAAGCCTTTTTTTCCTGTGAGATTTAGTATCATATTTGGATATTGGAATAATAAATTATGTAGCCTATCTAGGGGTTTCTTAATTTTAGACTATTGACCAGCACACATTATATACAATGCAATATTAATAATGAATAAAAAAATTTTTTTTTTTTTTTTTTCACCTTTGTCTTGAAACAGGACACTTGAGTCTGCAATTGTTTGTTTTGTTCATTTAACTTATCAATACACCTAGCTTGTTCTTGTGCAATGGATAAGCTATATTCTCTATGGCAACAGATTATGCCTTTCATGTTTTTCTTTCTGATACATGCACCTAACACCTTCTTGCATTCTTCAATAGACCAAACTTTGTCTGGATCAATACCAAATTTCTTTGTCAAATCCAATCTAACTGACTCAATCACTATGGAATCAATTTTCTCTCCTAACAATGACTTGAACTCACTGTCTGTCCATAAAGGGCTAGCTAGTCCATTTTTCTCAGTTGATGGAACTAGCCTAGCATTTCTTCTAAACATTGTTGTGAGTTTTCTTTGTTGCCAACACAAACAGACACTAAAACTTCTCTGATCCACAGAGGGTACACTCGTTAACACAGATTAAATCTTGTTAATGCTAACCTTCTCTGCCTAAAGCAAAGGATACATAAATTACTAGCAATTTATGCTAAAATCTTCCCTGCCTGAAAAAAAAAACTTTTGCCACTTCCCTGGCAAAGCAGAGGATAAAACAATATTAACATGTACGTTAATCTTCCCTGCCTGAAAACAGAGGGTACAATATATTAGCACTTGATGCTAATCTTCCCTAACTTTATAGAGGATAAAACACTTCCCTGGCAAAGCAGAGGGTAAACAGTATTAACATGTACGTTAATCTTCCCTGCCTGAAAAACAGAGGATACATTTCATCTCTAAAAGCAACTTTAGATGATAACTTTAGTTAACAAACCCTACAGCTGTCTGTTAACTTCTTCTCTGATGGCGCAGAGGAATAACAGATTTTTTTTAGTGGTTTTTCAATGGTTCTTTGAATGGAGTGAAACTCACCAAATTTTTGTTGTATACAAATATTCCGCCTGGAAATCTTGGTTCAGCTTGAAGTTTTCAATCTGGAGGAAGCTGGAAAGATTCAGTCTGGCAATCTTTGTTTAGCTGGATGTTTCAAAATTCAGTCTGGAGACTCAGTCAGCTTTGTTGAGATCTTTCAGCTTTGAAGTTTCAAAAGTTTATTCTTTGTTGAGTTTCAGTTTCTCCATCCGGGTCACGGCACCATCTGTTGTAAACCTTTTTTCTTCTTAAGTGTAGGAGACTCAGAAGTAAAGAACCAGGAGACGTTGGTAGTATCTTCAGCAGGATTCTTTATTGAGAACACGAGCTGTCGGTAGCTGTAGTCACCAAGTCTAACTAAGGGAACTTTACATTGTAGTTTATATACATTTCAAGGGGGAGGGATTACATTGTGATGAACAAAGCATGTAAATGAGCTGAGACATGAGAACAGAACGGTGCAGGACTTCTCGCACTGAGACGAGAACTCCAAGACAAACGGTCTCAGTAATAAAATAGCAGGTGTTCAAACTTGCTCAGCATGAGTTTCATGCTGATGTATTAGAAGTCTAAATTAAACATTTAAATAAAATTTGTAATCCTACAGACTTCAACCAGATTTTCATTGTCAACCAAAATGCAACGTCTTTTCTACGTTGGATATAGATGTTGCACTGACGTTGGGTTATGACGTCAACCAGATTTTCATTTTCAACCAAAATGCAACGTCTTTTCTATGTTGAATATATACTTTGCACTGACGTTGGGTTATGACGTCAACCAGATTTTCATTTTCAACCAAAATGCAACGTCTTTTCTATGTTGGATATAGACATTGCACTGACGTTGGGTTATGACGTCAACCTGATTTTCATTTTCAACCAAAATGCAACGTCTTTTCTACGTTGGATATTGACGTTGCACTGACGTTGGGTTATGACGTCAACCAGATTTTCATTTTCAACCAAAATGCAACGTCTTTTCTACGTTGGATATTGACGTTGCACTGACGTTGGGTTATGACGTCAACCTGATTTTCATTTTCAACCAAAATGCAATGTTTTTTCTATGTTGGATATTGACGTTGCACTGACGTTGGGTTATGACGTCAACCTGATTTTCATTTTCAACCAAAATGCAACATCTATTCTACGTTGGTTATTGACGTTGCACTGACGTTGGGTTATGACGTCAACCTGATTTTCATTTTCAACCAAAATGCAACATCTTTTCTACGTTGGTTATTGACGTTGCACTGACGTTGGGTTATGACGTTAACCTGATTTTCATTTTCAACCAAAATGCAACGTCTTTTCTACGTTGAATATTAGAGTCAGATTAACGTTGGGTTATGACGTCAACCTGATTTTCAGTTTCAACCACAATGCAACTTCTCTCCAACTTTGCAGGTAAACGTCAGTCTGAGGTTGAGTTATGACGTCAACCCGATGTTGGGTAAACCTCCCAAACGTCGGTTTGACGTTAGAGCCTTCAAACTCATCAAACTCACATGTTGGACCAACCTCCATCAGTGGACCGACATTGAATTGTGGATGTAAATCAGAGTTGATGTCTTTAAATCAGCTCCAACTTTGAATTTTGGTCAGAAATCAAAATCATATATCTGTCAAAACACAAAATTAGCTGTCAAATTCCAACTTTAAAGAAATATATGGTTATTGTTGTTGGCATGGCATCAAACTTTTAACAGAGCCAGGTTTTCGTTAAAATTCAATATACAAAGAAACTTCATGTAACTACAAGGTCGAAAAGAGGTCAAGATCCATGCGAGACAACCCAAAAGTATTTATCTTAAGACAAGAGAAAACAGAAAAGTAACTTAGTGAAAAATCTTAGTGAAACTGAAATCCACAAATGTTTTTTTATTAAATAAATGACAAAGAAATTTCCATTTCAGATTATAAAAATAACCTTTTATTTAAATTTTTTTATTTTATTATTTTACCAGAAGGTTTTCAATTTTAACTATTTATAATTAACATTATCCTCTTCAATTCTTTTTCCTGCCACCTCCGCCCACCCTGTCTGGGGCATATTTTAGACACAAGGCGATAGCCGTTCCAATGTTCGCCTCCGTCTCCTTTGATGTACTCTGGACACTCTCTGTAAGAAATATTTGAAAATTAAAATTTACGGGGAAAATGGGATGATGCACTACAGTAAGCATTAAAACATTAAATTGCAAACAGTTTTAAGAAATTTCAGAGAGGCTAGCAATAGCAAGCTAGCTTTGAAAGCATACGATCCCACCCTCCCTTCAAGGAGGGATAAAAGCGTCTCCAAAACCATGCCTCCTCTGCAAAGAGCCAGCAGGAGAGTGCAACGCTTTTAGATTACCTCATGTCTTTTTCACTGGTGAGACATTACAATAATAATGAAAAAGGTAAAAAAAAAAATAAAAAAAAAACATTTTGCAATAATATGTCATAAGTAAAAAAAATAAAATAAAATAAAAAACCTTTTCACATGTTGGTTCAGTAGCAACTGCTAATGTTTGGCATCTATTCTTACTTTCTCTGCACAATGAACATGCTAATGACATGTTTGTCTTTGCAAAAAAGTTGAGTAGAGGTATGTAAATGTACAGGTCCTTCTCAAAAAATTAGCATATTGTGATAAAGTTAATTATTTTCCATAATGTAATGATAAAAATTAAACTTTCATATATTTTAGATTCATTGCACACCAACTGAAATATTTCAGGTCTTTTATTGTTTTAATACTGATGATTTTGGCATACAGCTCATGAAAACCCAAAATTCCTATCTAAAAAAATTAGCATATTTTATCCGACCAATAAAAGAACTGTTTTTAATACAAAAAAAGTGGGCGCCTGACAGCCTTCTCTGTAAGGCTGTCAGGCCTTAATTTTTTTTTCTTAATTTTTTTAATACAAAAAAAGTGGGCTTCTCTGTAGCCCAGGTCAGGCGCTTCTGCCGCTGTTTCTGGTTCAAAAGTGGCTTGACCTGGGGAATGCGGCACCTGTAGCCCATTTCCTGCACACGCCTGTGCACGGTGGCTCTGGATGTTTCTTCTCCAGACTCAGTCCACTGCTTCCGCAGGTCCCCCAAGGTCTGGAATCGGTCCTTCTCCACAATCTTCCTCAGGGTCCGGTCACCTCTTCTCGTTGTGCATCGTTTTTTGCCACACTTTTTCCTTCCCACAGACTTCCCACTGAGGTGCCTTGATACAGCACTCTGGGAACAGCCTATTTGTTCAGAAATTTCTTTCTGTCTTACCCTCTTGCTTGAGGGTGTCAATGATGGCCTTCTGGACAGCAGTCAGGTCGGCAGTCTTACCCATGATTGCGGTTTTGAGTAATGAAACAGGCTGGGAGTTTTTAAAAGCCTCAGGAATCTTTTGCAGGTGTTTAGAGTTAATTAGTTGATTCAGATGATTAGGTTAATAGCTCGTTTAGAGAACCTTTTCATGATATGCTAATTTTTTGAGATAGGAATTTTGGGTTTTCATGAGCTGTATGCCAAAATCATCAGTATTAAAACAATAAAAGACCTGAAATATTTCAGTTGGTGTGCAATGAATCTAAAATATATGAAAGTTTAATTTTTATCATTACATTATGGAAAATAATGAACTTTATCACAATATGCTAATTTTTTGAGAAGGACCTGTATATTGACAAACCGGTAGGACATCCTATATGTGTATATATACACATATATATATATACCCTAGCTTTAAGGACCATCACACGTAACATTCTTGCATGCTGTAACTCATCTAAAGGGAGATATTTCAACTTTTGATGCTGTTCACAAATAGCGATTAGACATTCTAACCAGAAAAATTTAAACGCACAGGCGCAACGCCTAAGTGTTTTTGCAGACTGTGTTAAAGGAGTGGTTGAATATGATTTGACTTTTCTAATTTTAGTTAGTGTGTAATGTTGCAGTTTGAGCATAAACAACATCTGCAAAGTTACAACGTTCGAAGTTCAAAGCAAAGGGAGATATTTGCTTTTTTTTTTAATTGTTTTTTAAGGACTACAACAAATGGCTGGTAGAGACTTCACGACATTCCTCTCTGGAATAGGTGCGCTGTGTGCTCAGGGTCGCCCGTAAAATTCAAAATCAGCTTCACTGGGGACACGTTAAAATAAAAGTCCGGCTGTTACAAGGACATATAAGTTTGCAAATCTAAGATTCGCTTGAAAAACAGAACGTGGACGTCTTCAAGATCGATCATGATATGCAATCTTCAGATATCTCACCCCTAAGTTACAGTTCTGAAAAGTGAAAGAGATCAAACAGAAAGCTACTATGTGGTTACTTTTTTTTTTTTTTTTTTTACCTGTGACAACATTGTACAGATGTAGCTTGGTGAAGGCAAGCTTCCCCTTCCCACCCTTCATATTAAAACTGGCCATTAACTCATTTGTCATCAACTTGTGGATACAAAAGGAAGAAGATTTAAATGTCCAAATAATTAATTATATACAACACATTATGAAACGGTTGTTATAGTTTAGTAGGTTTGTCATATCTAGATGTCACACTGGTTCTACTGTTGGCCTGGTTTTGATTCCAAAAGGCCAGTAAGGATTTAAACATGTAGAAAAATATTTAAATATTTAATATCATATTTGGATATTGCATATTCAATAGTAAATTGAGTATTTTAATTTAATCAAATGTACAGAGTGTTTCTATTTTTACTGCAGGGGTTTGTTCATTTTAGACTAGTCGGTTACTTAACTTCTGTTTAAATGACTGTCAAATTAGTCATCACACACATCCCTAATTTGTAGTGTTGTCAAAAGACCCGGTACTTCGGTACCAAGTAGGTACTAAAAAAATAATTCTGTTACGGTACCAGCTTTTCTTAAAGCAACACCAAGGAACTTTTCCTCTGTGGTCACCCTACAGGTTGGAAGCGGAATTGTCCATTACCCCTGTCGTAAATAATTTAGCCTACCGCATCTACTGTCGCACACGCACGCTTGCTGTTTATCCAGCGTCGGCTTTGGAATCAACAATGGCCACAGACAAGGTAGAGCATTATGCATGATTTTGCTAGGTATCTTACATTTAGTTGTAGTCTACTGTCGAGTACGCTCCACCTATCGGCATTGTAATGCTTGCCGTAAAGCAAGTCAAATTCGTAGTTTTCTTATGTCTCATTAGAACTACAGAAACGCGACCCGATCTGGCAATCTTACATAGCGTGGATATACCAGATAAAGGACCGCAAAGCGGTGGCATAAGTGCCTTTCACCATGTCACGACATGATGAACCACTGAAACGATTTTGGAAACATTATTTGAAGGTAAAAAAATCCTACTTAGTGTTGCTTTAAATAAATAACTCGCTCGCTGTTTATCAGCAACGGCTTTGGAATAAACGATGTCCACAGACAAGGTAGAGTATGATGCATTATTTTATGAAAGTATGATGTATTGTGACATCAGAAACGAAGAAAAACAAAATAATTTTAACGCTTACCGTAAAGCAAGTCAAACCACAGAAACGATTTTGAAAACATTATTTTAAGCTAAAAAATATTCCTTGGTGTTGCTTTAAGTACCGGTGGTACTGAAGTACCGGGTTAGAAATTTGGGGTGTGGAAATAGAAATAGCCTGCCTACGGCTAATTCAGCATCTCTGAAAACTTTCATAGATAACGTTAATTTGCAAGCTGAGATAATGCTGCTAAATTTATTAAAAAAAAAATTACCTTGAATGTCATTGCTCTAATTTATTTTTTATATTTTAGTATTTCATATTTTGTTCAAATGTTTAATATACCTGCTGTTCATATGTTCATTTATTAGTGTATTAGGCTATAAGATTAAAATGTTGTCCTGGTTTTAAAATAAAGCACAGCAATGATTAGGGATGGGAATTGAAAACCGGTTCCACTTGAGAACCAGTTCTAAGTTTTATGAACCATCGATATTGTATGCCCTCGACGTTAACGAGTCCTCTTATCGATGCTCCTGCTCCAAAGCGAATTTTTGTCCCACCATAGTCTTATTTGATTGGTGAGTAATGTAGACGGACTGCTGCGCGTGTGACAGGGCGCATGTTCAATTGAAGAACGAGCAGAGAGAGCCCCGGTCGCGCGCCGCGTACCGATACTCTTTCTCTTCGGAGTCAGTCGAAAGTATAAACAAGGCTTCACCGTCTCAAAACTAAGCGCTGTCTTGCTCTCTCTCCCTGACACATATTAATCAAAATAAATCGACACGGTGGTAAAAGTTTGGAAGACCATAGTTTCATGTGGAGCATTCGGATATATTTTTTTCCTGAATTACCGCTGGGTGTGAATTGTGCTAAAATACCTTATCTTCTCTGAAAAGCGTTCCAGACATTCAGCTGACATAAACCACACTTTAAATAAACGAAGAAAAAATAACTATCCAGTGATTATATGTGTTGACACGAATCTTGTGGGATGTCACAGCTGGGACAGCGGGATAACACGTCCAATTCGCGAACTAATGACTCCTTTGAACCGATTCATTTTAATTAATGGTTAAAACAACTGATATTTCCAACACTGAACTCACGAGATGTTTGAATCGGTGTATAACTAATTGGTAACACTTTACAATAAGGTTCCATTTATTACAAAAATTACTTAAAAAAAGTACAGTTTGATTACTCAAGTGTAAGCTTTAAAACAAATAAAATACTTTTTTTTCTTTTTAAAGTACATGACTACTTTTTTCCACACATTGCAATCAGGAATCGATAAGAGAATCGTTAAAGAATCGGATCGATAAGCAGAATTGTCAGTGGCATTGATATTGATCAAATCTTATCAATTCCCATCCCTAGCAATGATATTTGAGAGTGTTTCTCCCTTTTCAGGAAAAGTATCGAAAAAGTATCGAAATCGCAATTCTTGACTTGGTATCAGTATCGAAACAATAATTTTGGTATCGTGACAACACTAATGTTAATTGAATCTAAATGAAGCTTTGGTACCGCAATTGGTACCGAGAACCGTGGATTTTCACTGGTATTGGTACCGAATACTGAAATTTTAGTACCGTGACAACACTACTAATTAGATAGACAGACAGACGGATGGATAGATAGATAATCAACTACATCAACTTGTCTGTGACAACATCAAGTGCCAGATGAAATAACACATGATTTTGCCAAGAACTGCTAATATAAAAATTTACTTCTCCATGACCCTTTTTACATTGTCCTTCAAATGTATCCCGCCAACATTGGACAAGCTATTAATCTGAAATTAGAGAAACAGTATTTTAGTTTAACCACAAAAATGTATCCACATGACCGTTGCAAGTCACACAGGGATTGCAACTGCACATTATAAAAATTCCATTATACTGGTATGACTACATGTATGTCCTTACCAGTCTCTGCTTTTCCTCCAGGCAGTTGAGGGATTTATCAAGTACATTTATTTCCTCAACAGTTGTTGCCTGTGCCGGATGCCTTGAATCCCCTTGCATTTCTAGTCCTCCCCTCTCCTTCTTCATTGTCCGAATGTCTTCTCAGATTTCGACCAGCATCTCCATATCTTTTCTTTGGAATTCTAATGTATTGAAACCAATGATAATCATAATAAGACATTATCAAGGGACAAGTTTACCACTACAATAACAACCATCAACAAATTTACATCAGCTTTTTTTTTTTTGTCTAAAATATTGACCCTCCCAAAGCCTTTATACAAATGAACAGATGTTTTTGCAGTCAAAGACATCTTTATAATTTTATATGAGTTTCAGCTATGAATACAAATATTGATAGTGAATATTAAACGAGTGAGAAATAAAGCTTGTGAATATGCACACAAGCATTCGCTAACTGGAATTTTTAAAGGTAATTTTGAAAGATGGTTGTCTCCCTGACCAAGAAATGTATAAGCAAGTCATTAGCACCATAAATGAGGCTAGTTCATTATGATAATTATATTCCAGACTCAGTGAACAAGTCTAAGCTTTCAGCAGATTAGCCTGGTGGCAACAGATTTAGTGCCCCACTCAGCCAGTATGTGTGATATACCCAAAACTATGCTTCCTGAAATAACTTTTTTAAGGCTACAGCAAATGTATCTAGATGAATTAATCAATCACATAATTTAAAATTGTAATATGTATTTGTGTACACAGTCTTAATGTTAGAACAATTGCGATAGATATTATATTTTTTTGTATTTTAAAATTGGCCTGTCGAAAATCCTTGACCCACAGGCACATTTTACACAATGAAGTGATCTAAAATCCACAACAAAGTACAAGTATGGCCATGTAAACGTTTTTATTTTGCGTCCCAAGTGGGGGGCTCCTTAAAATTAATATTAATTTCACGTGCTAGTCACGTTTCCCCACAACAGCGGCCGCCAGCGAACCGGACAGCTCACGTGCAGTTCAGTCAGAAAAATGTGAGCTGAGGCAACATTGGACATTCCCAATACTACTTGTACTATATAGTTATTATATTAAGTCATTTATACCGGATTTTTGTGAACTGGCGCGAATTTCCCCCTAACTTACTTGGTGAAAATTCGCGCTAGTTCACAACAACCCATTGGTGTCCCACAGAAAAATAATAATAATAATAATACTAATAAACACCAATATTTATTTATATTTTCCTTACCTCTGTTCACTCACGGTCCACAGCAGTATGGATGTCGATGTGCAGTCAATGCCCGCAGCGCGCAATACAACGGCTGGAGTGGAAGGTGAAGGTCAAGTCTTTCCCACCAGAGGGTAGAGCAGAGGAAATGCCTAACTACGATTGGTTAGGAATAAATTTCAAATTTCTTGGGTTACCTGCAACATTCTACAATTTTTTTGCACACTTCAATAGACTAAATTGATATTATTTTTATTGTTATTCATATTATCACCATTATTTGTATACTAATAATAACTAGAACGTACATTTCCGGAAGAAAATGTGAAGTGGTGCTTGCAGTGGCAATACTCGCCACTCGGTTGCTAGGGTGTGGTACATGATTGCATACGAGCCAACAAACATGTCTGTACTATGTTCTGGTGCTGAGATATGGCTTATTCATGTTGTTCAGGTGGTTGCTAGGGCGTTGCTAAGGTGTTCTGAGTGGTTGCTAGGGTGTTTTGGGTGGTTGCTAGGTTATTCTGGGTGGTTGCTAGGGTATTTTGGGTGGTTGCTAGGGCATTGCTAGGGTGATCTGGGTGGTTGCTAGGGTGTTCTGGGTGGTTGCTAGGCGGTTGCTAGGCGGTTGCTAGGGTATTCTGGGTGGTTGCTAGGGCGTTGCTAGGCGGTTGCTAGGGTGTTCTGGGTGGTTGCTATGCGGTTGCTAGGGTATTCTGGGTGGTTGCTAGGATGTTACTAGGTGGTTGCTAGGGTATTCTGGGTGGTTGCTATGGTGTTGCTAGGCGGTTGCTAGGGTATTCTTGGTGGTTGCTATGGCGTTGCTAGGCAGTTGCTAGGGTATTCTTGGTGGTTGCTAGGGCGTTGCTAGGCGGTTGCTAGGGTGTTCTGGGTGGTTGCTAGGCGGTTGCTAGGATATTCTGGGTGGTTGCTTTGGCGTTGCTAGGCGGTTGCTAGGGTATTCTGGGTGGTTGCTAGGCGGTTGCTAGGGTGTTCTGGGTGGTTGCTAGGCGGTTGCTAGGATATTCTGGGTGGTTGCTATGGTGTTGCTAGGCGGTTGCTAGGGTATTCTAGGTGGTTGCTATAGTGTTACTAGGTGGTTGGTAGTTGTCACAGACGGTTACTATTGGAGTTCTTAACACTTTCTTGGCATGATTTAGCACTACCTAATCGCTATTAGCATGTAGCTATTCACAGCTAGCATGTGTTGGAAGCCCTGTTTGCTAGCATGAGTCAAAAGAGCCAAACCACATCTCTATACGATGTTCTGATGCAGAGATATAGGTCTTGCAAAATGGTTGCTAGGGTACTCTGTTTGGTTGCTAGGGAATGGCTTGGCAGCTGCCAGTCATCAAAGTCCAAAGGTTGCTTGTCAGTATGAATGATATAAACCAACTCCCATGCCTCTGTGACATTCAGAATGGAAGATATCCCTCTATAGATTTTAGTTGCTAAGGTGCTCGACAATGGTTGCTAGGGAGGGGCTAGGAAGTGTTGAGGGGATTCATGATTGGCTGTTTGCTGCCCCGAGTGAAACGAGACCACCCTCGTGTTTCTATGACAGTGCTATCCGGAGATATCCTTTTGATCTCTTTCAATGGAAGTCTATGGAACTTGTTGCTAAGGTGCTCTAAATGGTTGCTAGGGAGTGGCTTGGCAGCTGCCAGTCATCAAAGTCCAAAGGTTGCTTGTCAGTATGATTGATATAAACCAACTCCCATGCCTCTGTGACATTTAGAATGGACGATATCCCTCTTTGGATTTTGGTTGCTAAGGTGCTCGACAATGGTTGCTAGGGAGGGGCTAGGAAGTGTTGAGGTTATGCATGATTGGCTGTTTGCTGCCCCGAGTGAAACGAGACCACCCTCGTGTTTCTATGACAGTGCTATCCGGAGATATCCTTTTGATCTCTTTCAATGGAAGTCTATGGAACTTGTTGCTAAGGTGCTCTAAATGGTTGCTAGGGCGTGGCTTAATAGCTTCACAATGATCCTGAGAGACTGATTGGTCGTCTGAGTAAAATGAGCTCGCCCCTTGTCTCTATGACACTGTGATCTAGAGCTATGTTCAATACAAAATCCCTATGCAATTTACCATAGTAGGAAAAGCATGTGTGTTTCATGGGCCGTCCTACACCATAGTAAGTCAATGGGGCAACTTTGGGCAGCTCCTGCCCCCCAGGGGTGCAACTTTTACCCCATTGTGAGGTATGTTCTTACAGAGCCTGTCAGCCTCTTCAAATGTGGTAAATCACACGTCTCTGCGAAATTCTCGCTCTGAGCTATGATACATCAAAGTTCGGCGCAATGTTAAGTCTATGGGATTTTTTGCCCAATTTTTTGCCCCTGGGGCGAACATCGTACCCCCGATCGCTTATAAAAGTCATAGCACACCATTCCCGAATAATCCGCACGATTTGACGCCTCACTTAGGGGTCTGTGGCAAACTTTGCGGGAGGAGTTACGCGCCAAACTTTTGTGTGGAATAAGAATAATAATAACTAGAATGTACATTTCCAGAAGAAAATGTGAAGTGGTGCTTGCAGTGGCAAAACTCACCACTCGGTTGCTATGGTGTGGTACATGATTGCATACAAGCCAACAAACATGTCTGTACGATGTTCTGGTGCTGAGATATGGCTTATTCATGTTGTTCAGGTGGTTGCTAGGGTGTTTTGGGTGGTTTCTAGGGTATTCTGGGTGGTTGCTAGGGTGTTGCTAGGCGGTTGCTAGGGTGTTCTGGGTGGTTGCTAGGGGGTTGCTAGGTGGTTGCTAGGTGGTTGCTAGGGTGTTCTGGGTGGTTGCTAGGTGGTTGCTAGGGTGTTTTGGGTGGTTGCTAGGGTGTTGCTAGGTGGTTGCTAGGGTGTTGTGGGTGGTTGCTAGGGTGTTGCTAGGTGGTTGCTAGGGTGTTCTGAGGTGTTGCTAGGGTGTTGCTAGGCGGTTGCTAGGGTATTCTGGGTGGTTGCTATGGTGTTGCTAGGCGGTTGCTAGGGTGTTTTAGGTGGTTGCTATGGTATTCTGGATGGTTGCTATGGTGTTACTAGGTGGTTGGTAGTGTTCACATTTGGTTACTATAGAGTTTTTATAATGTTCATGGCATGATTTAGCACTTAGCTAATCAATATTAGCATGTAGCTATTCACAGCTAGCATGTTTAGCATGTAGCAAGTCCTGTTTGCTAGCATGAGTCAAAAGAGCCAACCCCCATCTCTATACGATGTTCTGATGCAGAGATATTGGTCTTGCAAAACGGTTGCTAGGGTACTCTGTTTGGTTGCTAGGGAGTGGCTTGGCAGCTGCCAATCATGAAGCTCCAAAGTCAATGTGAATGTATAAACCAACCCCCATCTCTATACGACGTTTTGATGCAGAGATATAGGTCTTGCAAAATGGTTGCTAGGGTACCTTGTTTGGTTGCTAGGGAGTGGCTTGGCAGCTGCCAATCATGAAACTCCAAAGGCTGCTTGTCAGTATGAATGATATAAACCAACTCCCATGCCTCTGTGACATTCAGAATGGACGATATTCCTCTTTGGATTTTGGTTGCTAAGGTGCTCGACAATGGTTGCTAGGGCGTGGCTAGGAAGTGTTGAGGTGATTCATGATTGGCTGTTTGCTGCCCCGAGTCAAACCAGACCACCCTCATGTTTCTATGACAATTCAGTCCAGAGATATCCCTTCGATCTCTTTCAATGGAAGTCTATGGAACTTGTTGCTAAGGAGCTCTAAATGGTTGCTAGGGCGTGGCTTGATAGCTTCACAATGATCCAAGGAGAATGATTGGCCGTCTGAGTAAAATGAGCCCGCCCCTTTGTCTCTACGACACTGTGATCCAGAGTTATGTTCAATATAAAAGCGGTTTCTATGGTGTAGGACGGCCCATTTCATGGGCCGTCCTACACCATAGTAAGTCAATGGGGCAACTTTGGGCAGCTCCTGCCCCACAGGGGTGCAACTTTTACCCCATTGTGTGGTATGTTCTTACAGAGCCTGTCAGCCTCTTCAAATGTGGCAAATTTCACGTTTCTGTGACATCCTCGTTCCGAGCTACGACTCGTCAAAGTTTGACGCAATGTTAAGTCTATGGGATTTTTCGGCCGGTTTTTCGCCCCTGGGGCGAACATCGTACCCCCGATCCCTTATAAAAGTCATAGCACACCATTCCCGAACAGGCCGCACGTTTTGACACCTCATTCGTGGGTCTGTGACAAAAACTGCGGGAGGAGTAGCGCGTCAAAAAGTGGCCAGAAGAATAATAAGAATAAGAATAAGAACTAGAATGTACATTTCCAGAAGAAAATGTGAAGTGGTGCTTGCAGTGGCAAAACTCGCCACTCGGTTGCTAGGGTGTGGTACATGATTGAATACGAGCCAACAAACATGTCTGTACTATGTTCTGGTGCTGAGATATGGCTTATTCATGTTGTTCAGGTGGTTGCTAGGGCATTGCTAAGGTGTTCTGAGTGGTTGCTAGGGTGTTTTGGGTGGTTGCTAGGGTATTCTGGGTGGTTGCTAGGGTGTTCTGGTTGGTTGCTAGGGTATTTTGGGTGGTTGCTAGGGCGTTGCTAGGGTGTTCTGGGTGGTTGCTAGGTGGTTGCTAGGGTGTTCTGGGTGGTTGCTATGGTGTTGCTAGGCGGTTGCTAGGGTATTCTGGGTGGTTGCTAGGGCGTTGCTAGGCGGTTGCTAGGGTATTCTGGGTGGTTGCCAGGGCGTTGCTAGGCGGTTGCTAGGGTGTTCTGGGTGGTTGCTAGGCGGCTGCTAGGGTATTCTGGGTGGTTGCTATGGTGTTGCTAGGCGGTTGCTAGGGTATTCTGGGTGGTTGCTAGGGCGTTGCTAGGCAGTTGCTAGGGTATTCTTGGTGGTTGCTAGGGCGTTGCTAGGCGGTTGCTAGGGTGTTCTGGGTGGTTGCTATGGTGTTACTAGGTGGTTGCTAGGGTATTCTGGGTGGTTGCTATGGCGTTGCTAGGCGGTTGCTAGGGTATTCTGGATGGTTGCCAGGGTGTTGCTAGGCGGTTGCTAGGGTGTTTTGGGTGGTTGCTAGGGTGTTGCTAGGTGGTTGCTAGGGTGTTCTGAGTGGTTGCTAGGGTGTTGCTAGGCGGTTGCTAGGGTATCCTGGGTGGTTGCTAGGCGGTTGCTATGGTGTTCTGGGTGGTTGCTAGGGCGTTGCTAGGCAGTTGCTAGGGTGTTCTGGGTGGTTGCTAGGGTGTTGCTAGGGTAATTTGGGTGGTTGCTATGGTGTTACTAGGTGGTTGGTAGTTGTCAAAGATGGTTACTGTTGAGTTTGTAGCATTTTATTGGCATGATTTAGCACTTAGCTAATCAATATTAGCATGTAGCTATTCACTGCTAGCATGTTTAGCATGTAGCAAGTCCTGTTTGCTAGCATGAGTAAAAAGAGCCAACCCCCATCTCTATACGATGTTTTGATGCAGAGATATAGGTCTTGCAAAACGGTTGCTAGGGTACTATGTTTGGTTGCTAGGGAGTGGCTTGGCAGCTGCCAATCATGAAGCTCCAAAGTCAATGTGAATGTATAAACCAACCCCCATCTGTATACGATGTTTTGATGCAGAGATATAGGTCTTGCAAAATGGTTGCTAGGGTACTCTGTTTGGTTGCTAGGGAGTGGCTTGGCAGCTGCCAATCATGAAACTCCAAAGGCTGCTTGTCAGTATGAATGATATAAACCAACTCCCATGCCTCTGTGACATTCAGAATGGAAGATATCCCTCTTTGGATTTTGGTTGCTAAGGTGCTCGACAATGGTTGCTAGGGCGTGGCTAGGAAGTGTTGAGGTGATTCATGATTGGCTGTTTGCTGCCCCGAGTCAAACGAGACCACCCTCATGTTTCTATGACAATTCAGTCCAGAGATATCCCTTCGATCTCTTTCAATGGAAGTCTATGGGAGTCGTTGCTAAGGTGCTCTAAATGGTTGCTAGGGCGTGGCTTGATAGCTTCACAATGATCCTGAGAGACTGATTGGTTGTCTGAGTAAAATGAGGCCGCCCCTTTGTCTCTACGACACTGTGATCCAGAGTTATGTTCAATATAAAAGCGGTTTCTATGGTGTAGGACGGCCCATTTCATGGGCCGTCCTACACCATAGTAAGTCAATGGGGAAACTTTGGGCAGCTCCTGCCCCCCAGGGGTGCAACTTTTACCCCATTGTGTGGTATGTTCTTACAGAGTCTGTCAGCCTCTTCAAATGTGGTAAATTACACGTTTCTGCGACATCCTCGTTCCGAGCTACGACTCGTCAAAGTTTGACGCAATGTTAAGTCTATGGGATTTTTCGGCCGGTTTTTCGCCCCTGGGGCGAACATCGTACCCCCGATCCCTTATAAAAGTCATAGCACACCATTCCCGAACAGGCCGCACGTTTTGACGCCTCATTCGTGGGTCTGTGACAAAAACTGCGGGAGGAGTAGCGCGTCAAAAAGTGGCCAGAAGAATAATAAGAATAAGAATAAGAATAAGAATAAGAATAAGAATAATAAGTATGTGAGATAACAATAGTGTTGCTTTGCCATAGGCAAGCACCACTAATAATAAGTATGTGAGATAACAATAGTGTTGCTTTGCCATAGGCAAGCACCACTAATAAGTATACAGAAGAACACTAGTGTTGCTTTGCCTATGGCAAGCACCACTAATAACTAGAATGTACATTTCCGGGAAGAAAATGTGAAGTGGTGCTTGCAGTGGCAATACTCGCCACTCGGTTGCTAGGGTGTGGTACATGATTGCATCCGAGCCAACAAACATGTCTGTACTATGTTCTGGTGCTGAGATATGGCTTATTCATGTTGTTCAGGTGGTTGCTAGGGCGTTGCTAAGGTGTTCTGAGTGGTTGCTAGGGTGTTTTGGGTGGTTGCTAGGGTGTTCTGGTTGGTTGCTAGGGTATTTTAGGTGGTTGCTAGGGCATTGGTAGAGTGATCTGGGTGGTTGCTAGGTGGTTGCTAGGGTGTTCTGGGTGGTTGCTATGGTGTTGCTAGGAGGTTGCTAGGGTATTCTGGGTGGTTGCTAGGGTGTTCTGGGTGGTTGCTAGGCGGTTGCTAGGGTATTCTGGGTGGTTGCTATGGCGTTGCTAGGCGGTTGCTAGGGTGTTCTGGGTGGTTGCTAGGCGGTTGCTAGGGTACTCTGGGTGGTTGCTATGGTGTTGCTAGGTGGTTGCTAGGGTATTCTGGGTGGTTGCTAGGGCGTTGTTAGGCGGTTGCTAGTTTGTTCTGGGTGGTTGCTAGGCGGTTGCTAGGGTATTCTGGGTGGTTGCTATGGTGTTGCTAGGCGGTTGCTAGGGTATTCTGGGTGGTTGCTAGGGCGTTGCTAGGCAGTTGCTAGGGTATTCTTGGTGGTTGCTAGGGCGTTGCTAGGGTGTTCTGGGTGGTTGCTATGGTGTTGCTAGGTGGTTGCTAGGGTATTCTGGGTGGTTGCTATGGTGTTGCTAGGCGGTTGCTAGGGTATTCTGGGTGGTTGCTAGGCGGTTGCTAGGGTGTTCTGGGTGGTTGCTAGGACGTTGCTAGGGTATTCTGGGTGGTTGCTAGGACGTTGCTAGGTGGTTGCTAAGGTATTCTGGGTGGTTGCTATGGTGTAACTAGGTGGTTGGTAGTTGTCACAGATGGTTACTATTGGAGTTCTTAACTCTTTCTTGGCATGATTTAGCACTACCTAATCGCTATTAGCATGTAGCTATTCACAGCTAGCATGTGTAGCATGTTGGAAGCCCTGTTTGCTAGCATGAGTCAAAAGAGCCAAACCACATCTCTATACGATGTTCTGATGCAGAGATATAGGTCTTGCAAAATGGTTGCTAGGTTACTCTGTTTGGTTGCTAGGGAATGGCTTGGCAGCTGCCAGTCATCAAAGTCCAAAGGTTGCTTTTCAGTATGAATGATATAAACCAACTCCCATGCCTCTGTGACATTCAGAATGGAAGATATCCCTCTATAGATTTTAGTTGCTAAGGTGCTCGACAATGGTTGCTAGGGAGGGGCTAGGAAGTGTTGAGGGGATTCATGATTGGCTGTGAGCTGCCCCGAGTCAAACGAGACCACCCTTGTGTTTCAATGACACTTCTATCCGGAGATATTCTTTTGACCTCTTTCAATGGAAGTCTATGGGACTTGTTGCTAAGGTGGTCTAAATGGTTGCTAGGGCGTGGCTTAATAGCTTCACAATGATCCTGAGAGACTGATTGGTCATCTGAGAAAAATGAGCCCGTCCCCTTGTCTCTATGACACTGTGATCTAGAGCTATGTTCAATACAAAATCCCTATGCAATTTACCATAGTAGGAAAAGCATGTGTGTTTCATGGGCCGTCCTACACCATAGTAAGTCAATGGGGCAACTTTGGGCAGCTCCTGCCCCCCAGGGGTGCAACTTTTACCCCATTGTGAGGTATGTTCTTACAGAGCCTGTCAGCCTCTTCAAATGTGGTAAATCACACGTCTCTGCGAAATTCTCGCTCTGAGCTATGATACGTCAAAGTTCGGCGCAATGTTAAGTCTATGGGATTTTTTGCCCAATTTTTTGCCCCTGGGGCGAACATCGTACCCCCGATCGCTTATAAAAGTCATAGCACACCATTCCCGAATAATCCGCACGATTTGACGCCTCACTCAGGGGTCTGTGGCAAACTTTGCGGGAGGAGTTACGCGCCAAACTTTTGTTGGAATAAGAATAATAATAACTAGAATGTACATTTCCAGAAGAAAATGTGAAGTGGTGCTTGCAGTGGCAAAACTCGCCGCTCGGTTGCTAGGGTGTGGTACATTGTTGCATACGAGCCAACAAACACGTCTGTACGATATTGTGGAGCTGAGATATGGCTTATTCATATGTTTGTATGGTTACTAGGGTACGCTATATGGTTGCTATGGTGTGCTTATACAGTTTATGAGATGATATTTGATAATATCAATGATAATGATAATGATAAATGATAATTTGTTAGGCAGTTGCTAGGGTGTTATGGGTGGTTGCTATGGTGTTGCTAGGTGGTTGCTAGGGTATTCTACTGGTTGCTAGGGTGTTGCTAGGCGGTTGCTAGGGTGTTCTGGGTGGTTGCTAGGGTGTTGCTAGGGTGTTTTGGGTGGTTGCTAGGGTGTTCTGGGTGGTTGCTAGGGTGTTGCTAGGCGGTTGCTAGGGTGTTCTGGGTGGTTGCTAGGGGGTTGCTAGGTGGTTGCTAGGGTGTTCTGGGTGGTTGCTAGGTGGTTGCTAGGGTGTTTTGGGTGGTTGCTAGGGTGTTGTGGGTGGTTGCTAGGGTGTTGCTAGGTGGTTGCTAGGGTGTTCTGAGGTGTTGCTAGGGTGTTGCTAGGCGGTTGCTAGGGTATTCTGGGTGGTTGCTATGGTGTTGCTAGGCGGTTGCTAGGGTGTTTTAGGTGGTTGCTATGGTATTCTGGATGGTTGCTATGGTGTTACTAGGTGGTTGGTAGTGTTCACATTTGGTTACTATAGAGTTTTTATAATGTTCATGGCATGATTTAGCACTTAGCTAATCAATATTAGCATGTAGCTATTCACAGCTAGCATGTTTAGCATGTAGCAAGTCCTGTTTGCTAGCATGAGTCAAAAGAGCCAACCCCCATCTCTATACGATGTTCTGATGCAGAGATATTGGTCTTGCAAAACGGTTGCTAGGGTACTCTGTTTGGTTGCTAGGGAGTGGCTTGGCAGCTGCCAATCATGAAGCTCCAAAGTCAATGTGAATGTATAAACCAACCCCCATCTCTATACGACGTTTTGATGCAGAGATATAGGTCTTGCAAAATGGTTGCTAGGGTACCTTGTTTGGTTGCTAGGGAGTGGCTTGGCAGCTGCCAATCATGAAACTCCAAAGGCTGCTTGTCAGTATGAATGATATAAACCAACTCCCATGCCTCTGTGACATTCAGAATGGACGATATTCCTCTTTGGATTTTGGTTGCTAAGGTGCTCGACAATGGTTGCTAGGGCGTGGCTAGGAAGTGTTGAGGTGATTCATGATTGGCTGTTTGCTGCCCCGAGTCAAACCAGACCACCCTCATGTTTCTATGACAATTCAGTCCAGAGATATCCCTTCGATCTCTTTCAATGGAAGTCTATGGAACTTGTTGCTAAGGAGCTCTAAATGGTTGCTAGGGCGTGGCTTGATAGCTTCACAATGATCCAAGGAGAATGATTGGCCGTCTGAGTAAAATGAGCCCGCCCCTTTGTCTCTACGACACTGTGATCCAGAGTTATGTTCAATATAAAAGCGGTTTCTATGGTGTAGGACGGCCCATTTCATGGGCCGTCCTACACCATAGTAAGTCAATGGGGCAACTTTGGGCAGCTCCTGCCCCACAGGGGTGCAACTTTTACCCCATTGTGTGGTATGTTCTTACAGAGCCTGTCAGCCTCTTCAAATGTGGCAAATTTCACGTTTCTGTGACATCCTCGTTCCGAGCTACGACTCGTCAAAGTTTGACGCAATGTTAAGTCTATGGGATTTTTCGGCCGGTTTTTCGCCCCTGGGGCGAACATCGTACCCCCGATCCCTTATAAAAGTCATAGCACACCATTCCCGAACAGGCCGCACGTTTTGACACCTCATTCGTGGGTCTGTGACAAAAACTGCGGGAGGAGTAGCGCGTCAAAAAGTGGCCAGAAGAATAATAAGAACTAGAATGTACATTTCCAGAAGAAAATGTGAAGTGGTGCTTGCAGTGGCAAAACTCGCCACTCGGTTGCTAGGGTGTGGTACATGATTGCATACGAGCCAACAAACATGTCTGTACTATGTTCTGGTGCTGAGATATGGCTTATTCATATTGTTCAGGTGGTTGCTAGGGTGTTCTGAGTGGTTGCTATGCGGTTGCTAGGGTGTTTTGGGTGGTTGCTAGGGTATTCTGGGTGGTTGCTAGGGCGTTGCTAGGGTGTTATGGGTGGTTGCTATGGTGTTGCTAGGTGGTTGCTAGGGTATTCTACTGGTTGCTAGGGTGTTGCTAGGCGGTTGCTAGGGTGTTCTGGGTGGTTGCTAGGGTGTTGCTAGGGTGTTTTGGGTGGTTGCTAGGGTGTTCTGGGTGGTTGCTAGGGTGTTGCTAGGCGGTTGCTAGGGTGTTCTGGGTGGTTGCTAGGGGGTTGCTAGGTGGTTGCTAGGTGGTTGCTAGGGTGTTCTGGGTGGTTGCTAGGTGGTTGCTAGGGTGTTTTGGGTGGTTGCTAGGGTGTTGCTAGGTGGTTGCTAGGGTGTTGTGGGTGGTTGCTAGGGTGTTGCTAGGTGGTTGCTAGGGTGTTCTGAGGTGTTGCTAGGGTGTTGCTAGGCGGTTGCTAGGGTATTCTGGGTGGTTGCTATGGTGTTGCTAGGCGGTTGCTAGGGTGTTTTAGGTGGTTGCTATGGTATTCTGGATGGTTGCTATGGTGTTACTAGGTGGTTGGTAGTGTTCACATTTGGTTACTATAGAGTTTTTATAATGTTCATGGCATGATTTAGCACTTAGCTAATCAATATTAGCATGTAGCTATTCACAGCTAGCATGTTTAGCATGTAGCAAGTCCTGTTTGCTAGCATGAGTCAAAAGAGCCAACCCCCATCTCTATACGATGTTCTGATGCAGAGATATTGGTCTTGCAAAACGGTTGCTAGGGTACTCTGTTTGGTTGCTAGGGAGTGGCTTGGCAGCTGCCAATCATGAAGCTCCAAAGTCAATGTGAATGTATAAACCAACCCCCATCTCTATACGACGTTTTGATGCAGAGATATAGGTCTTGCAAAATGGTTGCTAGGGTACCTTGTTTGGTTGCTAGGGAGTGGCTTGGCAGCTGCCAATCATGAAACTCCAAAGGCTGCTTGTCAGTATGAATGATATAAACCAACTCCCATGCCTCTGTGACATTCAGAATGGACGATATTCCTCTTTGGATTTTGGTTGCTAAGGTGCTCGACAATGGTTGCTAGGGCGTGGCTAGGAAGTGTTGAGGTGATTCATGATTGGCTGTTTGCTGCCCCGAGTCAAACCAGACCACCCTCATGTTTCTATGACAATTCAGTCCAGAGATATCCCTTCGATCTCTTTCAATGGAAGTCTATGGAACTTGTTGCTAAGGAGCTCTAAATGGTTGCTAGGGCGTGGCTTGATAGCTTCACAATGATCCAAGGAGAATGATTGGCCGTCTGAGTAAAATGAGCCCGCCCCTTTGTCTCTACGACACTGTGATCCAGAGTTATGTTCAATATAAAAGCGGTTTCTATGGTGTAGGACGGCCCATTTCATGGGCCGTCCTACACCATAGTAAGTCAATGGGGCAACTTTGGGCAGCTCCTGCCCCACAGGGGTGCAACTTTTACCCCATTGTGTGGTATGTTCTTACAGAGCCTGTCAGCCTCTTCAAATGTGGCAAATTTCACGTTTCTGTGACATCCTCGTTCCGAGCTACGACTCGTCAAAGTTTGACGCAATGTTAAGTCTATGGGATTTTTCGGCCGGTTTTTCGCCCCTGGGGCGAACATCGTACCCCCGATCCCTTATAAAAGTCATAGCACACCATTCCCGAACAGGCCGCACGTTTTGACACCTCATTCGTGGGTCTGTGACAAAAACTGCGGGAGGAGTAGCGCGTCAAAAAGTGGCCAGAAGAATAATAAGAATAAGAACTAGAATGTACATTTCCAGAAGAAAATGTGAAGTGGTGCTTGCAGTGGCAAAACTCGCTGCTCGGTTGCTAGAGTGTGGTACATTATTGCATACGAGCCAACAACCATGTCTGTACAATTTTCTGGTGCTGAGATTTGGCTTATTCATGTGTTCAGGTGGTTACTAGGGTACTTTATATGGTTGCTATGGTGTGCTTATACAGTTTATGAGATGATATTTAAAGAGTAGTTGACAGTCTGAGTCAAAAAAAGCAAACTCCATGTTTCTTCTATTTTCTGGAGCTGAGATATGGCTTAAATATGTTGTTTTATGGTTGCTAGGCTGCCCTAAGTGGTAACTAGGGCGGGAATATTAATTTATTATGTCACTACTTATTGGCTGCTTGATAGGCCGAGTCAAAAGAGCCCAACCCCAAGTCTCTATGACCTTCTGGTGAAAAGATATGATCTCACAAATTTTGTGCCAATGTTAAGTCTATGGGACTTTTTTTGGCCGATTTATCGCCCGTCGGACGAACATCGTACAACCGATCACTTAGAAAAGACATAGCACACCTCTCCTCAATGAACCGGTCGATTTGACACTTCACTCATGGGTCTACGACAAAAGGTGCGGGAGGAGTAGCGTGCCGAAGTTTTGTCTAGGTGAATAGTAATCACAACACTAGAATGTACATTTCCAGAAGAAAATGTGAAGTGGTGCTTGCAGTGGCAAAACTCACCACTCGGTTGCTAGGGTGTTGTACATGATTGCATACGAGCCAACAAACATGTCTGTACGATGTTCTGGTGCTGAGATATGGGTTATTCATGTTGTTCAGGTGGTTGCTAGGGTGTTTTGGGTGGTTTGTAGGGTATTCTGGGTGGTTGCTAGGGCGTTGCTAGGCGGTTGCTAGGGTATTCTGGGTGGTTGCTAGGGCGTTGCTAGGGTGTTCTGGGTGGTTGCTAGGGTATTCTGGGTGGTTGCTAGGGCGTTGCTAGGCGGTTGCTATGGTGTTCTGGGTGGTTGCTAGGGTGTTGCTAGGCGGTTGCTAGGGTGTTCTGGGTGGTTGCTAGGGGGTTGCTAGGTGGTTGCTAGGTGGTTGCTAGGGTGTTCTGGGTGGTTGCTAGGTGGTTGCTAGGGTGTTTTGGGTGGTTGCTAGGGTGTTGCTAGGTGGTTGCTAGGGTGTTGTGGGTGGTTGCTAGGGTGTTGCTAGGTGGTTGCTAGGGTGTTCTGAGGTGTTGCTAGGGTGTTGCTAGGCGGTTGCTAGGGTATTCTGGGTGGTTGCTATGGTGTTGCTAGGCGGTTGCTAGGGTGTTTTAGGTGGTTGCTATGGTATTCTGGATGGTTGCTATGGTGTTACTAGGTGGTTGGTAGTGTTCACATTTGGTTACTATAGAGTTTTTATAATGTTCATGGCATGATTTAGCACTTAGCTAATCAATATTAGCATGTAGCTATTCACAGCTAGCATGTTTAGCATGTAGCAAGTCCTGTTTGCTAGCATGAGTGAAAAGAGCCAACCCCCATCTCTATACGATGTTCTGATGCAGAGATATTGGTCTTGCAAAACGGTTGCTAGGGTACTCTGTTTGGTTGCTAGGGAGTGGCTTGGCAGCTGCCAATCATGAAGCTCCAAAGTCAATGTGAATGTATAAACCAACCCCCATCTCTATACGACGTTTTGATGCAGAGATATAGGTCTTGCAAAATGGTTGCTAGGGTACCTTGTTTGGTTGCTAGGGAGTGGCTTGGCAGCTGCCAATCATGAAACTCCAAAGGCTGCTTGTCAGTATGAATGATATAAACCAACTCCCATGCCTCTGTGACATTCAGAATGGACGATATTCCTCTTTGGATTTTGGTTGCTAAGGTGCTCGACAATGGTTGCTAGGGCGTGGCTAGGAAGTGTTGAGGTGATTCATGATTGGCTGTTTGCTGCCCCGAGTCAAACCAGACCACCCTCATGTTTCTATGACAATTCAGTCCAGAGATATCCCTTCGATCTCTTTCAATGGAAGTCTATGGAACTTGTTGCTAAGGAGCTCTAAATGGTTGCTAGGGCGTGGCTTGATAGCTTCACAATGATCCAAGGAGAATGATTGGCCGTCTGAGTAAAATGAGCCCGCCCCTTTGTCTCTACGACACTGTGATCCAGAGTTATGTTCAATATAAAAGCGGTTTCTATGGTGTAGGACGGCCCATTTCATGGGCCGTCCTACACCATAGTAAGTCAATGGGGCAACTTTGGGCAGCTCCTGCCCCACAGGGGTGCAACTTTTACCCCATTGTGTGGTATGTTCTTACAGAGCCTGTCAGCCTCTTCAAATGTGGCAAATTTCACGTTTCTGTGACATCCTCGTTCCGAGCTACGACTCGTCAAAGTTTGACGCAATGTTAAGTCTATGGGATTTTTCGGCCGGTTTTTCGCCCCTGGGGCGAACATCGTACCCCCGATCCCTTATAAAAGTCATAGCACACCATTCCCGAACAGGCCGCACGTTTTGACACCTCATTCGTGGGTCTGTGACAAAAACTGCGGGAGGAGTAGCGCGTCAAAAAGTGGCCAGAAGAATAATAAGAATAAGAATAAGAATAAGAATAAGAATAAGAATAAGAATAATAAGTATGTGAGATAACAATAGTGTTGCTTTGCCATAGGCAAGCACCACTAACTAGAATGTACATTTCCAGAAGAAAATGTGAAGTGGTGCTTGCAGTGGCAAAACTCACCACTCGGTTGCTAGGGTGTTGTACATGATTGCATACGAGCCAACAAACATGTCTGTACGATGTTCTGGTGCTGAGATATGGGTTATTCATGTTGTTCAGGTGGTTGCTAGGGTGTTTTGGGTGGTTTGTAGGGTATTCTGGGTGGTTGCTAGGGCGTTGCTAGGCGGTTGCTAGGGTATTCTGGGTGGTTGCTAGGGCGTTGCTAGGGTGTTCTGGGTGGTTGCTAGGGTATTCTGGGTGGTTGCTAGGGCGTTGCTAGGCGGTTGCTATGGTGTTCTGGGTGGTTGCTAGGGTGTTGCTAGGCGGTTGCTAGGGTGTTCTGGGTGGTTGCTAGGGGGTTGCTAGGTGGTTGCTAGGTGGTTGCTAGGGTGTTCTGGGTGGTTGCTAGGTGGTTGCTAGGGTGTTTTGGGTGGTTGCTAGGGTGTTGCTAGGTGGTTGCTAGGGTGTTGTGGGTGGTTGCTAGGGTGTTGCTAGGTGGTTGCTAGGGTGTTCTGAGGTGTTGCTAGGGTGTTGCTAGGCGGTTGCTAGGGTATTCTGGGTGGTTGCTATGGTGTTGCTAGGCGGTTGCTAGGGTGTTTTAGGTGGTTGCTATGGTATTCTGGATGGTTGCTATGGTGTTACTAGGTGGTTGGTAGTGTTCACATTTGGTTACTATAGAGTTTTTATAATGTTCATGGCATGATTTAGCACTTAGCTAATCAATATTAGCATGTAGCTATTCACAGCTAGCATGTTTAGCATGTAGCAAGTCCTGTTTGCTAGCATGAGTGAAAAGAGCCAACCCCCATCTCTATACGATGTTCTGATGCAGAGATATTGGTCTTGCAAAACGGTTGCTAGGGTACTCTGTTTGGTTGCTAGGGAGTGGCTTGGCAGCTGCCAATCATGAAGCTCCAAAGTCAATGTGAATGTATAAACCAACCCCCATCTCTATACGACGTTTTGATGCAGAGATATAGGTCTTGCAAAATGGTTGCTAGGGTACCTTGTTTGGTTGCTAGGGAGTGGCTTGGCAGCTGCCAATCATGAAACTCCAAAGGCTGCTTGTCAGTATGAATGATATAAACCAACTCCCATGCCTCTGTGACATTCAGAATGGACGATATTCCTCTTTGGATTTTGGTTGCTAAGGTGCTCGACAATGGTTGCTAGGGCGTGGCTAGGAAGTGTTGAGGTGATTCATGATTGGCTGTTTGCTGCCCCGAGTCAAACCAGACCACCCTCATGTTTCTATGACAATTCAGTCCAGAGATATCCCTTCGATCTCTTTCAATGGAAGTCTATGGAACTTGTTGCTAAGGAGCTCTAAATGGTTGCTAGGGCGTGGCTTGATAGCTTCACAATGATCCAAGGAGAATGATTGGCCGTCTGAGTAAAATGAGCCCGCCCCTTTGTCTCTACGACACTGTGATCCAGAGTTATGTTCAATATAAAAGCGGTTTCTATGGTGTAGGACGGCCCATTTCATGGGCCGTCCTACACCATAGTAAGTCAATGGGGCAACTTTGGGCAGCTCCTGCCCCACAGGGGTGCAACTTTTACCCCATTGTGTGGTATGTTCTTACAGAGCCTGTCAGCCTCTTCAAATGTGGCAAATTTCACGTTTCTGTGACATCCTCGTTCCGAGCTACGACTCGTCAAAGTTTGACGCAATGTTAAGTCTATGGGATTTTTCGGCCGGTTTTTCGCCCCTGGGGCGAACATCGTACCCCCGATCCCTTATAAAAGTCATAGCACACCATTCCCGAACAGGCCGCACGTTTTGACACCTCATTCGTGGGTCTGTGACAAAAACTGCGGGAGGAGTAGCGCGTCAAAAAGTGGCCAGAAGAATAATAAGAATAAGAATAAGAATAAGAATAAGAATAAGAACTAGAATGTACATTTCCAGAAGAAAATGTGAAGTGGTGCTTGCAGTGGCAAAACTCACCACTCGGTTGCTAGGGTTTGGTACATGATTGCATACGAGCCAAAAAACATGTCTGTACGATGTTCTGGTGCTGAGATATGGCTTATTCATGTTGTTCAGGTGGTTGCTAGGGTGTTTTGGGTGGTTTCTAGGGTATTCCGGGTGGTTGCTAGGGCGTTGCTATGCGGTTGCTAGGATATTCTGGGTGGTTGCTAGGGCGTTGCTAGGGTGTTCTGGGTGGTTGCTAGGCGGTTGCTAGGGTATTCTGGGTGGTTTCTAGGATGTTGCTAGGTGGTTGTTAGGGTATTATGGGTGGTTGCTAGGGCGTTGCTAGGTGGTTGCTAGGGTGTTCTGGGTGGTTGCTAGGCGGTTGCTAGGGTATTCAGGGTGGTTGCTATGGTGTTGCTAGGCGGTTGCTAGGGTATTCTGGGTGGTTGCTAGGGCATTGCTAGGCAGTTGCTAGGCTATTCTTGGTGGTTGCTAGGGTGTTCTGGGTGGTTGCTATGGTGTTGCTAGGTGGTTGCTAGGGTATTCTGGTTGGTTGCTATGGCGTTGCTAGGCGGTTGCTAGGGTGTTCTGGGTGGTTGCTAGGCGGTTGCTAGGGTGTTCTCGGTGGTTGCTATGGTGTTGCTAGGTGGTTGCTAGTGTATTCTGGGTGGTTGCTAGGGCGTTGCTAGGCGGTTGCTAGGGTATTCTAGGTGGTTGCTAGGGTGTTGCTAGGGTTTTTTGGGTGGTTGCTAGGGTGTTCTGGGTGGTTGCTAGGGTGTTGCTAGGCGGTTGCTAGGGTGTTCTGGGTGGTTGCTAGGGGGTTGCTAGGTGGTTGCTAGGTGGTTGCTAGGGTGTTCTGGGTGGTTGCTAGGTGGTTGCTAGGGTGTTTTGGGTGGTTGCTAGGGTGTTGCTAGGTGGTTGCTAGGGTGTTGTGGGTGGTTGCTAGGGTGTTGCTAGGTGGTTGCTAGGGTGTTCTGAGGTGTTGCTAGGGTGTTGCTAGGCGGTTGCTAGGGTATTCTGGGTGGTTGCTATGGTGTTGCTAGGCGGTTGCTAGGGTGTTTTAGGTGGTTGCTATGGTATTCTGGATGGTTGCTATGGTGTTACTAGGTGGTTGGTAGTGTTCACATTTGGTTACTATAGAGTTTTTATAATGTTCATGGCATGATTTAGCACTTAGCTAATCAATATTAGCATGTAGCTATTCACAGCTAGCATGTTTAGCATGTAGCAAGTCCTGTTTGCTAGCATGAGTCAAAAGAGCCAACCCCCATCTCTATACGATGTTCTGATGCAGAGATATTGGTCTTGCAAAACGGTTGCTAGGGTACTCTGTTTGGTTGCTAGGGAGTGGCTTGGCAGCTGCCAATCATGAAGCTCCAAAGTCAATGTGAATGTATAAACCAACCCCCATCTCTATACGACGTTTTGATGCAGAGATATAGGTCTTGCAAAATGGTTGCTAGGGTACCTTGTTTGGTTGCTAGGGAGTGGCTTGGCAGCTGCCAATCATGAAACTCCAAAGGCTGCTTGTCAGTATGAATGATATAAACCAACTCCCATGCCTCTGTGACATTCAGAATGGACGATATTCCTCTTTGGATTTTGGTTGCTAAGGTGCTCGACAATGGTTGCTAGGGCGTGGCTAGGAAGTGTTGAGGTGATTCATGATTGGCTGTTTGCTGCCCCGAGTCAAACCAGACCACCCTCATGTTTCTATGACAATTCAGTCCAGAGATATCCCTTCGATCTCTTTCAATGGAAGTCTATGGAACTTGTTGCTAAGGAGCTCTAAATGGTTGCTAGGGCGTGGCTTGATAGCTTCACAATGATCCAAGGAGAATGATTGGCCGTCTGAGTAAAATGAGCCCGCCCCTTTGTCTCTACGACACTGTGATCCAGAGTTATGTTCAATATAAAAGCGGTTTCTATGGTGTAGGACGGCCCATTTCATGGGCCGTCCTACACCATAGTAAGTCAATGGGGCAACTTTGGGCAGCTCCTGCCCCACAGGGGTGCAACTTTTACCCCATTGTGTGGTATGTTCTTACAGAGCCTGTCAGCCTCTTCAAATGTGGCAAATTTCACGTTTCTGTGACATCCTCGTTCCGAGCTACGACTCGTCAAAGTTTGACGCAATGTTAAGTCTATGGGATTTTTCGGCCGGTTTTTCGCCCCTGGGGCGAACATCGTACCCCCGATCCCTTATAAAAGTCATAGCACACCATTCCCGAACAGGCCGCACGTTTTGACACCTCATTCGTGGGTCTGTGACAAAAACTGCGGGAGGAGTAGCGCGTCAAAAAGTGGCCAGAAGAATAATAAGAATAAGAATAAGAATAAGAATAAGAATAAGAACTAGAATGTACATTTCCAGAAGAAAATGTGAAGTGGTGCTTGCAGTGGCAAAACTCACCACTCGGTTGCTAGGGTGTTGTACATGATTGCATACGAGCCAACAAACATGTCTGTACGATGTTCTGGTGCTGAGATATGGGTTATTCATGTTGTTCAGGTGGTTGCTAGGGTGTTTTGGGTGGTTTGTAGGGTATTCTGGGTGGTTGCTAGGGCGTTGCTAGGCGGTTGCTAGGGTATTCTGGGTGGTTGCTAGGGCGTTGCTAGGGTGTTCTGGGTGGTTGCTAGGGTATTCTGGGTGGTTGCTAGGGCGTTGCTAGGCGGTTGCTATGGTGTTCTGGGTGGTTGCTAGGGTGTTGCTAGGCGGTTGCTAGGGTGTTCTGGGTGGTTGCTAGGGGGTTGCTAGGTGGTTGCTAGGTGGTTGCTAGGGTGTTCTGGGTGGTTGCTAGGTGGTTGCTAGGGTGTTTTGGGTGGTTGCTAGGGTGTTGCTAGGTGGTTGCTAGGGTGTTGTGGGTGGTTGCTAGGGTGTTGCTAGGTGGTTGCTAGGGTGTTCTGAGGTGTTGCTAGGGTGTTGCTAGGCGGTTGCTAGGGTATTCTGGGTGGTTGCTATGGTGTTGCTAGGCGGTTGCTAGGGTGTTTTAGGTGGTTGCTATGGTATTCTGGATGGTTGCTATGGTGTTACTAGGTGGTTGGTAGTGTTCACATTTGGTTACTATAGAGTTTTTATAATGTTCATGGCATGATTTAGCACTTAGCTAATCAATATTAGCATGTAGCTATTCACAGCTAGCATGTTTAGCATGTAGCAAGTCCTGTTTGCTAGCATGAGTCAAAAGAGCCAACCCCCATCTCTATACGATGTTCTGATGCAGAGATATTGGTCTTGCAAAACGGTTGCTAGGGTACTCTGTTTGGTTGCTAGGGAGTGGCTTGGCAGCTGCCAATCATGAAGCTCCAAAGTCAATGTGAATGTATAAACCAACCCCCATCTCTATACGACGTTTTGATGCAGAGATATAGGTCTTGCAAAATGGTTGCTAGGGTACCTTGTTTGGTTGCTAGGGAGTGGCTTGGCAGCTGCCAATCATGAAACTCCAAAGGCTGCTTGTCAGTATGAATGATATAAACCAACTCCCATGCCTCTGTGACATTCAGAATGGACGATATTCCTCTTTGGATTTTGGTTGCTAAGGTGCTCGACAATGGTTGCTAGGGCGTGGCTAGGAAGTGTTGAGGTGATTCATGATTGGCTGTTTGCTGCCCCGAGTCAAACCAGACCACCCTCATGTTTCTATGACAATTCAGTCCAGAGATATCCCTTCGATCTCTTTCAATGGAAGTCTATGGAACTTGTTGCTAAGGAGCTCTAAATGGTTGCTAGGGCGTGGCTTGATAGCTTCACAATGATCCAAGGAGAATGATTGGCCGTCTGAGTAAAATGAGCCCGCCCCTTTGTCTCTACGACACTGTGATCCAGAGTTATGTTCAATATAAAAGCGGTTTCTATGGTGTAGGACGGCCCATTTCATGGGCCGTCCTACACCATAGTAAGTCAATGGGGCAACTTTGGGCAGCTCCTGCCCCACAGGGGTGCAACTTTTACCCCATTGTGTGGTATGTTCTTACAGAGCCTGTCAGCCTCTTCAAATGTGGCAAATTTCACGTTTCTGTGACATCCTCGTTCCGAGCTACGACTCGTCAAAGTTTGACGCAATGTTAAGTCTATGGGATTTTTCGGCCGGTTTTTCGCCCCTGGGGCGAACATCGTACCCCCGATCCCTTATAAAAGTCATAGCACACCATTCCCGAACAGGCCGCACGTTTTGACACCTCATTCGTGGGTCTGTGACAAAAACTGCGGGAGGAGTAGCGCGTCAAAAAGTGGCCAGAAGAATAATAAGAATAAGAATAAGAACTAGAATGTACATTTCCAGAAGAAAATGTGAAGTGGTGCTTGCAGTGGCAAAACTCGCCACACGGTTGCTATAGTGTGGTACATGATTGCATACAAACTAACAAACATGTCTGTACGACGTTTTGGTGCTGAGATATGGCTTATTCATGTGTTCAGGTGGTTGCTAGGGTGTTGCTAGGCGGTTGCTAGGGTGTTCTGGGTGGTTGCTAGGGTGTTGCTAGGGTGTTTTGGGTGGTTGCTAGGGTGTTGCTAGGTGGTTGCTAGGGTGTTCTGGGTGGTTGCTAGGGTGTTCTGGGTGGTTGCTAGGGTGTTGCTAGGCGGTTGCTAGGGTGTTCTGGGTGGTTGCTAGGGGGTTGCTAGGTGGTTGCTAGGGTGTTTTGGGTGGTTGCTAGGTGGTTGCTAGGGTGTTCTGGGTGGTTGCTAGGGTGTTGCTAGGCGGTTGCTAGGGTGTTCTGGGTGGTTGCTAGGGTGTTGCTAGGCGGTTGCTAGGGTGTTCTGGGTGGTTGCTAGGGGGTTGCTAGGTGGTTGCTAGGGTGTTTTAGGTGGTTGCTAGGGTGTTCTGGGTGGTTGCTAGGGTGTTGCTAGGCGGTTGCTAGGGTGTTCTGGGTGGTTGCTAGGTGGTTGCTAGGGTGTTTTGGGTGGTTGCTAGGGTGTTGCTAGGTGGTTGCTAGGGTGTTGTGGGTGGTTGCTAGGGTGTTGCTAGGTGGTTGCTAGGGTGTTCTGAGTGCTTGCTAGGGTGTTGCTAGGCGGTTGCTAGGGTGTTCTGGGTGGTTGCTAGGCGGTTGCTAGGGTATTCTGGGTGGTTGCTATGGTGTTGCTAGGCGGTTGCTAGGGTGTTTTGGGTGGTTGCTAGGGTGTTTTAGGTGGTTGCTATGGTATTCTGGATGGTTGCTATGGTGTTACTAGGTGGTTGGTAGTGTTCACATTTGGTTACTATAGAGTTTTTATAATGTTCATGGCATGATTTAGCACTTAGCTAATCAATATTAGCATGTAGCTATTCACAGCTAGCATGTTTAGCATGTAGCAAGTCCTGTTTGCTAGCATGAGTCAAAAGAGCCAACCCCCATCTCTATACGATGTTCTGATGCAGAGATATTGGTCTTGCAAAACGGTTGCTAGGGTACTCTGTTTGGTTGCTAGGGAGTGGCTTGGCAGCTGCCAATCATGAAGCTCCAAAGTCAATGTGAATGTATAAACCAACCCCCATCTCTATACGACGTTTTGATGCAGAGATATAGGTCTTGCAAAATGGTTGCTAGGGTACCTTGTTTGGTTGCTAGGGAGTGGCTTGGCAGCTGCCAATCATGAAACTCCAAAGGCTGCTTGTCAGTATGAATGATATAAACCAACTCCCATGCCTCTGTGACATTCAGAATGGACGATATTCCTCTTTGGATTTTGGTTGCTAAGGTGCTCGACAATGGTTGCTAGGGCGTGGCTAGGAAGTGTTGAGGTGATTCATGATTGGCTGTTTGCTGCCCCAAGTCAAACGAGACCACCCTCATGTTTCTATGACAATTCAGTCCAGAGATATCCCTTCAATCTCTTTCAATGGAAGTCTATGGAACTTGTTGCTAAGGAGCTCTAAATGGTTGCTAGGGCGTGGCTTGATAGCTTCACAATGATCCAAGGAGAATGATTGGCCGTCTGAGTAAAATGAGCCCGCCCCTTTGTCTCTACGACACTGTGATCCAGAGTTATGTTCAATATAAAAGCGGTTTCTATGGTGTAGGACGGCCCATTTCATGGGCCGTCCTACACCATAGTAAGTCAATGGGGCAACTTTGGGCAGCTCCTTCCCCACAGGGGTGCAACTTTTACCCCATTGTGTGGTATGTTCTTACAGAGCCTGTCAGCCTCTTCAAATGTGGCAAATTTCACGTTTCTGTGACATCCTCGTTCCGAGCTACGACTCGTCAAAGTTTGACGCAATGTTAAGTCTATGGGATTTTTCGGCCGGTTTTTCGCCCCTGGGGCGAACATCGTACCCCCGATCCCTTATAAAAGTCATAGCACACCATTCCCGAACAGGCCGCACGTTTTGACACCTCATTCGTGGGTCTGTGACAAAAACTGCGGGAGGAGTAGCGCGTCAAAAAGTGGCCAGAAGAATAATAAGAATAAGAATAAGAATAAGAATAAGAATAATAAGTATGTGAGATAACAATAGTGTTGCTTTGCCATAGGCAAGCACCACTAATAAGAATAAGAATAATAAGTATGTGAGATAACAATAGTGTTGCTTTGCCATAGGCAAGCACCACTAACTAGAATGTACATTTCCAGAAGAAAATGTGAAGTGGTGCTTGCAGTGGCAAAACTCACCACTCGGTTGCTAGGGTGTTGTACATGATTGCATACGAGCCAACAAACATGTCTGTACGATGTTCTGGTGCTGAGATATGGGTTATTCATGTTGTTCAGGTGGTTGCTAGGGTGTTTTGGGTGGTTTGTAGGGTATTCTGGGTGGTTGCTAGGGCGTTGCTAGGCGGTTGCTAGGGTATTCTGGGTGGTTGCTAGGGCGTTGCTAGGGTGTTCTGGGTGGTTGCTAGGGTATTCTGGGTGGTTGCTAGGGCGTTGCTAGGCGGTTGCTATGGTGTTCTGGGTGGTTGCTAGGGTGTTGCTAGGCGGTTGCTAGGGTGTTCTGGGTGGTTGCTAGGGGGTTGCTAGGTGGTTGCTAGGTGGTTGCTAGGGTGTTCTGGGTGGTTGCTAGGTGGTTGCTAGGGTGTTTTGGGTGGTTGCTAGGGTGTTGCTAGGTGGTTGCTAGGGTGTTGTGGGTGGTTGCTAGGGTGTTGCTAGATGGTTGCTAGGGTGTTCTGAGGTGTTGCTAGGGTGTTGCTAGGCGGTTGCTAGGGTATTCTGGGTGGTTGCTATGGTGTTGCTAGGCGGTTGCTAGGGTGTTTTAGGTGGTTGCTATGGTATTCTGGATGGTTGCTATGGTGTTACTAGGTGGTTGGTAGTGTTCACATTTGGTTACTATAGAGTTTTTATAATGTTCATGGCATGATTTAGCACTTAGCTAATCAATATTAGCATGTAGCTATTCACAGCTAGCATGTTTAGCATGTAGCAAGTCCTGTTTGCTAGCATGAGTGAAAAGAGCCAACCCCCATCTCTATACGATGTTCTGATGCAGAGATATTGGTCTTGCAAAACGGTTGCTAGGGTACTCTGTTTGGTTGCTAGGGAGTGGCTTGGCAGCTGCCAATCATGAAGCTCCAAAGTCAATGTGAATGTATAAACCAACCCCCATCTCTATACGACGTTTTGATGCAGAGATATAGGTCTTGCAAAATGGTTGCTAGGGTACCTTGTTTGGTTGCTAGGGAGTGGCTTGGCAGCTGCCAATCATGAAACTCCAAAGGCTGCTTGTCAGTATGAATGATATAAACCAACTCCCATGCCTCTGTGACATTCAGAATGGACGATATTCCTCTTTGGATTTTGGTTGCTAAGGTGCTCGACAATGGTTGCTAGGGCGTGGCTAGGAAGTGTTGAGGTGATTCATGATTGGCTGTTTGCTGCCCCGAGTCAAACCAGACCACCCTCATGTTTCTATGACAATTCAGTCCAGAGATATCCCTTCGATCTCTTTCAATGGAAGTCTATGGAACTTGTTGCTAAGGAGCTCTAAATGGTTGCTAGGGCGTGGCTTGATAGCTTCACAATGATCCAAGGAGAATGATTGGCCGTCTGAGTAAAATGAGCCCGCCCCTTTGTCTCTACGACACTGTGATCCAGAGTTATGTTCAATATAAAAGCGGTTTCTATGGTGTAGGACGGCCCATTTCATGGGCCGTCCTACACCATAGTAAGTCAATGGGGCAACTTTGGGCAGCTCCTGCCCCACAGGGGTGCAACTTTTACCCCATTGTGTGGTATGTTCTTACAGAGCCTGTCAGCCTCTTCAAATGTGGCAAATTTCACGTTTCTGTGACATCCTCGTTCCGAGCTACGACTCGTCAAAGTTTGACGCAATGTTAAGTCTATGGGATTTTTCGGCCGGTTTTTCGCCCCTGGGGCGAACATCGTACCCCCGATCCCTTATAAAAGTCATAGCACACCATTCCCGAACAGGCCGCACGTTTTGACACCTCATTCGTGGGTCTGTGACAAAAACTGCGGGAGGAGTAGCGCGTCAAAAAGTGGCCAGAAGAATAATAAGAATAAGAATAAGAATAAGAATAAGAATAAGAATAAGAATAATAAGTATGTGAGATAACAATAGTGTTGCTTTGCCATAGGCAAGCACCACTAACTAGAATGTACATTTCCAGAAGAAAATGTAAAGTGGTGCTTGCAGTGGCAAAACTCGCCACTCGGTTGCTAGGGTGTGGTACATGATTGCATACGAGCCAACAAACACATCTGTACTACGTTCTGGTGCTGAGATATGGCTTATTCATGTTGTTCAGATGGTTGCTAGGGTGTTGCTAAGGTGTTCTGAGTGGTTGCTAGGGTGTTTTGGGTGGTTGCTAGGGTATTCTGGGTGGTTGCTAGGGTGTTCTGTTGGTTGCTAGGGTATTTTGGGTGGTTGCTAGGGCTTTGCTAGGGTGTTCTGGGTGGTTGCTATGGTGTTGCTTGGCGGTTGCTAGGGTATTATGGGTGGTTGCTAGGGTGTTCTGGGTGGTTGCTAGGCAGTCGCTACGGTATTTTGGGTGGTTGCTAGGGCGTTGCTAGGGTATTCTGGGTGGTTGCTACGGTGTTGCTAGGCGGTTGCTAGGGTATTCTGGGTGGTTGCTATGGTGTTGCTAGGCGGTTGCTAGGGTATTCTGGGTGGTTGCTAGGGCGTTGCTAGGCAGTTGCTAGGGTATTCTTGGTGGTTGCTAGGGCGTCGCTAGGCGGTTGCTATGGTGTTGCTAGGTGGTTGCTAGGGTATTCTGGGTGGTTGCTATGGCGTTGCTAGGCGGTTGCTAGGGTATTCTGGGTGGTTGCTAGGCGGTTGCTAGGGTGTTCTGGGTGGTTGCTATGGTGTTACTAGGTGGTTGGTATTTGTCACAGATGGTTGCCATTGGAGTTCTTAACACTTTCTTGGCATGATTTAGCACTTACCTAATCGCTATTAGCATGTAGATATTCACAGCTAGCATGTGTAGCATGTTGGAAGCCCTGTTTGCTAGCATGAGTCAAAAGAGCCAAACCACATCTCTATACGATGTTCTGATGCAGAGATATAGGTCTTGCAAAATGGTTGCTAGGGCACTCTATTTGGTTGCTAGGGAATGGCTTGGCAGCTGCCAGTCATCAAAGTCCAAAGGTTGCTTGTCAGTATGAATGATATAAACCAACTCCCATGCCTCTGTGACATTCAGAATGGAAGATATCCCTCTATAGATTTTAGTTGCTAAGGTGCTCGACAATGGTTGCTAGGGAGGGGCTAGGAAGTGTTGAGGGGATTCATGATTGGCTGTGTGCTGCCCCGAGTCAAACGAGACCACCCTTGTGTTTCTATGACACTTCTATCCGGAGATATTCTTTTGACCTCTTTCAATGGAAGTCTATGGGACTTGTTGCTAAGTGGCTCTAAATGGTTGCTAGGGCGTGGCTTAATAGCTTCACAATGATCCTGAGAGACTGATTGGTCATCTGAGTAAAATGAGCCCGTCGCCTTGTCTCTATGACACTGTGATCCAGAGCTATGTTCAATACAAAATCCCTATGCAATGTGTAGGACGGCCCATTTCATGGGCCGTCCTACACCATAGTAAGTCAATGGGGCAACTTTGAGCAGCTCCTGCCCCCCAGGGGTGCAACTTTTACCCCATTGTGAGGTATGTTCTTACAGAGCCTACCGGCCTCTTCAAATGTGGTAAATTACAAGTTTCTGAGAAATCATTGGTCAGTGCTACGAGTCGTCAAAGTTTGTGGCAATGTTAAGTCTATGGGATTTTTTTTACCCAATGATTTGCCCCTGGGGCAAACACCGTACCCCCGATTGGTAAGAAAAGTCACAGCACACCTCTCCTCAATAATCCGCACAATTTGACGCCTCAATCAGGGGTCTGTGATGTCGGCGTGTATTTTTTAACAGATGATTACTATGGAGTTTTTAAAAGGAGTTTTTATAGAGTTTTTATAGAGTTATTTAGTATGGCACGAGGCCTGCGGCTTCGTGCCTATCGCCCACGGTTGCTAGGGTGCTGTAACTGGTTGCTATGGTGTGGCTATGAAGATTTTAGGCCATTACTTATTGGCTGCTTGATAAAATAAATCCACTGAGGGAGAGAGAGAGGGCAGGGCTGTCAGGCCCTTTTCTGTGGGTGTGTGTGAAAGTGACAGTTGGGATTTGAATTTCTGAACATTCCGCAATGTTAAGTCAATGGGATTTTTTTGGCCGCTTTTTCGTCCGCTGTGCGAACATCGTACACCCGATCGCTTAGAAAAGTCATAGCACACCTCTCCTCAATGAGCCGGTCGATTTGACGCCTCACTCAGAGGTCTGTGATAAACGGTGTGGGACGAGTTACGCGCCAAACTTTGTGTGGAATAATTTTTGCAAGATAACACTAGTGTTGCCTTGCCTTTGGCAAGCACCACTAATAATAAGTATGTGAGATAACAATAGTGTTGCTTTGCCATAGGCAAGCACCACTAATAATAAGTATGTGAGATAACAATAGTGTTGCTTTGCCATAGGCAAGCACCACTAATAATAAGTATGTGAGATAACAATAGTGTTGCTTTGCCATAGGCAAGCACCACTAATAAGAACTAGAATGTACATTTCCAGAAGAAAATGTGAAGTGGTGCTTGCAGTGGCAAAACTTTAACACTCTGTGACATTCAGAATGGACGATATTCCTCTTTGGATTTTGGTTGCTAAGGTGCTCGACAATGGTTGCTAGGGCGTGGCTAGGAAGTGTTGAGGTGATTCATGATTGGCTGTTTGCTGCCCCGAGTCAAACCAGACCACCCTCATGTTTCTATGACAATTCAGTCCAGAGATATCCCTTCGATCTCTTTCAATGGAAGTCTATGGAACTTGTTGCTAAGGAGCTCTAAATGGTTGCTAGGGCGTGGCTTGATAGCTTCACAATGATCCAAGGAGAATGATTGGCCGTCTGAGTAAAATGAGCCCGCCCCTTTGTCTCTACGACACTGTGATCCAGAGTTATGTTCAATATAAAAGCGGTTTCTATGGTGTAGGACGGCCCATTTCATGGGCCGTCCTACACCATAGTAAGTCAATGGGGCAACTTTGGGCAGCTCCTGCCCCACAGGGGTGCAACTTTTACCCCATTGTGTGGTATGTTCTTACAGAGCCTGTCAGCCTCTTCAAATGTGGCAAATTTCACGTTTCTGTGACATCCTCGTTCCGAGCTACGACTCGTCAAAGTTTGACGCAATGTTAAGTCTATGGGATTTTTCGGCCGGTTTTTCGCCCCTGGGGCGAACATCGTACCCCCGATCCCTTATAAAAGTCATAGCACACCATTCCCGAACAGGCCGCACGTTTTGACACCTCATTCGTGGGTCTGTGACAAAAACTGCGGGAGGAGTAGCGCGTCAAAAAGTGGCCAGAAGAATAATAAGAATAAGAATAAGAATAAGAATAAGAATAATAAGTATGTGAGATAACAATAGTGTTGCTTTGCCATAGGCAAGCACCACTAACTAGAATGTACATTTCCAGAAGAAAATGTGAAGTGGTGCTTGCAGTGGCAAAACTCACCACTCGGTTGCTAGGGTGTGGTACATGATTGCATACGAGCCAACAAACATGTCTGTACGATGTTCTGGTGCTGAGATATGGCTTATTCATGTTGTTCAGGTGGTTGCTAGGGTGTTTTGGGTGGTTTCTAGGGTATTCTGGGTGGTTGCTAGGGCGTTGCTAGGCGGTTGCTAGGGTATTCTGGGTGGTTGCTATGGTGTTGCTAGGTGGTTGCTAGGGTATTTTGGGTGGTTCCTAGGGCGTTGCTAGGCGGTTGCTAGGGTGTTCTGGGTGGTTGCTAGGCGGTTGCTAGGGTATTCTGGGTGGTTGCTATGGTGTTGCTAGGCGGTTGCTAGGGTTGTCTTGGTGGTTGCTATGATGTTGCTAGGCGGTTGCTAGGGTATTCATTTGGTTGCTAGGGTGTTGCTAGGAAGTTGCTAGGGTATTCTGGGGGGTTGCTATGGTGTTGCTAGGCGGTTGCTAGGGTATTATGGGTGGTTGCTATGGGGTTGTTAGGCAGTTGCTAGGGTGTTATGGGTGGTTGCTATGGTGTTGCTAGGTGGTTGCTAGGGTATTCTACTGGTTGCTAGGGTGTTGCTAGGCGGTTGCTAGGGTGTTCTGGGTGGTTGCTAGGGTGTTGCTAGGGTGTTTTGGGTGGTTGCTAGGGTGTTCTGGGTGGTTGCTAGGGTGTTGCTAGGCGGTTGCTAGGGTGTTCTGGGTGGTTGCTAGGGGGTTGCTAGGTGGTTGCTAGGTGGTTGCTAGGGTGTTCTGGGTGGTTGCTAGGTGGTTGCTAGGGTGTTTTGGGTGGTTGCTAGGGTGTTGCTAGGTGGTTGCTAGGGTGTTGTGGGTGGTTGCTAGGGTGTTGCTAGGTGGTTGCTAGGGTGTTCTGAGGTGTTGCTAGGGTGTTGCTAGGCGGTTGCTAGGGTATTCTGGGTGGTTGCTATGGTGTTGCTAGGCGGTTGCTAGGGTGTTTTAGGTGGTTGCTATGGTATTCTGGATGGTTGCTATGGTGTTACTAGGTGGTTGGTAGTGTTCACATTTGGTTACTATAGAGTTTTTATAATGTTCATGGCATGATTTAGCACTTAGCTAATCAATATTAGCATGTAGCTATTCACAGCTAGCATGTTTAGCATGTAGCAAGTCCTGTTTGCTAGCATGAGTCAAAAGAGCCAACCCCCATCTCTATACGATGTTCTGATGCAGAGATATTGGTCTTGCAAAACGGTTGCTAGGGTACTCTGTTTGGTTGCTAGGGAGTGGCTTGGCAGCTGCCAATCATGAAGCTCCAAAGTCAATGTGAATGTATAAACCAACCCCCATCTCTATACGACGTTTTGATGCAGAGATATAGGTCTTGCAAAATGGTTGCTAGGGTACCTTGTTTGGTTGCTAGGGAGTGGCTTGGCAGCTGCCAATCATGAAACTCCAAAGGCTGCTTGTCAGTATGAATGATATAAACCAACTCCCATGCCTCTGTGACATTCAGAATGGACGATATTCCTCTTTGGATTTTGGTTGCTAAGGTGCTCGACAATGGTTGCTAGGGCGTGGCTAGGAAGTGTTGAGGTGATTCATGATTGGCTGTTTGCTGCCCCGAGTCAAACCAGACCACCCTCATGTTTCTATGACAATTCAGTCCAGAGATATCCCTTCGATCTCTTTCAATGGAAGTCTATGGAACTTGTTGCTAAGGAGCTCTAAATGGTTGCTAGGGCGTGGCTTGATAGCTTCACAATGATCCAAGGAGAATGATTGGCCGTCTGAGTAAAATGAGCCCGCCCCTTTGTCTCTACGACACTGTGATCCAGAGTTATGTTCAATATAAAAGCGGTTTCTATGGTGTAGGACGGCCCATTTCATGGGCCGTCCTACACCATAGTAAGTCAATGGGGCAACTTTGGGCAGCTCCTGCCCCACAGGGGTGCAACTTTTACCCCATTGTGTGGTATGTTCTTACAGAGCCTGTCAGCCTCTTCAAATGTGGCAAATTTCACGTTTCTGTGACATCCTCGTTCCGAGCTACGACTCGTCAAAGTTTGACGCAATGTTAAGTCTATGGGATTTTTCGGCCGGTTTTTCGCCCCTGGGGCGAACATCGTACCCCCGATCCCTTATAAAAGTCATAGCACACCATTCCCGAACAGGCCGCACGTTTTGACACCTCATTCGTGGGTCTGTGACAAAAACTGCGGGAGGAGTAGCGCGTCAAAAAGTGGCCAGAAGAATAATAAGAATAAGAATAAGAACTAGAATGTACATTTCCAGAAGAAAATGTGAAGTGGTGCTTGCAGTGGCAAAACTCACCACTCGGTTGCTAGGGTGTGGTACATGATTGCATACGAGCCAACAAACATGTCTGTACGATGTTCTGGTGCTGAGATATGGCTTATTCATGTTGTTCAGGTGGTTGCTAGGGTGTTTTGGGTGGTTTTTAGGGTATTCTGGGTGGTTGCTAGGGCGTTGCTAGACGGTTGCTAGGGTATTCTGGGTGGTTGCTAGGATGTTGCTAGGTGGTTGCTAGGGTATTCTGGGTGGTTGCTAGGGCGTTGCTAGGCGGTTGCTAGGGTGTTCTGGGTGGTTGCTAGGCGGTTGTTAGGGTATTCTGGGTGGTTGCTAGGGCGTTGCTAGGCAGTTGCTAGGCTATTCTTGGTGGTTGCTAGGGTGTTGCTAGGTGGTTGCTAGGGTGTTCTGGGTGGTTGCTATGGTGTTGCTAGGTGGTTGCTAGGGTATTCTGGGTGGTTGCTATGGCATTGCTAGGCGGTTGCTAGGGTATTCTGGGTGGTTGCTAGGCGGTTGCTAGGGTATTCTGGGTGGTTGCTAGGGTGTTGCTAGGCAGTTGCTAAGGTATTCTTGGTGGTTGCTAGGGCGTTGCTAAGCGGTTGCTAGGGTGTTCTGGGTGGTTGCTATGGTGTTGCTAGGTGGTTGCTAGGGTATTCTGGGTGGTTGCTATGGCGTTGTTAGGCGGTTGCTAGGGTATTCTGGGTGGTTGCTAGGGGGTTGCTAGGTGGTTGCTAGGTGGTTGCTAGGGTGTTCTGGGTGGTTGCTAGGTGGTTGCTAGGGTGTTTTGGGTGGTTGCTAGGGTGTTGCTAGGTGGTTGCTAGGGTGTTGTGGGTGGTTGCTAGGGTGTTGCTAGGTGGTTGCTAGGGTGTTCTGAGGTGTTGCTAGGGTGTTGCTAGGCGGTTGCTAGGGTATTCTGGGTGGTTGCTATGGTGTTGCTAGGCGGTTGCTAGGGTGTTTTAGGTGGTTGCTATGGTATTCTGGATGGTTGCTATGGTGTTACTAGGTGGTTGGTAGTGTTCACATTTGGTTACTATAGAGTTTTTATAATGTTCATGGCATGATTTAGCACTTAGCTAATCAATATTAGCATGTAGCTATTCACAGCTAGCATGTTTAGCATGTAGCAAGTCCTGTTTGCTAGCATGAGTCAAAAGAGCCAACCCCCATCTCTATACGATGTTCTGATGCAGAGATATTGGTCTTGCAAAACGGTTGCTAGGGTACTCTGTTTGGTTGCTAGGGAGTGGCTTGGCAGCTGCAAATCATGAAGCTCCAAAGTGAATGTGAATGTATAAACCAACCCCCATCTCTATACGACGTTTTGATGCAGAGATATAGGTCTTGCAAAATGGTTGCTAGGGTACCTTGTTTGGTTGCTAGGGAGTGGCTTGGCAGCTGCCAATCATGAAACTCCAAAGGCTGCTTGTCAGTATGAATGATATAAACCAACTCCCATGCCTCTGTGACATTCAGAATGGACGATATTCCTCTTTGGATTTTGGTTGCTAAGGTGCTCGACAATGGTTGCTAGGGCGTGGCTAGGAAGTGTTGAGGTGATTCATGATTGGCTGTTTGCTGCCCCAAGTCAAACGAGACCACCCTCATGTTTCTATGACAATTCAGTCCAGAGATATCCCTTCAATCTCTTTCAATGGAAGTCTATGGAACTTGTTGCTAAGGAGCTCTAAATGGTTGCTAGGGCGTGGCTTGATAGCTTCACAATGATCCAAGGAGAATGATTGGCCGTCTGAGTAAAATGAGCCCGCCCCTTTGTCTCTACGACACTGTGATCCAGAGTTATGTTCAATATAAAAGCGGTTTCTCAATGGGGCAACTTTGGGCAGCTCCTTCCCCACAGGGGTGCAACTTTTACCCCATTGTGTGGTATGTTCTTACAGAGCCTGTCAGCCTCTTCAAATGTGGCAAATGTCACGTTTCTGTGACATCCTCGTTCCGAGCTACGACTCGTCAAAGTTTGACGCAATGTTAAGTCTATGGGATTTTTCGGCCGGTTTTTCGCCCCTGGGGCGAACATCGTACCCCCGATCCCTTATAAAAGTCATAGCACACCATTCCCGAACAGGCCGCACGTTTTGACACCTCATTCGTGGGTCTGTGACAAAAACTGCGGGAGGAGTAGCGCGTCAAAAAGTGGCCAGAAGAATAATAAGAATAAGAATAAGAATAAGAATAAGAATAAGAATAAGAATAATAAGTATGTGAGATAACAATAGTGTTGCTTTGCCATAGGCAAGCACCACTAATAAGAATAATAAGTATGTGAGATAACAATAGTGTTGCTTTGCCATAGGCAAGCACCACTAATAATAAGTATGTGAGATAACAATAGTGTTGCTTTGCCATAGGCAAGCACCACTAATAATAAGTATGTGAGATAACAATAGTGTTGCTTTGCCATAGGCAAGCACCACTAATAAGTATACAGAAGAACACTAGTGTTGCTTTGCCTATGGCAAGCACCACTAACTAGAATGTACATTTCCAGAAGAAAATGTGAAGTGGTGCTTGCAGTGGCAAAACTCGCCACTCGGTTGCTAGGGTGTGGTACATGATTGAATACGAGCCAACAAACATGTCTGTACTATGTTCTGGTGCTGAGATATGGCTTATTCATGTTGTTCAGGTGGTTTCTAGGGTATTCTGGGTGGTTGCTAGGGTGTTCTGGTTGGTTGCTAGGGTAATTTGGGTGGTTGCTAGGGCGTTGCTAGGCGGTTGCTAGGGTCTTCTGGGTGGTTGCTATGGTGTTGCTAGGTGGTTGCTAGGGTATTCTGGGTGGTTGCTATGTCGTTGCTAGGGTATCCTGGGTGGTTGCTTGGCGGTTGCTAGGGTGTTCTGGGTGGTTGCTAGGGTATTCTGGGTGGTTGCTATGGTGTTGCTAGGCGGTTGCTAGGGTATTCTTGGTGGTTGCTAGGGCGTTGCTAGGCGGTTGCTAGGGTTTTCTGGGTGGTTGCTATGGTGTTGCTAGGTGGTTGCTAGGGTATTCTTGGTGGTTGCTAGGGAGTTGCTAGGCGGTTGCTAGGGTGTACTGGGTGGTTGCTATGGTGTTGCTAGGTTATTCTGGGTGGTTGCTATGGCGTTGCTAGGGTATTTTGGGTGGTTGCTTGGCGGTTGCTAGGGTGTTCTGGGTGGTTGCTAGGGTATTCTGGGTGGTTGCTATGGTGTTGCTACTCGGTTGCTAGGGTGTGGTACATGATTGCATACGAGCCAACAAACATGTCTGTACGATGTTCTGGTGCTTAGATATGGCTTATTCATGCTGTTCAGGTGGTTGCTAGGGTGTTTTGGGTGGTTGCTAGGGTGTTCTGGTTGGTTGCTAGGGTAATTTGTGTGGTTGCTAGGGCGTTGCTAGGGTGTTCTGGGTGGTTGCTAGGGTGTTCTGGGTGATTGCTATGGTGTTGCTAGGCGGTTGCTAGGGTATTCTGGGTGGTTGCTAGGGCGTTGCTAGGTGGTTACTAGGGTGTTCTGGGTGTTTGCTATGGTGTTGCTAGGTGGTTGCTAGGGTATTCTGGGTGGTTGCTAGGCGGTTGCTACGGTGTTCTGGGTGGTTGCTATGGTGTTGCTAGGTGGTTGCTAGGGTATTCTGGGTGGTTGCTAGGCGGTTGCTAGGGTATTCTGGGTGGTTGCTAGGACGTTGCTAGGCGGTTGCTAGGGTATTCTGGGTGGTTGCTAGTACGTTGCTAGGTGGTTGCTAAGGTATTCTGGGTGGTTGCTATGGTGTTACTAGGTGGTTGGTAGTTGTCACAGATGATTACTATTGGAGTTCTTAACCCTTTCTTGGCATGATTTAGCACTTACCTAATCGCTATTAGCATGTAGCTATTCACAGCTAGCATGTGTAGCATGTTGGAAGCCCTGTTTGCTAGCATGAGTCAAAAGAGCCAAACCACATCTCTATACGATGTTCTGATGCAGAGATATAGGTCTTGCAAAATGGTTGCTAGGGTACTCTGTTTGGTTGCTAGGGAATGGCTTGGCAGCTGCCAGTCATCAAAGTCCAAAGGTTACTTGTCAGTATGAATGATATAAACCAACTCCCATGCCTCTGTGACATTCAGAATGGAAGATATCCCTCTATAGATTTTAGTTGCTAAGGTGCTCGACAATGGTTGCTAGGGAGGGGCTAGGAAGTGTTGAGGAAAGCTGTTTGCTTCCCCGAGTCAAACGAGACCACCCTTGTGTTTCTATGACACTTCTATCCGGAGATATCCTTTTGATCTCTTTCAATGGAAATCTATGGAACTTGTTGCTAAGGTGCTCTAAATGGTTGCTAGGGCATGGCTTAATAGCTTCACAATGATCCTGAGAGACTGATTGGTCATCTGAGTAAAATGAGCCCGTCTGCTTGTCTCTATGACACTGTGATCCAGAGCTATTTTCAATACAAAATCCCTATGCAATGTGTAGGAAGGCCCATTTCATGGGCCGTCCTACACCATAGTAAGTCAATGGGGCAAATTTGAGCAGCTCCTGCCCCCCAGGGGTGCAACTTTTACCCCATTGTGAGGTATGTTCTTACAGAGCCTGTCAGCCTCTTCAAATGTGGCAAATCACACATTTCTGTGAAATCTGATTTCTGAGCTATGACTCGTCAAAGTTTGTTGCAATGTTAAGTCTATGGGATTTTTTTGGGCGCTTTTTTGCCCCTGGGGCAATTACCGTACCCCCGATCTCTTAGAAAAGTTATAGCACACCTCTCCTCAATAAGCCGCACGATTTGACGCCTCACTCAGGGGTCTGTGATGTCAGCATGTATTTTTTATAACATAGTAAAAGATAGTTACTATAGAGTTATTATAGAGTTATTAAAATCTTTATTAACAAGTGCCTTTGGTATGGCACGAGGCCTACGGTTGCTAGGGTGCTCTAATTGGTTGCTAGGGTGAGGCTATGAAGATTTTAGACCATTAATTATTGGCTGCTTGATAATATAAATCCTCTGAGGGAGAGAGAGAGGGAGAGAAACGCAGGGGTGTCAGGCCCTTTGTGTCTGTTTGTGTGAAAAAGTCGGTTGGGATTTGAATTTCTGAACATTCCGCAATGTTAAGTCAATGGGATTTTTTTGGCCACTTTTTCGTCCGCTGTGTGAACATCGTACACCCGATCGCTTAGAAAAGTCATAGCACACCTCCCCTCAATGAGCCGCACGATTTGACGCCTCACTCAGGGGTCTGTGATAAACGGTGCGGGACGAGTTACGCGCCAAACTTTGTGTGGAATAATTTTTGCAAGATAACACTAGTGTTGCCTTGCCTTTGGCAAGCACCACTAATAAGTATACAGAAGAACACTAGTGATGCCTTGCTTTCAGCAAGCACCACTAATAATAAGTATACAGAAGAACACTAGTGTTGCTTTGCCTATGGCAAGCACCACTAATAATAACTAGAATGTACATTTCCGGAAGAAAATGTGAAATGGTGCTTGCAGTGGCAATACTCGCCACTCGGTTGCTAGGGTGTGGTACATGATTGCATACGAGCCAACAAACATGTCTGTACTATGTTCTGGTGCTGAGATATGGCTTATTCATGTTGTTCAGGTGGTTGCTAGGGCGTTGCTAAGGTGTTCTGAGTGGTTGCTAGGGTGTTTTGGGTGGTTGCTAGGGTATTCTGGGTGGTTGCTAGGGTGTTCTGGTTGGTTGCTAGGGTATTTTGGGTGGTTGCTAGGGCATTGCTAGGGTGATCTGGGTGGTTGCTAGGTGGTTGCTAGGGTGTTCTGGGTGGTTGCTTTGGTGTTGCTAGGAGGTTGCTAGGGTATTCTGGGTGGATGCTAGGGCGTTGCTAGGTGGTTGCTAGGGTATTCTGGGTGGTTGCTATGGCGTTGCTAGGCGGTTGCTAGGGTGTTCTGGGTGGTTGCTAGGCGGTTGCTAGGGTATTCTGGGTGGTTGCTATGGTGTTGCTAGGTGGTTGCTAGGGTATTCTGGGTGGTTGCTAGGGTATTCTGGGTGGTTGCTATGGTGTTGCTAGGTGGTTGCTAGAGTATTCTGGGTGGTTGCTAGGGCGTTGCTAGGCGGTTGCTAGGGTATTCTGGGTGGTTGCTAGGGCGTTGCTAGGCAGTTGCTAGGGTATTCTTGGTGGTTGCTAGGGCGTTGCTAGGCGGTTGCTAGGGTGTTCTGGGTGGTTGCTATGGTGTTGTTAGGTGGTTGCTAGGGTATTCTGGGTGGTTGTTATGGCGTTGCTAGGCGGTTGCTAGGGTCTTCTGGGTGGTTGCTAGGCGGTTGCTAGGGTGTTCTGGGTGGTTGCTAGGCGGTTGCTAGTGTATTCTGGGTGGTTGCTATGGTGTTGCTAGGCGGTTGCTAGGGATATTCTGGGTGGTTGCTAGGACGTTGCTAGGTGGTTGCTAAGGTATTCTGGGTGGTTGCTATGGTGTTACTAGGTGGTTGGTAGTTGTCACAGATGGTTACTATTGGAGTTCTTAACACTTTCTTGGCATGATTTAGCACTACCTAATCGCTATTAGCATGTAGCTATTCACAGCTAGCATGTGTAGCATGTTGGAAGCCCTGTTTGCTAGCATGAGTCAAAAGAGCCAAACCACATCTCTATACGATGTTCTGATGCAGAGATATAGGTCTTACAAAATGGTAGTGTTGGGTCCGAGTCCACCTTTGTCGAGTCCTTGACAATCGAGTCCGAGTCCAAGTCCGAGTCCAAAGAGGGCCGAGTCGGACTTGAGTCCGAGTCCTTAACATCTGAGTCCGAGTCGAGTCCAGCCGAGTCCACAAAGATTTAAATGATTTGAAATTGACCTTTCACAAAGACCCGCCCCTCTTAGTTACTGTTGCTACGTCCGACAAGCCGTTCCGCTCTCACTCCAAATGTTCTCACACAGTGAAAAATATATTGCGGAGCAAAGAGGACACTGAATATGCGCCAACATACAAGACAGAGCAGCCTACTTTTGGTATGAAATAAAGTCTCATCTTTTACATTTTTATAATTATTATGAAATTCAAACAATAATCCTGTTTTGTGTTGCTTTAATGTGTAGGCCTCAGTTCAAGCAGCACATGAACTGATAATCTCTTATAGCCAGTGATGGGAATAACGGCGTTATAAATAACGCCGTTACTAACGGCATTACTTTTTCCAGTAACGAGTAATCTAATTGATTACTCTTCTCATCTTAATAACGCCGTTACCGTTACTGCCAAAAAATGCGGCGCGTTACTATAACTGATGAAGCTGTTTTTTTTTTTCATCAGACCAACTAGATCTCTGAGCGAGAGGCAAATACTTTTTTTACTGTTCTTCCTTGGTTAGTGGGCAGAGCACGAGACAAGCGCATAAATGCTGACGATTGGCTATAAGGTAGAGTAAAATGTCATTGTAAGCCAATCAGAGGTAGAGTTGGGCGGGTGTTCGAAAGCACGCATAGTAGTGATGGGCATTCGGCTCTTTTGACTCAGCTCACTGAAAAGAGCCGGCTCTTTTGGCTCACAAACGGCTCTTTAAATGACTTTGACTATAATATTTCAATTTGTATTACATAATTATTTAATTTCTACAGGCTAAATTTGTAAAAATAGAGTCGGCTCTTCAGATATGCGAGCCAGCTCCCAACGTTCACCTAAAAGAGCCGGCTCTTAGAGTCGGCTCATTCGCGAATCGCGAACGACCCATCAAAAGCTCATTCGCGAACGAGTCGATCCATCATCACTAACGCTCATTCGCGAACGACCCATCATCACTAACGGCTAACGCTCATGAATTGCGAACGACCCATCATAACGCATAGTCGGGCAGGACAGGACACACAAGGAACAACACAAGCCAGTCAGTCAACGAGAGACAGGTATGGCGACGAGCTTAACAAGCTTAATTTAATTTTGCCCAGTTGTGGCCTGTTGAGGGGCAATAAATATCAAAATTTCCAAAACATCTATTGTGTTATTTGCATTGATCCACTATATAAACATAATATCTACATACATGGCGTTTGATTGGAGGCTAGTCTCACTTTGTCCCACAGCAACATTTTTTTTTTAGATGCGTGTACAATGTTTCATGTTTCTGTTAATAATGTATTGTATTAAGTGTCCATTTCATTATAATATTCAAATTTATCATAAATAATTGAACATGCACATGTATTTTAAGTTCCGTTAAAGAGGGGTAGAGGTGGGGTCACATTTGAGCATTTAAAATTTAATTTTACTTGAAAGTAACGCAATAGTTACTTTCATAAGTAACTAGTTACTTTTAAAATTTGTAACTGAGTTACTAATTTAGTTACTTTTTGGAAGAAGTAACTAGTAACTGTAACTAATTACTTTTTAAAAGTAACTTGCCCAACACTGCTTATAGCACAAATTAAACATGAATGAAAATCAGAACTGCAAAAAGATATCAATACACACCATTTTTCAAGTTCAAGTCCACTGACTTTAATCTACTAACTGATTTGGTTTGTTTGTCGGACAAAAATGGCGGTATCTGCATTATGATTGGTCAGATCGCCTGTCAATCAAATTCCGGCGAAAGGTCTCAACACTGAGCTCTTAAATTAATATTTTAAACCTTACAAAATGATTGCAATGTATAGTCAAAGTCATACGTTTACCTATTGTACATCTTTCAGAATCTGCAAGGTAATGCTCAAGAATGCAACACGATGCATTAAGAGCCAGGGGGAAACTTTTGAGCAAATAGTGATGTTTAAAGTTTTCTTATTTTGTTTTACATGCTAATATCTTTTTTAGCCTCTGAAGGGCAGGACTAAATTAATATAAATTTTCAACAAAATAAGAACAATTTACATCCAGTTTCATCCTTAATGGACTTCTTGAGCATCACTAAGTGTTTGCAGGGTTTGTAATAGTCGCGTATGAGTCCCTCAGTTGTCACCAGTGCGAAAAGATGGATCTCACAATCATAGACACTGCTAGTAAGGAGTCAAATATGCAGAAGATGCTGGAAAAGCAAATAATGTGCAGGAGCTGGAGGATTTTTCCTCATGAACAACCATTACAAAAAAAAAAAAAAAAAAAAAAAACAGTTGTGGATACAAACACAAAATACAAGATAAATTACTTGATTGTAATATTGTGTGTCAGGTAATGATATTTACAATCAAGTAATTTGTCTTGTATTTTGTGTTTGTATTTTGTCTTGTGGACTAGGCTATTAAACATCTGTTATGTGAAAAAGCTTTTTCAGTGCAGTACTAAATAGAAACAATGTTTTTATGATCCTACTTATTAATAAATAAATAAAAATTCCATTTTGGAGATTTTGAAAGGTGTATGTAAACTTATGACTAAAGTGTAAATGTAACAAAAATCATTAAATTATTAGACACCAAAATGTTGCTATGGTTATCACTTTCTCATGTTGCTATGGTTACTATGTCAGTCATCGCAATTTCAAGACTCACAGGACTAAAATTTAGCGGATTCACTCCCACATTTAAATGCATTTATCACTCTTTATAATTTACAGTGTGAACGTAACCACTGGTTCTCTAGAAGCATGAAAAACAAAACTATTATTTAGATTGTCGATAGCGCTCCCTTTAAGCCATCACTTACCGCGTTCTGCACTCTCCCTAAAACTCTCGTCATAAACACTGAAGTGTCCACACTGCACAGTGAATCTCTCATTTATATCGCGTCAAGACTTTGTTTATGAGGGGATTTGCGAAAGGATAAAGCTTGTGCTGATTCTGAACATACATTTTAAGCGAATTCTCCGCATGTTGACTCTAAAATGCCTCTGATTTGCCACTGTGTTCATGCGCTTAATATACATGTCTGTGATTGGCTAATGCTCAACACGGAAACAACACAAGTAGTTTAGTTTCATTTTTGAATAATATTGTGTCCTCTAGTGCCCGGACTCGACTGGACTCGGACATTTTTCCGAGTCCGTGTCAAGTCTGAGTACAAATTCATCCGAGTGCATGACAAGTCCGAGTTCATTTAAAATTGGACTCGAGTCCGGACTCGAGTACGATTCCGAGTTTGAGTACCCCAACTCTACAAAATGGTTGCTAGGGTACTCTGTTTGGTTGCTAGGGAATGGCTTGGCAGCTGCCAGTCATCAAAGTCCAAAGGTTGCTTGTCAGTATGAATGATATAAACCAACTCCCATGCCTCTGTGACATTCAGAATGGAAGATATCCCTCTATAGATTTTAGTTGCTAAGGTGCTCGACAATGGTTGCTAGGGAGGGGCTAGGAAGTGTTGAGGGGATTCATGATTGGCTGTGTGCTGCCCCGAGTCAAACGAGACCACCCTTGTGTTTCTATGACACTTCTATCTGGAGATATTCTTTTGACCTCTTTCAATGGAAGTCTATGGGACTTGTTGCTAAGGTGCTCTAAATGGTTGCTAGGGCGTGGCTTAATAGCTTCACAATGATCCTGAGAGACTGATTGGTCATCTGAGAAAAATGAGCCCGTCCCCTTGTCTCTATGACACTGTGATCCAGAGCTATGTTCAATACAAAATCCCTATGCAATGTGTAGGACGGCCCATGTCATGGGCCGTCCTACACCATAGTAAGTCAATGGGGCAAATTTTAGCAGCTCCTGCCCCCCAGGGGTGCAAATTTTACCCCATTGTGAGGTATGTTCTTAAAGAGCCTGCCAGCCTCTTCAAATGTGGTAAATTACAAGTTTCTGAGAAATCATTGGTCAGTGCTACGAGTCGTCAAAGTTTGTCGCAATGTTAAGTCTATGGGATTTTTTTTTACCCAATGATTTGCCCCTGGGGCAAACACCGTACCCCCAATCGGTAAGAAAAGTCACAGCACACCTCTCCTCAATAATCCGCACAATTTGACGCCTCAATCAGGGGTCTGTGATGTCGGCGTGTATTTTTTAACAGATGATTACTATGGAGTTTTTAAAAGGAGTTTTTATAGAGTTTTTATAGAGTTATTTATCGCCCACGGTTGCTAGGGTGCTGTAACTGGTTGCTATGGTGTGGCTATGAAGATTTTTGGCCATTACTTATTGGCTGCTTGATAAAATAAATCCTCTGAGGGAGAGAGAGAGGGAGAGAAAAGCAGGGCTGTCAGGCCCTTTTCTGTGGGTGTGTGTGAAAGTGACAGTTGGGATTTGAATTTCTGAACATTCCGCAATGTTAAGTCAATGGGATTTTTTTGGCCGCTTTTTCGTCCGCTATGCGAACATCGTACACCCGATCGCTTAGAAAAGTCATAGCACACCTCTCCTCAATGAGCCGCACGATTTGACGCCTCACTCAGGGGTCTGTGATAAACGGTGCGGGACGAGTTACGCGCCAAACTTTGTGTGGAATAATTTTTGCAAGATAACACTAGTGTTGCCTTGCCTTTGGCAAGCACCACTAATAATAAGTATACACAATAACAATAGTGATGCCTTGCTTTCAGCAAGCACCACTAACTAGAAAAATTGCATTTCCTGCGGAACATGCGTGTGAATGCTTGAAATGCTGAAATGAAATGCACAAACAACTGCAAAATATTGTTAAACAAGCTGAGACGCACAAACAACTGCAAAACAGAGCAAAAATGCAAAAAAAGCTTAATTCAAATGCATTAAGCTGAAATGCAAAAAAAGATTAAAAAAAAAATTGTAGAAAACTAAAGAGTTTAATTAGAGAGGTAGAGAAGTAGACAGAGGTAAATAAATAAAGGGGTAGAGAAGTAGACAGAGGTAAATAAATAAAGGGGTAGAGAAAGAGACAGAGGTAGAGAAGTAAAGGAGAACAAAAAAAGAAAGGTAGAGACAGATAGATAGATAGATAGATAGATAGATAGATAGATAGATAGATAGATAGATAGATAGATAGATAGATAGATAGATAGATAGATAGATAGATAGATAGATAGATAGATAGATAGATAGATAGATAGATAGATAGATAGATAGATAGATAGATAGATAGATAGATAGATAGATAGATAGATAGATAGATAGATAGATAGATAGATAGATAGATAGATAGATAGATAGATAGATAGATAGATAGATAGATAGATAGATAGATAGATAGATAGATAGATAGATAGATAGATAGATAGATAGATAGATAGATAGATAGATAGATAGATAGATAGATAGATAGATAGATAGATAGATAGATAGATAGATAGATAGATAGATAATTTGGACACAGAAAGTCAAATAGTTAGACAGGCAGATAGATAGAAGAGGATAAAAGGAGGAGTAGAAAGGAGAAGAAGAGATTAGGAAAGGAGGGGAGAAGAGGAGGACAGGAGGAGTAGAGGATGGAAGGAGGAGAAGAGGAGGGAAGAGGGAGGGAGAACAGGAGAAGCAGAAGCATAAATGAAACAAAAACCTGTAGTAATTAAAGTTCCTTCAGAAAAGAGCTCAGTGACTGTCCACCAATCAGAACACAGGAGCAATTATGTGTGTCTCCCTTTTATCTTGTCTAATCAACATCACCTGTGCAATCAGCTTTCCTATTTAGACAGAGGCCAAAATCGCTGATACTTGGCCTCAAACAAACCTCCCTAGAGACAAAACTATAGGTTGTATCAGCGAAATGACCTGACCATGAGCGAGACAAGGCCTTTGTGAACGATGTGATGTATTTTTTGTGTGGATAGAGTTGAAAAAAGGGACCACTTTGGCGAGTTGAAAAACTGGTCCGTAATGCTCTGATCACTAAAGTTTGACCTAAATTTATAATTGCTGCCGATGGAGGATTGTCTGTCACTCTTGTCTTTTGGAAGGACACAGAGAAAAAATAAGTCTGAGGGATTTACTAAACACACGTGAGGAACCACAACAAAAATACCTACGTTTCAAGTATAATTACATGACCGAAGAGTTAAAATTGTGGCCAGGCCAGCGATTTAAAAATTATTTTTTACGATTAATTTTCAAGCTGGCTCACTCTAGCAGATGACATCACGTGCTCTAGCTCTGAACAGTCTCTCTCATCCGCACTTAAATGTTAAAAAAAAAATGCACAAAAAGCTTAATAGTTTCAAAATTATAAAAGGTATAAAAAAGAAAAATAATAGCACACAAGTCATTGAAAAGCTGAACATTTTTATACTTGAATGGTTTTTGTAGCACAAAGTAGAGAGGAGTTGAAAGCGACCACGGAAGAATACGGAATAATAATAAAGATTTGGATTTCAATAGTGTGAATGCTTGAAGTTTTAGTTTTCTTTTAGTTTTAGTTTTCATTTTAGTTGCTAAGGTGCTCGACAATGGTTGCTAGGGAGGGGCTAGGAAGTGTTGAGGGGATTCATGATTGGCTGTGTGCTGACCACCCTTGTGTTTCTATGACACTTCTATCCGGAGATATTCTTTTGACCTCTTTCAATGGAAGTCTATGGGACTTGTTGCTAAGGTGCTCTAAATGGTTGCTAAGGCGTGGCTTAATAGCTTCACAATGATCCTGAGAGACTGATTGGTCATCTGAGAAAAATGATGTCCCCTTGTCTCTATGACACTGTGATACAGAGCTATGTTCAATACAAAATCCCTATGCAATGTGTAGGTAAGTCACCATAGTAAGTCAATGGGGCAAATTTGATAGCAAGTCAATGGGGCAAATTTGAGCAGCTCCTGCCCCCCAGGGGTGCAACTTTTACCCCATTGTGAGGTATGTTCTTACAGAGCCTGTCAGCCTCTTCAAATGTGGCAAATCACACGTTTCTGTGAAATCTGATTTCTGAGCTGGGATTTTTTTGGGCGCTTTTTTGCCCCTGGGGCAATTACCGTACCCCCGATCTCTTAGAAAAGATGTAGCACACCTCTCCTCAATAAGCCGCCCGATTTGACGCCTCTCTCAGGGGTCTGTGATGTCAGCATGTATTTTTTATAGCATAGTAACAGATAGTTACTATAGAGTTATTATAGAGTTCTTAAAATCTTTATTAACAAGTGCCTTTGGTATGGCAGGCCTCGTGCCTGTAATTGATTGCTAGGTTGAGGCTATGAAGATTTTAGACCATTACTTATTGGCTGCTTGATAATATAAATCCTCCGAGGGAGAGAGAGAGGGAGAGAAATGCAGGGGTGTCAGGCCCTTTGTGTCTGTGTGTGTGAAAAAGTCGGTTGGGATTTGAAATTCTGAACATTCCGCAATGTTAAGTCAATGGGATTTTGTTGGCCACTTTTTCGTCCGCTGTGCGCACATCGTACCCCCGATCGCTTAGAAAAGTCATAGCACACCTCTCCTCAATGAGCCGGTCGATTTGACGCCTCACTCAGGGGTCTGTGACAAAATTTGCGGGAAGAGTTACGCGCCAAAGAAAGAAAGAGAGAAAGAGAGAAAGAGAGAAAGAGAGAAAGAGAGAAAGAGAGAAAGAGAGAAAGATAGATAGATAGATAGATAGATAGATAGATAGATAGATAGATAGATAGATAGATAGATAGATAGATAGATAGATAGATAGATAGATAGATAGATAGATAGATAGATAGATAGATAGATAGATAGATAGATAGATAGATAGATAGATAGATAGATAGATAGATAGATAGATAGGATTAGTTAGAAAGAAAGAAAAAAAAGAAAGAAAGAAAGACAGAGTTAGAAAGAAAGATAGATAGATTAGTAAGAAAGAAAAAGAAAGAAGGATTAGTTAGAAAGAAAGAAAGAAAGACAGAGTTAGAAAGAAAGACAGAGTTAGAAAGAAAGAAAGAAAGAAAGAAAGACAGAGAAAGAAAGAAAGAAAGAAAGAAAGAAAGACAGAGTTAGAAAGAAAGACAGAGTTAGAAAGAAAGACAGAGTTAGAAAGAAAGAAAGAAAGAAAGGAAAATGAAAGAAAGGATTAGTTAGAAAGAAAGACAGAGTTAGAAAGAAAGAAAGAAAGAAAGAAAGAAAAATGAAAGAAAGGATTAGTTAGAAAGAAAGACAGAGTTAGAAAGAAAGATAGATAGATTAGTTAGAAAGAAAGAAAAAAAGAAAGGATTAGTTAGAAAGAAAGAAAGACAGAGTTAGAAAGATAGATAGATTAGTTAGAAAGAAAGAAAGAAAAAGAAAGGAGGATTAGTTAGAAAGAAAGAAAGACAGAGTTAGAAAGAAAGACAGTAAGAGAAAGAAAAAAAGAAAGAAAGACAGGGAAAGAAAGAAAGAAAGGATTAGTTAGAAAGAAAGAAAGAAAGACAGAGTTAGAAAGAAAGAAAGAAAAAGAAAGAAGGATTAGTTAGAAAGAAAGAAAGACAGAGTTAGAAAGAAAGACAGAGTTAGAAAGAAAGAAAGAAAGAAAGACAGAGTTAGAAAGAAAGATAGATAGATTAGTTAGAAAGAAAGAAAAAAAGAAAGGATTAGTTAGAAAGAAAGAAAGACAGAGTTAGAAAGATAGATAGATTAGTTAGAAAGAAAGAAAGAAAAAGAAAGGAGGATTAGTTAGAAAGAAAGAAAGACAGAGTTAGAAAGAAAGACAGTAAGAGAAAGAAAAAAAGAAAGAAAGACAGGGAAAGAAAGAAAGAAAGGATTAGTTAGAAAGAAAGAAAGAAAGACAGAGTTAGAAAGAAAGAAAGAAAGAAAGACAGAGTTAGAAAGAAAGACAGAGTTAGAAAGAAAGAAAGAAAGAAAGACAGAGTTAGAAAGAAAGATAGATAGATTAGTTAGAAAGAAAGATAGATAGATTAGTTAGAAAGAAAGAAAGAAAAAGAAAGAAGGATTAGTTAGAAAGAAAGAAAGAGTTAGAAAGAAAGAAAGAAAGAAAGACAGAGTTAGAAAGAAAGACAGAGTTAGAAAGAAAGAAAGAAAGAAAGAAAGAAAGAAAGAAAGACAGAGTTAGAAAGACAGAGTTAGAAAGAAAGAAAAAATGAAAGAAAGACAGAGAAAGAAAGAAAGAAAGAAAGAAAGAAAGAAAGAAAAATGAAAGAAAGGATTAGTTAGAAAGAAAGAAAGACAGAGTTAGAAAGAAAGAAAGACAGAGTTAGAAAGAAAGAAAGAAAGAAAGAAAGACAGAGTTAGAAAGACAGAGTTAGAAAGAAAGAAAGACAGAGTTAGAAAGAAAGAAAGACAGAGTTAGAAAGAAAGAAAGAAAGAAAGAAAGAAAGAAAGAAAGACAGAGTTAGAAAGAAAGAAAGAAAGAAAGAAAGACAGAGTTAGAAAGAAAGACAGAGTTAGAAAGAAAGAAAGAAAGACAGAGTTAGAAAGAAAGAAAGAAAGAAAGACAGAGTTAGAAAGAAAGATAGATAGATTAGTTAGAAAGAAAGAAAAAAAAGAAAGAAGGATTAGTTAGAAAGAAAGAAAGACAGAGTTAGAAAGATAGATAGATAGATTAGTTAGAAAGAAAGAAAACAGAGTTAGAAAGAAAGACAGAGTTAGAAAGAAAGAAATAAAGAAAGACAGAGTTAGAAAGAAAGAAAGAAAGAAAGAAAGACAGAGTTAGAAAGAAAGAAAGACAGAGTTAGAAAGACAGAGTTAGAAAGACAGAGTTAGAAAGACAGAGTTAGAAAGACAGAGTTAGAAAGAAAGAAAAAATGAAAGAAAGACAGAGAAAGAAAGAAAGAAAGAAAGAAAGAAAGAAAAATGAAAGAAAGGATTAGTTAGAAAGAAAGAAAGACAGAGTTAGAAAGAAAGAAAGAAAGAAAGACAGAGTTAGAAAGACAGAGTTAGAAAGACAGAGTTAGAAAGACAGAGTTAGAAAGAAAGAAAGAAAGAAAGACAGAGTTAGAAAGAAAGAAAAAAAGAAAGAAAGACAGAGGAAGAAAAGAAAGAAAGAAAGACAGAGTTAGAAAGAAAGAAAGAAAGAAAGACAGAGTTAGAAAGAAAGAAAGAAAGAAAGACAGAGTTAGAAAGAAAGAAAGAAAGAAAGACAGAGTTAGAAAGACAGAGTTAGAAAGAAAGAAAGAAAGACAGAGTTAGAAAGAAAGAAAGAAAGAAAGAAAGAAAGAAAGAAAGACAGAGTTAGAAAGAAAGAAAGAAAGACAGAGTTAGAAAGAAAGAAAGAAAGACAGAGTTAGAAAGAAAGAAAGAAAGACAGAGTTAGAAAGAAAGAAAGAAAGACAGAGTTAGAAAGAAAGAAAGAAAGAAAGAAAGAAAGAAAGAAAGAAAGAAAGACAGAGTTAGAAAGAAAGAAAGAAAGACAGAGTTAGAAAGAAAGACAGAGTTAGAAAGAAAGACAGAGTTAGAAAGAAAGAAAGAAAGAAAGACAGAGTTAGAAAGACAGAGTTAGAAAGACAGAGTTAGAAAGACAGAGTTAGAAAGAAAGAAAGAAAGAAAGACAGAGTTAGAAAGAAAGAAAAAAAGAAAGAAAGACAGAGGAAGAAAAGAAAGAAAGAAAGACAGAGTTAGAAAGAAAGAAAGAAAGAAAGACAGAGTTAGAAAGAAAGAAAGAAAGAAAGACAGAGTTAGAAAGAAAGAAAGAAAGAAAGACAGAGTTAGAAAGAAAGAAAGAAAGAAAGAAAGAAAGAAAGAAAGAAAGACAGAGTTAGAAAGAAAGAAAGAAAGACAGAGTTAGAAAGAAAGAAAGAAAGACAGAGTTAGAAAGACAGAGTTAGAAAGAAAGAAAGAAAGACAGAGTTAGAAAGAAAGAAAGAAAGACAGAGTTAGAAAGAAAGAAAGAAAGAAAGAAAGAAAGAAAGAAAGAAAGAAAGAAAGACAGAGTTAGAAAGAAAGAAAGAAAGAAAGACAGAGTTAGAAAGAAAGAAAGAAAGAAAGAAAGACAGAGTTAGAAAGAAAGACAGAGTTAGAAAGAAAGACAGAGTTAGAAAGAAAGAAAGAAAGAAAGAAAGAAAGACAGAGTTAGAAAGAAAGAAAGAAAGAAAGAAAGACAGAGTTAGAAAGAAAGACAGAGTTAGAAAGAAAGACAGAGTTAGAAAGAAAGAAAGAAAGAAAGACAGAAAGACAGAGTTAGAAAGACAGAGTTAGAAAGAAAGAAAAAATGAAAGAAAGACAGAGAAAGAAAGAAAGAAAAATGAAAGAAAGGATTAGTTAGAAAGAAAGAAAGACAGAGTTAGAAAGAAAGAAAGACAGAGTTAGAAAGAAAGAAAGAAAGAAAGAAAGACAGAGTTAGAAAGACAGAGTTAGAAAGACAGAGTTAGAAAGACAGAGTTAGAAAGAAAGAAAGAAAGAAAGAAAGAAAGACAGAGTTAGAAAGAAAGACAGAGTTAGAAAGAAAGAAAGAAAGACAGAGTTAGAAAGAAAGAAAGAAAGAAAGAAAGAAAGAAAGACAGAGTTAGAAAGAAAGAAAGAAAGAAAGACAGAGTTAGAAAGAAAGAAAGAAAGAAAGAAAGACAGAGTTAGAAAGAAAGACAGAGTTAGAAAGAAAGACAGAGTTAGAAAGAAAGACAGAGTTAGAAAGAAAGAAAGAAAGAAAGAAAGAAAGACAGAAAGACAGAGTTAGAAAGACAGAGTTAGAAAGAAAGAAAAAATGAAAGAAAGACAGAGAAAGAAAGAAAGAAAAATGAAAGAAAGGATTAGTTAGAAAGAAAGAAAGACAGAGTTAGAAAGAAAGAAAGACAGAGTTAGAAAGAAAGAAAGAAAGAAAGACAGAGTTAGAAAGACAGAGTTAGAAAGACAGAGTTAGAAAGACAGAGTTAGAAAGAAAGAAAGAAAGAAAGAAAGAAAGACAGAGTTAGAAAGAAAGACAGAGTTAGAAAGAAAGAAAGAAAGACAGAGTTAGAAAGAAAGAAAGAAAGAAAGAAAGAAAGAAAGACAGAGTTAGAAAGAAAGAAAGAAAGAAAGAAAGACAGAGTTAGAAAGAAAGAAAGAAAGAAAGAAAGACAGAGTTAGAAAGAAAGAAAGAAAGAAAGACAGAGTTAGAAAGAAAGATAGATAGATTAGTTAGAAAGAAAGAAAAAAACAGAAAGAAGGATTAGTTAGAAAGAAAGAAAGACAGAGTTAGAAAGAAAGATAGATAGATTAGTTAGAAAGAAAGAAAAAAACAGAAAGAAGGATTAGTTAGAAAGAAAGAAAGACAGAGTTAGAAAGAAAGAAAGAAAGAAAGACAGAGTTAGAAAGACAGAGTTAGAAAGACAGAGTTAGAAAGAAAGAAAGACAGAGTTAGAAAGAAAGAGAGTTAGAAAGAAAGAAAGAAAGAAAGAAAGAAAGAAAGAAAGAAAGAAAGACAGAGTTAGAAAGAAAGAAAGAAAGAAAGACAGAGTTAGAAAGAAAGATAGATAGATAGATTAGTTAGAAAGAAAGAAAAAAACAGAAAGAAGGATTAGTTAGAAAGAAAGAAAGACAGAGTTAGAAAGATAGATAGATAAGTTAGAAAGAAAGAAAGAAAAAGAAAGAAGGATTAGTTAGAAAGAAAGAAAGACAGAGTTAGAAAGAAAGAAAGAAAGACAGAGTTAGAAAGAAAGAAAGAAAGAAAGAAAGACAGAGTTAGAAAGACAGAGAAAGAAAGAAAGAAAGAAAGAAAGAAAGAAAGAAAAATGAAAGAAAGGATTAGTTAGAAAGAAAGAAAGACAGAGTTAGAAAGAAAGAAAGAAAGAAAGAAAGAAAGACAGAGTTAGAAAGACAGAGTTAGAAAGACAGAGTTAGAAAGACAGAGTTAGAAAGACAGAGTTAGAAAGACAGAGTTAGAAAGACAGAGTTAGAAAGAAAGAAAGAAAGAAAGAAAGAAAGACAGAGTTAGAAAGAAAGAAAAAAGAAAGAAAGACAGAGGAAGAAAAGAAAGAAAGAAAGAAAGAAAGAAAGACAGAGTTAGAAAGAAAGAAAGAAAGAAAGAAAGACAGAGTTAGAAAGAAAGACAGAGTTAGAAAGAAAGACAGAGTTAGAAAGAAAGACAGAGTTAGAAAGAAAGAAAGAAAGAAAGAAAGAAAGACAGAAAGACAGAGTTAGAAAGACAGAGTTAGAAAGAAAGAAAAAATGAAAGAAAGACAGAGAAAGAAAGAAAGAAAAATGAAAGAAAGGATTAGTTAGAAAGAAAGAAAGACAGAGTTAGAAAGAAAGAAAGACAGAGTTAGAAAGAAAGAAAGAAAGAAAGACAGAGTTAGAAAGACAGAGTTAGAAAGACAGAGTTAGAAAGACAGAGTTAGAAAGAAAGAAAGAAAGAAAGAAAGAAAGACAGAGTTAGAAAGAAAGACAGAGTTAGAAAGAAAGAAAGAAAGACAGAGTTAGAAAGAAAGAAAGAAAGAAAGAAAGAAAGAAAGACAGAGTTAGAAAGAAAGAAAGAAAGAAAGAAAGACAGAGTTAGAAAGAAAGAAAGAAAGAAAGAAAGACAGAGTTAGAAAGAAAGAAAGAAAGAAAGACAGAGTTAGAAAGAAAGATAGATAGATTAGTTAGAAAGAAAGAAAAAAACAGAAAGAAGGATTAGTTAGAAAGAAAGAAAGACAGAGTTAGAAAGAAAGAAAGAAAGAAAGACAGAGTTAGAAAGACAGAGTTAGAAAGACAGAGTTAGAAAGAAAGAAAGACAGAGTTAGAAAGAAAGAGAGTTAGAAAGAAAGAAAGAAAGAAAGAAAGAAAGAAAGAAAGAAAGACAGAGTTAGAAAGAAAGAAAGAAAGAAAGACAGAGTTAGAAAGAAAGATAGATAGATAGATTAGTTAGAAAGAAAGAAAAAAACAGAAAGAAGGATTAGTTAGAAAGAAAGAAAGACAGAGTTAGAAAGATAGATAGATAAGTTAGAAAGAAAGAAAGAAAAAGAAAGAAGGATTAGTTAGAAAGAAAGAAAGACAGAGTTAGAAAGAAAGAAAGAAAGACAGAGTTAGAAAGAAAGAAAGAAAGAAAGAAAGACAGAGTTAGAAAGACAGAGAAAGAAAGAAAGAAAGAAAGAAAGAAAGAAAGAAAAATGAAAGAAAGGATTAGTTAGAAAGAAAGAAAGACAGAGTTAGAAAGAAAGAAAGAAAGAAAGAAAGAAAGACAGAGTTAGAAAGACAGAGTTAGAAAGACAGAGTTAGAAAGACAGAGTTAGAAAGACAGAGTTAGAAAGACAGAGTTAGAAAGAAAGAAAGAAAGAAAGAAAGAAAGACAGAGTTAGAAAGAAAGAAAAAAGAAAGAAAGACAGAGGAAGAAAAGAAAGAAAGAAAGAAAGAAAGAAAGAAAGAAGGAAAATGAAAGAAAGGATTAGTTAGAAAGAAAGAAAGACAGAGTTGGAAAGAAAGATAGATAAGTTAGAAAGAAAGAAAGAAAAAGAAAGAAGGATTAGTTAGAAAGAAAGAAAGACAGAGTTAGAAAGAAAGACAGAGTTAGAAAGAAAGAAAGAAAGAAAGACAGAGTTAGAAAGAAAGACAGAGTTAGAAAGAAAGAAAGAAAGAAAGAAAGAAAGAAAGAAAGAAAGAAAGAAAGAAAGATAGATAGATAGATTAGTTAGAAAGAAAGAAAAAAAAGAAAGAAGGATTAGTTAGAAAGAAAGAAAGACAGAGTTAGAAAGATAGATAGATAGATTAGTTAGAAAGAAAGAAAGAAAAAGAAAGAAGGATTAGTTAGAAAGAAAGAAATAAAGAAAGACAGAGTTAGAAAGAAAGAAAGACAGAGTTAGAAAGAAAGACAGAGTTAGAAAGAAAGAAAGAAAGACAGAGTTAGAAAGACAGAGTTAGAAAAAATGAAAGAAAGACAGAGAAAGAAAGAAAGAAAGAAAGAAAGAAAGAAAGAAAGAAAAATGAAAGAAAGACAGAGTTAGAAAGAAAGAAAGACAGAGTTAGAAAGAAAGAAAGAAAGAAAGACAGAGTTAGAAAGACAGAGTTAGAAAGACAGAGTTAGAAAGACAGAGTTAGAAAGAAAGAAAGAAAGAAAGACAGAGTTAGAAAGAAAGAAAGAAAGAAAGACAGAGTTAGAAAGACAGAGTTAGAAAGACAGAGTTAGAAAGAAAGAAAGAAAGAAAGAAAGACAGAGTTAGAAAGAAAGAAAGAAAGAAAGAAAGAAAGACAGAGTTTGAAAGAAAGACAGAGAAAGAAAGAAAGAAAGAAAGAAAGAAAGACAGAGTTAGAAAGAAAGAAAGAAAGAAAGAAAGAAAGAAAGAAAGAAAGACAGAGTTAGAAAGAAAGAAAGAAAGACAGAGTTAGAAAGAAAGAAAGAAAGACAGAGTTAGAAAGAAAGAAAGAAAGAAAGAAAGAAAGAAAGACAGAGTTAGAAAGAAAGAAAGAAAGAAAGAGAGTTAGAAAGACAGAGTTAGAAAGAAAGAAAGAAAGAAAGAAAGAAAGACAGAGTTAGAAAGAAAGAAAGAAAGACAGAGTTAGAAAGAAAGAAAGAAAGACAGAGTTAGAAAGAAAGAAAGAAAGACAGAGTTAGAAAGAAAGAAAGAAAGAAAGAAAGACAGAGTTAGAAAGAAAGAAAGAAAGAAAGAAAGAAAGACAGAGTTAGAAAGAAAGAAAGAAAGAAAGAAAGAAAGACAGAGTTAGAAAGAAAGAAAGAAAGAAAGACAGAGTTAGAAAGAAAGAAAGAAAGAAAGAAAGAAAGACAGAGTTAGAAAGAAAGAAAGAAAGACAGAGTTAGAAAGAAAGAAAGAAAGAAAGAAAGAAAGACAGAGTTAGAAAGAAAGAAAGAAAGAAAGAAAGAGAGTTAGAAAGACAGAGTTAGAAAGAAAGAAAAAATGAAAGAAAGACAGAGAAAGAAAGAAAGAAAGAAAGAAAGAAAAATGAAAGAAAGGATTAGTTAGAAAGAAAGAAAGACAGAGTTAGAAAGAAAGAAAGACAGAGTTAGAAAGAAAGAAAGAAAGAAAGACAGAGTTAGAAAGACAGAGTTAGAAAGACAGAGTTAGAAAGACAGAGTTAGAAAGACAGAGTTAGAAAGACAGAGTTAGAAAGACAGAGTTAGAAAGAAAGAAAGAAAGAAAGAAAGAAAGAAAGAAAGAAAGACAGAGTTAGAAAGAAAGACAGAGTTAGAAAGAAAGAAAGAAAGACAGAGTTAGAAAGAAAGAAAGAAAGAAAGAAAGAAAGACAGAGTTAGAAAGAAAGACAGAGTTAGAAAGAAAGACAGAGTTAGAAAGAAAGAAAGAAAGACAGAGTTAGAAAGACAGAGTTAGAAAGAAAGAAAAAATGAAAGAAAGACAGAGAAAGAAAGAAAGAAAGAAAGAAAGAAAGAAAGAAAGAAAGAAAGAAAAATGAAAGAAAGGATTAGTTAGAAAGAAAGAAAGACAGAGTTAGAAAGAAAGAAAGACAGAGTTAGAAAGAAAGAAAGAAAGAAAGAAAGAAAGACAGAGTTAGAAAGACAGAGTTAGAAAGACAGAGTTAGAAAGACAGAGTTAGAAAGAAAGAAAGAAAGAAAGAAAGAAAGACAGAGTTAGAAAGAAAGAAAGAAAGAAAGAAAGAAAGAAAGAAAGACAGAGTTAGAAAGAAAGAAAGAAAGACAGAGTTAGAAAGAAAGAAAGAAAGACAGAGTTAGAAAGAAAGAAAGAAAGAAAGAAAGAAAGACAGAGTTAGAAAGAAAGAAAGAAAGAAAGAAAGAAAGACAGAGTTAGAAAGACAGAGTTAGAAAGAAAGAAAAAATGAAAGAAAGACAGAGAAAGAAAGAAAGAAAGAAAGAAAGAAAGAAAGAAAAATGAAAGAAAGGATTAGTTAGAAAGAAAGAAAGACAGAGTTAGAAAGAAAGAAAGACAGAGTTAGAAAGAAAGAAAGACAGAGTTAGAAAGAAAGAAAGAAAGAAAGACAGAGTTAGAAAGACAGAGTTAGAAAGACAGAGTTAGAAAGACAGAGTTAGAAAGAAAGAAAGAAAGAAAGAAAGAAAGAAAGAAAGAAAGAAAGACAGAGTTAGAAAGAAAGACAGAGTTAGAAAGAAAGAAAGAAAGACAGAGTTAGAAAGAAAGAAAGAAAGAAAGAAAGACAGAGTTAGAAAGAAAGAAAGAAAGAAAGACAGAGTTAGAAAGAAAGATAGATAGATTAGTTAGAAAGAAAGAAAGACAGAGTTAGAAAGATAGATAGATAGATTAGTTAGAAAGAAAGAAAGAAAAAGAAAGAAGGATTAGTTAGAAAGAAAGAAAGACAGAGTTAGAAAGAAAGACAGAGTTAGAAAGAAAGACAGAGTTAGAAAGAAAGAAAGAAAGAAAGACAGAGTTAGAAAGAAAGACAGAGTTAGAAAGAAAGAAAGAAAGAAAGAAAGAAAGAAAGAAAGACAGAGTTAGAAAGAAAGAAAGAAAGAAAGACAGAGTTAGAAAGACAGAGTTAGAAAGAAAGAAAAAATGAAAGAAAGACAGAGAAAGAAAGAAAGAAAGAAAAATGAAAGAAAGGATTAGTTAGAAAGAAAGAAAGACAGAGTTAGAAAGAAAGAAAGAAAGAAAGACAGAGTTAGAAAGACAGAGTTAGAAAGACAGAGTTAGAAAGACAGAGTTAGAAAGACAGAGTTAGAAAGACAGAGTTAGAAAGACAGAGTTAGAAAGAAAGAAAGAAAGAAAGAAAGACAGAGTTAGAAAGAAAGAAAGACAGAGTTAGAAAGAAAGAAAGAAAGAAAGAAAGAAAAAAAGAAAGAAAGAAAGACAGACAGAGTTAGAAAGAAAGAAAAAAAGAAAGAAAGACAGAGGAAGAAAAGAAAGAAAGAAAGAAAGAAAGAAAGAAAGAAAGAAGGAAAATGAAAGAAAGGATTAGTTAGAAAGAAAGAAAGACAGAGTTAGAAAGAAAGATAGATAAGTTAGAAAGAAAGAAAGAAAAAGAAAGAAGGATTAGTTAGAAAGAAAGAAAGACAGAGTTAGAAAGAAAGATAGATAAGTTAGAAAGAAAGAAAGAAAAAGAAAGAAGGATTAGTTAGAAAGAAAGAAAGACAGAGTTAGAAAGAAAGACAGAGTTAGAAAGAAAGACAGAGTTAGAAAGAAAGACAGAGTTAGAAAGAAAGAAAGAAAGAAAGAAAGAAAGAAAGAAAGAAAGAAAGAAAGAAAGAAAGAAAGAAAGAAAGAAAGAAAGAAAGAAAGAAAGAAAGGAAAATGAAAGAAAGGATTAGTTAGAAAGAAAGAAAGACAGAGTTAGAAAGAAAGATAGATAGATTAGTTAGAAAGAAAGAAAAAAAAGAAAGAAGGATTAGTTAGAAAGAAAGAAAGAAAAAGAAAGAAGGATTAGTTAGAAAGAAAGACAGAGTTAGAAAGAAAGAAAGAAAGACAGAGTTAGAAAGAAAGAAAGAAAGACAGAGTTAGAAAGACAGAGTTAGAAAGAAAGAAAGAAAGAAAGAAAGAAAGAAAGAAAGAAAGAAAGAAAGAAAGAAAGAAAGAAAGAAAGAAAGACAGAGTTAGAAAGAAAGACAGAGTTAGAAAGAAAGACAGAGTTAGAAAGAAAGAGAGTTAGAGAGAAAGACAGAGTTAGAAAGAAAGACAGAGTTAGAAAGAAAGAAAGAAAGAAAGAAAGAAAGAAAGAAAGAAAGAAAGACAGTTAGAAAGAAAGACAGAGTTAGAAAGACAGACAGAGTTAGAAAGACAGAGTTAGAAAGAAAGAAAGAAAGAAAGACAGACAGAGTTAGAAAGAAAGAAAGAAAGACAGAGTTAGAAAGAGAGTTAGAAAGAAAGAAAGAAAGAAAGAAAGACAGAGTTAGAAAGAAAGAAAGAAAGAAAGAAAGAAAGACAGAGTTAGAAAGAAAGAGAGTTAGAGAGAAAGACAGAGTTAGAAAGAAAGACAGTTAGAAAGAAAGAAAGAAAGAAAGACATAGTTAGAAAGACTGAGTTAGAAAGAAAGAAAGAAAGAAAGACAGAGTTAGAAAGACAGAGTTAGAAAGAAAGAAAAAATGAAAGAAAGACAGAGTTAGAAAGAAAGAAAGACAGAGTTAGAAAGAAAGAAAGAAAGACAGAGTTAGAAAGAAAGACAGAGTTAGAAAGAAAGACAGAGTTAGAAAGAAAGAAAGAGTTAGAAAGAAAGAAAGACAGAGTTTGTCTTTCTTTCTTTCTAACTCTGTCTTTCTTTCTTTCTGAGTTAGAAAGAAAGACAGAGTTAGAAAGACAGACAGAGTTAGAAAGACAGAGTTAGAAAGAAAGAAAGAAAGAAAGACAGACAGAGTTAGAAAGAAAGAAAGAAAGACAGAGTTAGAAAGAGAGTTAGAAAGAAAGAAAGAAAGAAAGAAAGACAGAGTTAGAAAGAAAGAAAGAAAGAAAAAAAGAAAGAAAGACAGAGGAAGAAAAGAAAGAAAGAAAGAAAGAAAGAAAGAAAGAAAGAAGGAAAATGAAAGAAAGGATTAGTTAGAAAGAAAGAAAGACAGAGTTAGAAAGAAAGATAGATAAGTTAGAAAGAAAGAAAGAAAAAGAAAGAAGGATTAGTTAGAAAGAAAGAAAGACAGAGTTAGAAAGAAAGATAGATAAGTTAGAAAGAAAGAAAGAAAAAGAAAGAAGGATTAGTTAGAAAGAAAGAAAGACAGAGTTAGAAAGAAAGACAGAGTTAGAAAGAAAGACAGAGTTAGAAAGAAAGACAGAGTTAGAAAGAAAGAAAGAAAGAAAGAAAGAAAGAAAGAAAGAAAGAAAGAAAGAAAGAAAGAAAGAAAGAAAGAAAGAAAGAAAGAAAGGAAAATGAAAGAAAGGATTAGTTAGAAAGAAAGAAAGACAGAGTTAGAAAGAAAGATAGATAGATTAGTTAGAAAGAAAGAAAAAAAAGAAAGAAGGATTAGTTAGAAAGAAAGAAAGAAAAAGAAAGAAGGATTAGTTAGAAAGAAAGACAGAGTTAGAAAGAAAGAAAGAAAGACAGAGTTAGAAAGAAAGAAAGAAAGACAGAGTTAGAAAGACAGAGTTAGAAAGAAAGAAAGAAAGAAAGAAAGAAAGAAAGAAAGAAAGAAAGAAAGAAAGAAAGAAAGAAAGAAAGAAAGAAAGACAGAGTTAGAAAGAAAGACAGAGTTAGAAAGAAAGACAGAGTTAGAAAGAAAGAGAGTTAGAGAGAAAGACAGAGTTAGAAAGAAAGACAGAGTTAGAAAGAAAGAAAGAAAGAAAGAAAGAAAGAAAGAAAGAAAGAAAGACAGTTAGAAAGAAAGACAGAGTTAGAAAGACAGACAGAGTTAGAAAGACAGAGTTAGAAAGAAAGAAAGAAAGAAAGACAGACAGAGTTAGAAAGAAAGAAAGAAAGACAGAGTTAGAAAGAGAGTTAGAAAGAAAGAAAGAAAGAAAGAAAGACAGAGTTAGAAAGAAAGAAAGAAAGAAAGAAAGAAAGACAGAGTTAGAAAGAAAGAGAGTTAGAGAGAAAGACAGAGTTAGAAAGAAAGACAGTTAGAAAGAAAGAAAGAAAGAAAGACATAGTTAGAAAGACTGAGTTAGAAAGAAAGAAAGAAAGAAAGACAGAGTTAGAAAGACAGAGTTAGAAAGAAAGAAAAAATGAAAGAAAGACAGAGTTAGAAAGAAAGAAAGAAAGACAGAGTTAGAAAGAAAGACAGAGTTAGAAAGAAAGACAGAGTTAGAAAGAAAGAAAGACAGAGTTAGAAAGAAAGAAAGAGTTAGAAAGAAAGAAAGACAGAGTTTGTCTTTCTTTCTTTCTAACTCTGTCTTTCTTTCTTTCTGAGTTAGAAAGAAAGAAAGACAGAGTTAGAAAGAAAGAAAGACAGAGTTAGAAAGAAAGAAAGACAGAGTTAGAAAGAAAGAAAGACAGAGTTAGAAAGAAAGAAAGACAGAGTTAGAAAGACAGACAGAGTTAGAAAGACTGAGTTAGAAAGAAAGAAAGACAGAGTTAGAAAGAAAGAAAGAAAGAAAGACAGAGTTAGAAAGAAAGATAGATAGATTAGTTAGAAAGAAAGAAAAAAAAGAAAGAAGGATTAGTTAGAAAGAAAGAAAGACAGAGTTAGAAAGATAGATAGATAGATTAGTTAGAAAGAAAGAAAGAAAAAGAAAGAAGGATTAGTTAGAAAGAAAGAAAGACAGAGTTAGAAAGAAAGACAGAGTTAGAAAGAAAGAAAGAAAGACAGAGTTAGAAAGACAGAGTTAGAAAGAAAGAAAAAATGAAAGAAAGACAGAGAAAGAAAGAAAGAAAGAAAGAAAGAAAGAAAGAAAGAAAAATGAAAGAAAGGATTAGTTAGAAAGAAAGAAAGACAGAGTTAGAAAGAAAGAAAGACAGAGTTAGAAAGAAAGAAAGAAAGAAAGAAAGACAGAGTTAGAAAGACAGAGTTAGAAAGACAGAGTTAGAAAGACAGAGTTAGAAAGAAAGAAAGAAAGAAAGACAGAGTTAGAAAGAAAGACAGAGTTAGAAAGAAAGAAAGAAAGACAGAGTTAGAAAGAAAGAAAGAAAGACAGAGTTAGAAAGAAAGAAAGAAAGAAAGAAAGAAAGAAAGACAGAGTTAGAAAGAAAGACAGTAAGAAAGACAGAGTTAGAAAGAAAGACAGAGTTAGAAAGAAAGAAATAAAGAAAGACAGAGTTAGAAAGAAAGAAAGAAAGAAAGAAAGAAAGAAAGAAAGAAAGACAGAGTTAGAAAGAAAGAAAGAAAGAAAGACAGAGTTAGAAAGAAAGATAGATAGATTAGTTAGAAAGAAAGAAAAAAAAGAAAGAAGGATTAGTTAGAAAGAAAGAAAGACAGAGTTAGAAAGATAGATAGATAGATTAGTTAGAAAGAAAGAAAGAAAGAAAAAGAAAGAAGGATTAGTTAGAAAGAAAGAAAGACAGAGTTAGAAAGAAAGACAGAGTTAGAAAGAAAGAAAGAAAGAAAGAAAGAAAGAAAGAAAGAAAGACAGAGTTAGAAAGAAAGAAAGAAAGAAAGACAGAGTTAGAAAGAAAGACAGAGTTAGAAAGAAAGAAAGAAAGACGAGTTAGAAAGAAAGAAAGAAAGAAAGACAGAGTTAGAAAGACAGAGTTAGAAAGAAAGAAAAAATGAAAGAAAGACAGAGAAAGAAAGAAAGAAAGAAAGAAAGAAAAATGAAAGAAAGGATTAGTTAGAAAGAAAGAAAGACAGAGTTAGAAAGAAAGAAAGACAGAGTTAGAAAGAAAGAAAGAAAGAAAGACAGAGTTAGAAAGACAGAGTTAGAAAGACAGAGTTAGAAAGAAAGAAAGAGTTAGAAAGAAAGAAAGACAGAGTTTGTCTTTCTTTCTTTCTAACTCTGTCTTTCTTTCTTTCTGAGTTAGAAAGAAAGAAAGACAGAGTTAGAAAGAAAGAAAGACAGAGTTAGAAAGAAAGAAAGACAGAGTTAGAAAGAAAGAAAGACAGAGTTAGAAAGAAAGAAAGACAGAGTTAGAAAGAAAGAAAGACAGAGTTAGAAAGACAGACAGAGTTAGAAAGACTGAGTTAGAAAGAAAGAAAGACAGAGTTAGAAAGAAAGAAAGAAAGAAAGACAGAGTTAGAAAGAAAGATAGATAGATTAGTTAGAAAGAAAGAAAAAAAAGAAAGAAGGATTAGTTAGAAAGAAAGAAAGACAGAGTTAGAAAGATAGATAGATAGATTAGTTAGAAAGAAAGAAAGAAAAAGAAAGAAGGATTAGTTAGAAAGAAAGAAAGACAGAGTTAGAAAGAAAGACAGAGTTAGAAAGAAAGAAAGAAAGAAAGACAGAGTTAGAAAGAAAGAAAGAAAGAAAGAAAGACAGAGTTAGAAAGAAAGACAGAGTTAGAAAGAAAGAAAGAAAGACAGAGTTAGAAAGAAAGAAAGAAAGAAAGAAAGAAAGAAAGAAAGACAGAGGAAGAAAAGAAAGAAAGAAAGAAAGAAAGAAAGAAAGAAAGGAAAATGAAAGAAAGGATTAGTTAGAAAGAAAGAAAGACAGAGTTAGAAAGAAAGATAGATAGATTAGTTAGAAAGAAAGAAAAAAAAGAAAGAAGGATTAGTTAGAAAGAAAGAAAGACAGAGTTAGAAAGAAAGATAGATAAGTTAGAAAGAAAGAAAGAAAAAGAAAGAAGGATTAGTTAGAAAGAAAGAAAGAAAGACAGAGTTAGAAAGAAAGACAGAGTTAGAAAGAAAGAAAGAAAGAAAGAAAGACAGAGAAAGAAAGACAGAGAAAGAAAGAAAGACAGAGAAAGAAAGAAAGAAAGAAAGAAAGAAAGAAAGAAAGAAAGAAAGAAAGAAAGAAAGAAAGAAAGAAAGAAAGAAAGAAAGAAAGAAAGAAAGAAAGAAAGAAAGGAAAATGAAAGAAAGGATTAGTTAGAAAGAAAGAAAGACAGAGTTAGAAAGAAAGATAGATAGATTAGTTAGAAAGAAAGAAAAAAAAGAAAGAAGGATTAGTTAGAAAGAAAGAAAGAAAAAGAAAGAAGGATTAGTTAGAAAGAAAGACAGAGTTAGAAAGAAAGAAAGAAAGACAGAGTTAGAAAGAAAGAAAGAAAGACAGAGTTAGAAAGACAGAGTTAGAAAGAAAGAAAGAAAGAAAGAAAGACAGAGTTAGAAAGAAAGACAGTTAGAGAGAAAGACAGAGTTAGAAAGAAAGACAGAGTTAGAAAGAAAGAAAGAAAGAAAGAAAGAAAGACAGACAGAGTTAGAAAGAAAGAAAGAAAGACAGTTAGAAAGAAAGACAGAGTTAGAAAGACAGACAGAGTTAGAAAGACAGAGTTAGAAAGAAAGAAAGAAAGACAGACAGAGTTAGAAAGAAAGAAAGAAAGACAGAGTTAGAAAGAGAGTTAGAAAGAAAGAAAGAAAGAAAGAAAGAAAGACAGAGTTAGAAAGAAAGAAAGAAAGAAAGAAAGAAAGAAAGAGAGTTAGAAAGAAAGAGAGTTAGAGAGAAAGACAGAGTTAGAAAGAAAGACAGTTAGAAAGAAAGAAAGAAAGAAAGACAGAGTTAGAAAGAAAGAAAGAAAGAAAGACATAGTTAGAAAGAAAGACAGAGTTAGAAAGACAGACAGAGTTAGAAAGACTGAGTTAGAAAGAAAGAAAGAAAGAAAGAAAGACAGAGTTAGAAAGACAGAGTTAGAAAGAAAGAAAAAATGAAAGAAAGACAGAGTTAGAAAGAAAGAAAGACAGAGTTAGAAAGAAAGAAAGAAAGACAGAGTTAGAAAGAAAGACAGAGTTAGAAAGAAAGACAGAGTTAGAAAGAAAGAAAGACAGAGTTAGAAAGAAAGAAAGAGTTAGAAAGAAAGAAAGACAGAGTTAGAAAGAAAGAAAGACAGAGTTAGAAAGAAAGAAAGACAGAGTTAGAAAGAAAGAAAGACAGAGTTAGAAAGAAAGAAAGACAGAGTTAGAAAGAAAGAAAGACAGAGTTAGAAAGAAAGACAGAGTTAGAAAGACAGACAGAGTTAGAAAGACTGAGTTAGAAAGAAAGAAAGACAGAGTTAGAAAGAAAGAAAGACAGAGTTAGAAAGAAAGAAAGACAGAGTTAGAAAGAAAGAAAGACAGAGTTAGAAAGAAAGAAAGACAGAGTTAGAAAGACAGACAGAGTTAGAAAGACTGAGTTAGAAAGAAAGAAAGACAGAGTTAGAAAGAAAGAAAGAAAGAAAGACAGAGTTAGAAAGAAAGATAGATAGATTAGTTAGAAAGAAAGAAAAAAAAGAAAGAAGGATTAGTTAGAAAGAAAGAAAGACAGAGTTAGAAAGATAGATAGATAGATTAGTTAGAAAGAAAGAAAGAAAAAGAAAGAAGGATTAGTTAGAAAGAAAGAAAGACAGAGTTAGAAAGAAAGACAGAGTTAGAAAGAAAGAAAGAAAGACAGAGTTAGAAAGAAAGAAAGAAAGACAGAGTTAGAAAGACAGAGTTAGAAAGAAAGAAAAAATGAAAGAGAGACAGAGAAAGAAAGAAAGAAAGAAAGAAAGAAAGAAAGAAAGAAAGAAAGAAAAATGAAAGAAAGGATTAGTTAGAAAGAAAGAAAGACAGAGTTAGAAAGAAAGAAAGACAGAGTTAGAAAGAAAGAAAGAAAGAAAGACAGAGTTAGAAAGACAGAGTTAGAAAGACAGAGTTAGAAAGAAAGAAAGAAAGAAAGAAAGACAGAGTTAGAAAGAAAGACAGAGTTAGAAAGAAAGAAAGAAAGAAAGACAGAGTTAGAAAGAAAGAAAGAAAGAAAGAAAGAAAGAAAGACAGAGTTAGAAAGAAAGACAGAGTTAGAAAGAAAGACAGAGTTAGAAAGAAAGAAAGACAGAGTTAGAAAGAAAGAAAGAGTTAGAAAGAAAGAAAGACAGAGTTAGAAAGAAAGAAAGACAGAGTTAGAAAGAAAGAAAGACAGAGTTAGAAAGAAAGAAAGACAGAGTTAGAAAGAAAGAAAGACAGAGTTAGAAAGAAAGAAAGACAGAGTTAGAAAGAAAGAAAGACAGAGTTAGAAAGAAAGAAAGACAGAGTTAGAAAGACAGACAGAGTTAGAAAGACTGAGTTAGAAAGAAAGAAAGACAGAGTTAGAAAGAAAGAAAGACAGAGTTAGAAAGAGAGAAAGACAGAGTTAGAAAGAAAGAAAGACAGAGTTAGAAAGACAGACAGAGTTAGAAAGACTGAGTTAGAAAGAAAGAAAGACAGAGTTAGAAAGAAAGAAAGAAAGAAAGAAAGACAGAGTTAGAAAGAAAGATAGATAGATTAGTTAGAAAGAAAGAAAAAAAGAAAGAAGGATTAGTTAGAAAGAAAGAAAGACAGAGTTAGAAAGATAGATAGATAGATTAGTTAGAAAGAAAGAAAGAAAAAGAAAGAAGGATTAGTTAGAAAGAAAGAAAGACAGAGTTAGAAAGAAAGACAGAGTTAGAAAGAAAGAAAGAAAGACAGAGTTAGAAAGAAAGAAAGAAAGAAAGACAGAGTTAGAAAGACAGAGTTAGAAAGAAAGAAAAAATGAAAGAGAGACAGAGAAAGAAAGAAAGAAAGAAAGAAAGAAAGACAGAGTTAGAAAGAAAGAAAGACAGAGTTAGAAAGAAAGAAAGAAAGAAAGACAGAGTTAGAAAGACAGAGTTAGAAAGACAGAGTTAGAAAGACAGAGTTAGAAAGAAAGAAAGACAGAGTTAGAAAGACAGAGTTAGAAAGAAAGAAAAAATGAAAGAGAGACAGAGAAAGACAGAGTTAGAAAGACAGAGTTAGAAAGAAAGAAAGAAAGAAAGAAAGAAAGACAGAGTTAGAAAGAAAGACAGAGTTAGAAAGAAAGAAAGAAAGAAAGAAAGAGTTAGAAAGACAGAGTTAGAAAGACAGAGTTAGAAAGACAGAGTTAGAAAGACAGAGTTAGAAAGACAGAGTTAGAAAGACAGAGTTAGAAAGAAAGAAAGAAAGAAAGAAAGAAAGAAAGAAAGAAAGAAAGAAAGACAGAGTTAGAAAGAAAGACAGAGTTAGAAAGAAAGAAAGAAAGACAGAGTTAGAAAGAAAGAAAGAAAGAAAGAAAGAAAGAAAGAAAGAAAGACAGAGTTAGAAAGAAAGACAGAGTAAGAAAGACAGAGTTAGAAAGAAAGAAAAAAAGAAAGAAAGACAGAGGAAGAAAAGAAAGAAAGAAAGAAAGAAAGAAAGAAAGAAAGAAAGAAAGGAAAATGAAAGAAAGGATTAGTTAGAAAGAAAGAAAGACAGAGTTAGAAAGAAAGATAGATAGATTAGTTAGAAAGAAAGAAAAAAAAGAAAGAAGGATTAGTTAGAAAGAAAGAAAGACAGAGTTAGAAAGAAAGATAGATAGATTAGTTAGAAAGAAAGAAAGAAAAAGAAAGAAGGATTAGTTAGAAAGAAAGAAAGACAGAGTTAGAAAGAAAGATAGATAGATTAGTTAGAAAGAAAGAAAGAAAAAGAAAGAAGGATTAGTTAGAAAGAAAGAAAGAAAGAAAGAGAGTTAGAAAGAAAGACAGAGTTAGAAAGAAAGACAGAGTTAGAAAGAAAGAAAGAAAGAAAGACAGAGAAAGAAAGAAAGAAAGAAAGGAAAATGAAAGAAAGGATTAGTTAGAAAGAAAGAAAGACAGAGTTAGAAAGAAAGATAGATAGATAGATTAGTTAGAAAGAAAGAAAAAAAAGAAAGAAGGATTAGTTAGAAAGAAAGAAAGAAAAAGAAAGAAGGATTAGTTAGAAAGAAAGACAGAGTTAGAAAGACAGAGTTAGAAAGAAAGACAGAGTTAGAAAGAAAGAGAGTTAGAGAGAAAGACAGAGTTAGAAAGAAAGACAGAGTTAGAAAGAAAGAAAGAAAGAAAGACAGTTAGAAAGAAAGACAGAGTTAGAAAGACAGACAGAGTTAGAAAGACAGAGTTAGAAAGAAAGAAAGAAAGAAAGACAGACAGAGTTAGAAAGAAAGAAAGAAAGACAGAGTTAGAAAGAGAGTTAGAAAGAAAGAAAGAAAGAAAGAAAGACAGAGTTAGAAAGAAAGAAAGAAAGAAAGAAAGAAAGAAAGACAGAGTTAGAAAGACAGAGTTAGAAAGACAGAGTTAGAAAGACAGAGTTAGAAAGAGAGCTAGAAAGACAGAGCTAGAAAGACAGAGTTAGAAAGACAGAGTTAGAAAGACAGAGTTAGAAAGAAAGAGTTAGAAAGAAAGAAAGAAAGAAAGAAAGAAAGACAGAGTTAGAAAGAAAGAAAGAAAGAAAGAAAGACAGAGTTAGAAAGAAAGACAGAGTTAGAAAGAAAGAAAGAAAGAAAGAAAGAAAGAAAGAGAGTTAGAAAGAAAGAAAGAAAGACAGAGTTAGAAAGAAAGAAAGACAGAGTTAGAAAGAAAGAAAGACAGAGTTAGAAAGAAAGAGTTAGAAAGAAAGAAAGACAGAGTTAGAAAGACAGAGTTAGAAAGAAAGAAAGAAAGAAAGACAGAGTTAGAAAGAAAGAGAGTTAGAGAGAAAGACAGAGTTAGAAAGAAAGAAAGAAAGAAAGAAAGACAGAGTTAGAAAGAAAGAAAGAAAGACAGAGTTAGAAAGAAAGAAAGAAAGAAAGAAAGAAAGAAAGACAGAGTTAGAAAGAAAGACAGAGTTAGAAAGAAAGAAAGAAAGACAGAGTTAGAAAGAAAGAAAGACAGAGTTAGAAAGAAAGAAAGACAGAGTTAGAAAGAAAGAAAGACAGAGTTAGAAAGAAAGAGTTAGAAAGAAAGAAAGACAGAGTTAGAAAGACAGAGTTAGAAAGAAAGAAAGAAAGAAAGACAGAGTTAGAAAGAAAGAGAGTTAGAGAGAAAGACAGAGTTAGAAAGAAAGAAAGAAAGAAAGAAAGACAGAGTTAGAAAGAAAGAAAGACAGAGTTAGAAAGAAAGACAGAGTTAGAAAGAAAGAAAGAAAGACAGAGTTAGAAAGAAAGAAAGACAGAGTTAGAAAGAAAGACAGAGTTAGAAAGAAAGAAAGAAAGACAGAGTTAGAAAGAAAGAAAGACAGAGTTAGAAAGAAAGAAAGACAGAGTTAGAAAGAAAGAAAGACAGAGTTAGAAAGAAAGAGTTAGAAAGAAAGAAAGACAGAGTTAGAAAGACAGAGTTAGAAAGAAAGAAAGAAAGAAAGACAGAGTTAGAAAGAAAGAGAGTTAGAGAGAAAGACAGAGTTAGAAAGAAAGAAAGAAAGAAAGAAAGACAGAGTTAGAAAGAAAGAAAGAAAGACAGAGTTAGAAAGAAAGAGAGTTAGAGAGAAAGACAGAGTTAGAAAGAAAGAAAGAAAGACAGAGTTAGAAAGACAGAGTTAGAAAGACAGAGTTAGAAAGACAGAGTTAGAAAGACAGAGTTAGAAAGACAGAGTTAGAAAGACAGAGTTAGAAAGAAAGAGAGTTAGAGAGAAAGACAGAGTTAGAAAGACAGAGTTAGAAAGACAGAGTTAGAAAGACAGAGTTAGAAAGACAGAGTTAGAAAGACAGAGTTAGAAAGACAGAGTTAGAAAGACAGAGTTAGAAAGACAGAGTTAGAAAGACAGAGTTAGAAAGACAGAGTTAGAAAGACAGAGTTAGAAAGACAGAGTTAGAAAGACAGAGTTAGAAAGAAAGAGTTAGAAAGAAAGAGTTAGAAAGAAAGAGTTAGAAAGAAAGAAAGAAAGAAAGACAGAGTTAGAAAGAAAGAAAGAAAGAAAGAAAGACAGAGTTAGAAAGAAAGAAAGAAAGACAGAGTTAGAAAGAAAGAGAGTTAGAGAGAAAGACAGAGTTAGAAAGAAAGAAAGAAAGAAAGAAAGACAGAGTTAGAAAGAAAGAAAGAAAGACAGAGTTAGAAAGAAAGAGAGTTAGAGAGAAAGACAGAGTTAGAAAGAAAGAAAGAAAGAAAGAAAGACAGAGTTAGAAAGAAAGAGAGAAAGACAGAGTTAGAAAGAAAGAGAGTTAGAGAGAAAGACAGAGTTAGAAAGAAAGAGAGTTAGAGAGAAAGACAGAGTTAGAAAGAAAGAGAGTTAGAGAGAAAGACAGAGTTAGAAAGAAAGAGAGTTAGAGAGAAAGACAGAGTTAGAAAGAAAGAAAGAAAGAAAGACAGAGTTAGAAAGAAAGAAAGAAAGAAAGACAGAGTTAGAAAGAAAGAAAGACAGAGTTAGAAAGAAAGAAAGAAAGACAGAGTTAGAAAGAAAGAAAGAAAGACAGAGTTAGAAAGAAAGAAAGAAAGACAGAGTTAGAAAGAAAGAAAGAAAGACAGAGTTAGAAAGAAAGAAAGAAAGACAGAGTTAGAAAGAAAGAAAGAAAGACAGAGTTAGAAAGAAAGAAAGAAAGACAGAGTTAGAAAGAAAGAAAGAAAGACAGAGTTAGAAAGAAAGAAAGAAAGACAGAGTTAGAAAGAAAGAAAGAAAGACAGAGTTAGAAAGAAAGAAAGAAAGACAGAGTTAGAAAGAAAGAAAGAAAGACAGAGTTAGAAAGAAAGAAAGAAAGACAGAGTTAGAAAGAAAGAAAGAAAGACAGAGTTAGAAAGAAAGAAAGAAAGACAGAGTTAGAAAGAAAGAAAGAAAGACAGAGTTAGAAAGAAAGAAAGAAAGACAGAGTTAGAAAGAAAGAAAGAAAGACAGAGTTAGAAAGAAAGAAAGAAAGACAGAGTTAGAAAGAAAGAAAGAAAGACAGAGTTAGAAAGACAGAGTTAGAAAGACAGAGTTAGAAAGACAGAGTTAGAAAGACAGAGTTAGAAAGACAGAGTTAGAAAGACAGAGTTAGAAAGACAGAGTTAGAAAGACAGAGTTAGAAAGACAGAGTTAGAAAGACAGAGTTAGAAAGACAGAGTTAGAAAGACAGAGTTAGAAAGACAGAGTTAGAAAGACAGAGTTAGAAAGAAAGAGTTAGAAAGAAAGAAAGAAAGAAAGACAGAGTTAGAAAGAAAGAAAGAAAGAAAGAAAGACAGAGTTAGAAAGAAAGACAGAGTTAGAAAGAAAGAAAGAAAGAAAGAAAGAAAGAAAGAAAGAAAGACAGAGTTAGAAAGAAAGAAAGACAGAGTTAGAAAGAAAGAAAGACAGAGTTAGAAAGAAAGAGTTAGAAAGAAAGAAAGAAAGAAAGACAGAGTTAGAAAGAAAGAAAGAAAGAAAGACAGAGTTAGAAAGAAAGAAAGACAGAGTTAGAAAGAAAGAAAGACAGAGTTAGAAAGAAAGAAAGACAGAGTTAGAAAGAAAGAAAGACAGAGTTAGAAAGAAAGAAAGACAGAGTTAGAAAGAAAGAAAGACAGAGTTAGAAAGAAAGAAAGACAGAGTTAGAAAGAAAGAAAGACAGAGTTAGAAAGAAAGAAAGACAGAGTTAGAAAGAAAGAAAGACAGAGTTAGAAAGAAAGAAAGACAGAGTTAGAAAGAAAGAAAGACAGAGTTAGAAAGAAAGAAAGACAGAGTTAGAAAGAAAGAAAGACAGAGTTAGAAAGAAAGAAAGACAGACAGAGTTAGAAAGAAAGAAAGACAGACAGAGTTAGAAAGAAAGAAAGACAGACAGAGTTAGAAAGAAAGAAAGAAAGACAGAGTTAGAAAGAAAGAAAGAAAGACAGAGTTAGAAAGAAAGAAAGAAAGACAGAGTTAGAAAGAAAGAAAGAAAGACAGAGTTAGAAAGAAAGAAAGAAAGACAGAGTTAGAAAGAAAGAAAGAAAGACAGAGTTAGAAAGAAAGAAAGAAAGACAGAGTTAGAAAGAAAGAAAGAAAGACAGAGTTAGAAAGAAAGAAAGAAAGACAGAGTTAGAAAGAAAGAAAGAAAGACAGAGTTAGAAAGAAAGAAAGAAAGACAGAGTTAGAAAGAAAGAAAGAAAGACAGAGTTAGAAAGAAAGAAAGAAAGACAGAGTTAGAAAGAAAGAAAGAAAGACAGAGTTAGAAAGAAAGAAAGAAAGACAGAGTTAGAAAGAAAGAAAGAAAGACAGAGTTAGAAAGAAAGAAAGAAAGACAGAGTTAGAAAGAAAGAAAGAAAGACAGAGTTAGAAAGAAAGAAAGAAAGACAGAGTTAGAAAGAAAGAAAGAAAGACAGTTAGAAAGACAGAGTTAGAAAGACAGAGTTAGAAAGACAGAGTTAGAAAGACAGAGTTAGAAAGACAGAGTTAGAAAGACAGAGTTAGAAAGACAGAGCTAGAAAGACAGAGCTAGAAAGACAGAGTTAGAAAGACAGAGTTAGAAAGACAGAGTTAGAAAGAAAGAAAGAAAGAAAGAAAGACAGAGTTAGAAAGAAAGAAAGAAAGAAAGAAAGAAAGACAGAGTTAGAAAGAAAGACAGAGTTAGAAAGAAAGAAAGAAAGAAAGAAAGAAAGAAAGAAAGAAAGAAAGAGAGTTAGAAAGAAAGAAAGAAAGACAGAGTTAGAAAGAAAGAAAGACAGAGTTAGAAAGAAAGAAAGACAGAGTTAGAAAGAAAGAAAGACAGAGTTAGAAAGACAGAGTTAGAAAGAAAGAAAGAAAGACAGAGTTAGAAAGAAAGAAAGAAAGAAAGAAAGAAAAAAAGAGAGTTAGAAAGAAAGAAAGAAAGAAAGAAAGACAGAGTTAGAAAGAAAGAAAGAGAGTTAAGAAAGAAAGAAAGACAGAGTTAGAAAGAAAGAAAGAGAGTTAGAAAGACAGAGTTAGAAAGAGAGTTAGAAAGACAGAGTTAGAAAGAAAGAGTTAGATAGAAAGAGAGTTAGAAAGACAGAGCTAGAAAGACAGAGTTAGAAAGACAGAGTTAGAAAGACAGAGCTAGAAAGACAGAGCTAGAAAGACAGAGTTAGAAAGACAGAGTTAGAAAGACAGAGTTAGAAAGAAAGAAAGAAAGAGTTAGAAAGAAAGAAAGAAAGAAAGAAAGAAAGACAGAGTTAGAAAGAAAGAAAGAAAGAAAGAAAGACAGAGTTAGAAAGAAAGACAGAGTTAGAAAGAAAGAAAGAAAGAAAGAAAGAAAGAGAGTTAGAAAGAAAGAAAGAAAGACAGAGTTAGAAAGAAAGAAAGACAGAGTTAGAAAGAAAGAAAGACAGAGTTAGAAAGAAAGACAGAGTTAGAAAGACAGAGTTAGAAAGAAAGAAAGAAAGAGTTAGAAAGAAAGAAAGACAGAGTTAGAAAGAAAGACAGAGTTAGAAAGACAGAGTTAGAAAGAAAGAAAGAAAGACAGAGTTAGAAAGAAAGAAAGAAAGAAAAAAAGAGAGTTAGAAAGAAAGAAAGAAAGAAAGAAAGAAAGACAGAGTTAGAAAGAAAGAAAGAGAGTTAAGAAAGAAAGAAAGACAGAGTTAGAAAGAAAGAAAGAGAGTTAGAAAGACAGAGTTAGAAAGAGAGTTAGAAAGACAGAGTTAGAAAGAAAGAGAGTTAGAAAGAAAGAGAGTTAGAAAGACAGAGTTATAAAGAAAGACAGAGTTATAAAGAAAGACAGAGTTATAAAGAAAGACAGAGTTATAAAGAAAGACAGAGTTATAAAGAAAGACAGAGTTATAAAGAAAGACAGAGTTATAAAGAAAGACAGAGTTAGAAAGAAAGACAGAGTTAGAAAGAAAGACAGAGTTAGAAAGACAGAGTTAGAAAGACAGAGAGTTAGAAAGAAAGAGAGTTAGAAAGAAAGAGAGTTAGAAAGAAAGAGAGTTAGAAAGACAGAGTTAGAAAGAAAGAGTTATAAAGAAAGACAGAGTTAGAAAGACAGAGTTAGAAAGAAAGACAGAGTTAGAAAGAAAGACAGAGTTATAAAGAAAGACAGAGTTATAAAGAAAGACAGAGTTATAAAGAAAGACAGAGTTATAAAGAAAGACAGAGTTAGAAAGAAAGACAGAGTTAGAAAGAAAGACAGAGTTAGAAAGAAAGACAGAGTTAGAAAGAAAGACAGAGTTAGAAAGAAAGAGAGTTAGAAAGAAAGAGAGTTAGAAAGAAAGAGTTAGAAAGACAGAGTTAGAAAGAAAGAGTTATAAAGAAAGACAGAGTTAGAAAGACAGAGTTAGAAAGACAGAGTTAGAAAGAAAGACAGAGTTAGAAAGAAAGACAGAGTTAGAAAGAAAGACAGAGTTAGAAAGAAAGACAGAGTTAGAAAGAAAGACAGAGTTAGAAAGAAAGACAGAGTTAGAAAGAAAGACAGAGTTAGAAAGAAAGACAGAGTTAGAAAGAAAGAAAGACAGAGTTAGAAAGAAAGACAGAGTTATAAAGAAAGACAGAGTTATAAAGAAAGACAGAGTTATAAAGAAAGACAGAGTTATAAAGAAAGACAGAGTTATAAAGAAAGACAGAGTTATAAAGAAAGACAGAGTTATAAAGAAAGACAGAGTTAGAAAGACAGAGATAGAAAGACAGAGAGTTAGAAAGAAAGAGAGTTAGAAAGAAAGAGAGTTAGAAAGAAAGAGAGTTAGAAAGAAAGAGAGTTAGAAAGACAGAGTTAGAAAGAAAGACAGAGTTAGAAAGAAAGACAGAGTTAGAAAGAAAGACAGAGTTAGAAAGAAAGACAGAGTTAGAAAGAAAGACAGAGTTAGAAAGAAAGACAGAGTTAGAAAGAAAGACAGAGTTAGAAAGAAAGACAGAGTTAGAAAGAAAGACAGAGTTAGAAAGAAAGACAGTTAGAAAGAAAGACAGAGTTAGAAAGAAAGACAGAGTTAGAAAGAAAGACAGAGTTAGAAAGAAAGACAGAGTTAGAAAGAAAGACAGAGTTAGAAAGAAAGACAGAGTTAGAAAGAAAGTCAGAGTTAGAAAGAAAGAAAGAAAGAAAGAAAGACAGAGTTAGAAAGAAAGAAAGAAAGAAAGAAAGAAAGAAAGAAAGAAAGAAAGAAAGAAAGAAAGAAAGAAAGAAAGAAAGAAAGAAAGAAAGTTGAAAAACTGGTCCGTAATGCTCTGATCACTAAAGTTTGACCTGAATTTATAATTGCTGCCAATGGAGGATTGTCTGTCACTCTTGTCCTTTGGAAGGACACAGAGAAAAAATTATAAGTCCGAGGGATTTACTAAACACACGTGAGGAACCACAACAAAAATACCTACGTTTCAAGTATAATTACATGCCCGAAGAGTTAAAATTGTGGCCAGGCCAGCGATTTAAAAATATTTTTTTACGATTAATTTTCAAGCTGGCTCACTCTAGCAGATGACATCACGTGCTCTAGCTCTGAACAGTCTCTCTCATCCGCACTTAAATGTTAAAAAAAAATGCACAAAAAGCTTAGTTTAAAAATTATAAAAGGTATAAAAAAGAAAAATAATAGCACACAAGTCATTGAAAAGCTGAACATTTTGATACTTGAATGGTTTTTGTAGCACAAAGTAGAGAGGAGTTGAAAGCGACCACGGAAGAATACGGAATAATAATAAAGATTTGGATTTCAATAGTGTGAATGCTTGAAGCATTCACACTAACTAGAAAAATTGCATTTCCTGCGGAACATGCGTGTGAATGCTTGAAATGCTTAAATGAAATGCACAAACAACTGCAAAATATTGCTAAACAAGCTGAGATGCACAAACAACTGCAAAACAGAGCAAAAATGCAAAAAAAGCTTAATTCAAATGCATTAATAAGCTGAAATGCAAAAAAAGATAAAAAAAAAATTGTAGAAAACTAAAGAGTTTAATTAGAGAGGTAGAGAAGTAGACAGAGGTAAATAAATAAAGGGGTAGAGAAAGAGACCGAGGTAGAGAAGTAAAGGAGAACAAAAAAAGAGATAGATAGATAGATAGATAGATAGATAGATAGATAGATAGATAGATAGATATAGATAATTTGGACACAGAAAGTCAAATAGTTAGACAGGCAGATAGATAGAAGAGGATAAAAGGAGGAGTAGAAAGGAGAAGAAGATATTAGGAAAGGAGGGGAGAAGAGGAGGACAGGAGGAGTAGAGGATGGAAGGAGGAGAAGAGGAGGGAACAGGGAGGGAGAACAGGAGAAGCAGAAGCATAAATGCAACAAAAACCTGTAGTAATTAAATTTCCTTCAGAAAAGAGCTCAGTGACTGTCCACCAATCAGAACTCAGGAGCAATTATGTGTGTCTCCCTTTGATCTTGTCTAATCAACATCACCTGTGCAATCAGCTTTCCTATTTAGACAGAGGCCAAAATCGCTGATACTTGGCCTCAAACAAACCTCCCTAGAGACAAAACTATAGGTTGTATCGGCGAAATGACCTGACCATGAGCGAGACAAGGCCTTTGTGAACGATGTGATGTATTTTTTGTGTGGATAGAGTTGAAAAAAGGGACCACTTTGGAGAGTTGAAAAACTGGTCCGTAATGCTCTGATCACTAAAGTTTGACCTGAATTTATAATTGCTGCCAATGGAGTGTCATGAAGTTGGAGGAACGAACCCAAATGCAGACGATATGCAGACAAACAGGGATTTGAGGCACAAACAGAAAACAAAAACCCACGAGGGGGCAAAACAGGACTGGACCAGAGCACAACGAAACTAAGACACGATGACAAACAAAATACTGACTTGACAAGAAGCAAACTCACAATTAATAGAACAGGTCTTCAGGTGAAATACTCACAGGGATATACACGCAAAGTTAGACAATGTACCGACACAGGACAGCAAACACAAGGGGATTAAATAGGGAGACACTAATGACAAAGACAGGTGAAGCTGACTAGACAAGGACAGGTGAAACTGACTAGACAATAATGACGAGACGAGGGTAACAAGGGGGCGGGGTAACGTAACGAGACAACACAAGCACATGGCTCAAAACAAGACCATGTGCTTGCACACAAAACATGATTCTGTCATGATCCTGCCTCAAGACAAGAGAAAATCAAGGACACGAGGGCAGAATCATGACATGGAGGATTGTCTGTCACTCTTGTCCTTTGGAAGGACACAGAGAAAAAATTATAAGTCCGAGGGATTTACTAAACACACGTGAGGAACCACAACAAAAATACCTACGTTTCAAGTATAATTACATGCCCGAAGAGTTAAAATTGTGGCCAGGCCAGCGATTTAAAAATGATTTTTTACGATTAATTTTCAAGCTGGCTCACTCTAGCAGATGACATCACGTGCTCTAGCTCTGAACAGTCTCTCTCATCCGCACTTAAAGGCACACTGTGGAACTTTTCAACCTTTATAATATATTACCAAAACCCATTGAGATGGTACATCGACTTACAATAGGTTGAATGACACGTCTGCCGAAGCCTGAAGGTGTCTGTATCGCTTTTACTAGCACTATGTAACTTCGGGTTTCGGGTAGGAACCCGAGCACAAAAAGAACTACAAAATTCGACCGCTTTACGGCATACGTCACTTCCCCCACCACCCCAACTTCCTCAAATTCTAACGTGAGAGCTCAACTCGCGTTTGATTGCCGGCGTCTGTATGTTGTCGTCATGGCTGAATCAACAGCTACTCGGAAGAAAGCGAAGAAAGCAAAGATTTTGTCAGAGGAGACCAAAAAAAGAAAAAGGGAGAGTGATAAACTAAAAGCAAGGACGAGGATAAACATTGGTCAAGCGTTCCCTCGCTGGCGTGCGATAAAGGAGGATGAGGGATTCCCGACCGATGCTGACCTGGCCGTCATGCTTTTGGACTAGTAAGTTAAATATATTGCTTGCACAATATCTCTATTTTTTCAAATTTGTTCTCTGCCTGGCCATGTTACTGATTCTATATTGTCCTCCATTTAACTTAATGTAACAAGGAATGCTAGTAGAGTAAGTTAGCGAATTATCAATCTGGTAGCTAAATGTTAGTACAAATATAAATTTTATAAATATTGGGATAGGTTTGCATTCAGCAGACACTTTATCCTCCGATTTTGAAACGAAACAGGGCTGGAACTTAACAACTAGCTACAGGCTTTTGTTTAATTTGTATGCAATTCATCTGGTAGCATTAACGTTAGAAACGTTAGCAGAGTTAGTACACAAAGCTAACAGGCAAAGAAGTCAAGCCTTTATATTGAATAAAAGGTACACTTATTGTAAACTGAAATTTTAAAATAAACATCGGCATAAAAGTGTATATATAATGTAATATTTACTGCGAATTCGTGTAACAAAACTGATATAAGTCACAACATACTGCCGTATACAAATGTAAATGTGTTTTTTTTTCCTTTCAGGAAATATGTTTGTATTTGTGTAAAAGGAAAAACAAACTGAAGACTACAAATAACGGAAATATATCAGTTTTGTTACACACGATTTCCCGACTACTCGATTTCATCTCCAACCCATTGCAAAGAGATTCTGAAGACGTTAATTGTTTGCTTCAGGTGTGTTTGATTAGGGTTGGAGATGAACTGTGCAGGACAGACGATCGGCAGGAGCAGGATTGGGCAACCCTTGTCAATGCGACTTACATCAGACATTGTTTTCTGCGTATGCTACTTTTATTCAATTTGTTTTCTTTATAGGATTTATATTATTAATCTTATATTTATATTATTATTTGGGTCAGTAGCGAATCGATTAACTTTCTCCAACATACAAATCAAATGCCGTCTGCACACACATAAAGACACGGGAGGTTGACCGGTTGACTGTTGACTTTTGCGACAATGCTGCGGCGCTTGTGGCCTCTAGGGGCATTAGACGTGAAAATTACAGGTCGAGCGCACCCTAGTGGCCAAAAATTCCACAGTGTGCCTTTAAATGTTAAAAAAAATGCACAAAAAGCTTAATAGTTTAAAAATTATAAAAGGTATAAAAAAGAAAAATAATAGCACACAAGTCATTGAAAAGCTGAACATTTTGATACTTGAATGGTTTTTGTAGCACAAAGTAGAGAGGAGTTGAAAGCGACCACGGAAGAATACGAAATAATAATAAAGATTTGGATTTCAATAGTGTGAATGCTTGAAGCATTCACACTAATAAGTATGCAAGAGAACACTAGTGTTGCTTTGCCTTTGGCAAGCACCACTAATTACTGCGTTTGTCTGACAACTACTGTATATTAATGAAGCACAACTTGATAAAGAAATTATGGGTGCAATTTATATCTGTGTCTCACTCACATTGAATCCAAATTAACCCACTAAACATTGGACGTCGGATAGACGTGAAGATCATGTCTATATTGGGTCCGGGGGTCCATGAACAGACATCTATTTGACGTCCAAAATGGGTCCAATATTTGGATGTCCAACCATGACCCAACTTGGATGTCATAATGACGTTCAAACATTTGACCTTTGAACTGGGTAAATTATTTTGGACGTCATTTGGACGTCTATGGTGCAGGAATTTACAATATGTAATTTTTTTTATGTACAAATATTAGGGATGCTCCGATTGATCGGACGCCGATCATGATCGGGCGATATTGGCTAAAAATAGATTGATCGGCGAACCCCAAAAGCGCCGATCAAAAAAGCCGATCATGTAAATTACTCGCGCGACTTTTTCCCACCTGCATGCGTGGCGCACGGGCACACAACAGCAGAGCTTGGCAGTGGCAACATGAGTTCTCCTTCACCGGAACGAATAGGGAGTCTCCCAACGGATTGAAGCGCGCGTCCGAGTGAAGATCGTGCACCGCGCGAGCCACAACAGAACGCGGTATACACTGATCGCTGCGGCAACGAGCACTTTGATCACTTGATAAAAAAAAAAAAACATTTCAGCGCTAGATCGCCTCTTATTTAACAAATGAACAAAATGAATGCTCTGAGTTAACTGGAGATGTTTTTATTTATTTGTATTGGTACATACAAAGATGTTTCAAATAAAGGGGGTTTGCGAGATGTTTCAAAAGTGGTGGTGGTATTTTTTTTTTTTCTTTTCTGACGTAGTTGGTTCCTCAACTACATCAGATTCAGATTCAGATTATTTTATTTAATGCCATGTCAGCATTTAAAGCTATTTTCATGGCAAAAATTAAATTATAAAAATACAAATATCATTTAAATACAATAAAACAAAACAAATATAAACAAGAAGTCATTTTATACAATATATATTTTAAAATGAACATATGATAAAAAAAATCCAAAACCTTTTCAGGCATAATCTCATTAAATATGTCCTTTAATGAAGTAACTTCATAAAAGAGCATTCTGCTCAACTACATCAGACGTTCATAATAATAACAAAAAAAAACTTGCCATAGTTTTGTCCTTTTATCAGTAGCCAGTTTTGGTGTAACAAGTTGTACATTTTGTTGCCAATTAGTAAATGTAGTGGGTGTATTAAGAGGCTACAATTTCCAAATATGCCTAAGTGTAACTTGATCCCCTCCCATTAGGCTGATCTGATGTGTGTTGGTCTGCCTGACCCCTCTTTGTTTGGAATAATTTAATGTTACTCTGCCTTATTTGGGAAAGCTGGCCTACAGTAGCCTTAAGACATCTCATTTTCTAAATACAATTAAATAAACACATTTCTACAAATGATGCAAACTCTGCTAGATTATAGATAAAAGATTCCCATTCCCCTGCCATTCTGTGATCGGCAGTGATCGGCAAATCAGCAGATCATGATTTTGGTGATCGGTAATCGGTGATCGGCCCCAAAAATGCTGATCGGAGCATCTCTAACAAATATCAACATTGTTTTTATCAACTTGATTAATACATATGAATACAGTTTATTTATAATTATTTAAGATAATTTTCCAAAAAACCTCCATTTAATCGTCTCAGAAGCAGGTGATAACTGAGACGCATACAAAGGTGCAATGCATTTCCTGTTTAAACTAGCTGCTGAGCCAAACAAAGCTACAGGAAATTAATACAGCTTTCCTCAAACAGTACAGCGTTGGCGCTTGCAACGTCAAGATCATGGGTTCAATTCCCATGTGCATGCAATGTAAATCACTTTGGATAAAAGGGTCTGCCAAATGCATAAATAATACATACAGAAAACATGTCCTCCACCCTTTTGAAACATATGGGACTATTATAGAAGCTGTATAAAAACAAAGTCTAAAATTAGCTTTACAGGCAATGTTGCTTATGCATTTAGACTAAGTTTCTCCACTTTTTTGTCTACCGTTTCAACGATCATCTTAAGGTCAGGTATAAGATTACAATTAAGTACTGAAGATGAGTGATGTGACATTTTAGCACTTCAGCGCGTACTTGCACGTTCATGTCAAGTGCGTTTTTGAGAAACGCGTGTAGAAAAGGAATCCATCTTAGCTATGAGATCCATCAGGAAAAGGGACTTGCTTAATTACATTCGTGTTCATGCAGGACTTCAAGTAAATAGATGAATAATGGAGCAGCAGCCTAATCAGTCAGCAGGACACCGGGATACTTCTTGACAGACTTGGCTGTGCACACGTCAATGCCATTTATGTTTGGGTCGAGTCGGGATAGAAGAGAAATGCTGTCGGGTTGGGTCGGACTCTGGTCTGTTTGTTTTTTCTTTAAAAAAATATTTATGCACATCAAGTTCGGGTAAGAAGTGATTCTGGTCGGCTACAGATTTTAGGATCCAAGAAGACCTCTACACCATACCTCACAACTAAATTTCAGTGTTTGACGTAAATATGACGTAGTCTTGAGACGTTGGGTTGAAGTTTTATTTTGGTTTGTAAATCCCCCAACCTTAAACCAACAAAATAGTAACGTCTAATGATGTTAGAATTTTATGTTGTGTGGACGTTACCATTATGACGTTAAAGAGACATTGGTTTTTGGTCACCATACCGCATGACTAAAGGTCAGTATTTGATGTAAATCTGACGTTGGTTTGAGACGTTGGCTCAACGTTGGATTTGAGTTAATTTACAACACAGCCTAAAATCAACAAAATATCAACGTCTAATGATGTTATAATTTGACGTTATGTGGACGTTGCATTATGACGTCAAGCTGACGTTGGGGATTAGTCACCTTACCTCACAACTAAATGTCAGTGTTTGACCTAAATATGACGTCATCTGGAGACGTTGGCTTGACATTGTATTTTGGTTAGTTAATACCACAACCTAAAACCAACAAAATATCAACGTCTAATGATGTTAGAGTTTGACGTTGTGAGGACGTTACCATTATGACATCAAAGTGACGTTAGGGTTTGGTCACCATACCTCACGACTAAATGTCAGTGTTTGACGTAAATATGACGTTGTCCGGAGACGTTAACTTGACATTGTATGTTGGTTCGTTAATATCACAACCTAAAACCAACAAAATATCAACGTCTAATGATGTTAGAAATTGACGTTGTGTGGACCTTACCATTATGATGTCAGAAAGACGTTGGGGTTTGGTCACCACACCTCACGACTAAATGTCAGTCAGTGTTCGACGTAAATATGACGTTGTCCGGAGACGTTGGCTTGACATTGTATGTTGGTTCGTTAATACCACAACCTAAAACCAACAAAATATCAACGTCTAATGATGTTAGAAATTGACATTGTGAGGACTTTACCATTATGACGTCAGAGAGACGTTGGGGTTTGGTCACCATACCTCACGACTAAATGTCAGTGTTTGACCTAAATATGACGTTGTCCTGAGACGTTGACTTGACATTGTATTTTGGTTAGTTAATACCCTAACCTAAAACCAACAACATATCAACGTCAAATGATGTTAGAGTTTGACGTTGTGTGGACGTTACCATTATGACATCAAAGTGACGTTAGGGTTTGGTCACCATACCTCACAACTAAATGTCAGTGTTTGACGTAAATATGACGTTGTCCGGAGACGTTGACTTGACATTGTATTTTGGTTAGTTAATACCCTAGCCTAAAACCAACAAAATATTAATGTCTAATGATGTTAGAGTTTGACGTTGTGAGGACGTTACCATTATGACGTCAGAGAGACGTTGGGGTTTGGTCACCACACCTCACGACTAAATGTCAGTGTTTGACGTAAATATGACGTTGTCCGGAGACGTTGGCTTGACATTGTATGTTGGTTCGTTAATATCACAACCTAAAACCAACAAAATATCAACGTCTAATGATGTTAGAAATTGACGTTGTGTGGACGTTACCATTATGATGTCAGGGTGACGTTGGGGTTTGGTCACCATACCTCACGACTAAATGTCAGTGTTTGACCTAAATATGACATTGTCCTGAGACGTTGACTTGACATTGTATTTTGGTTAGTTAATACCCTAACCTAAAACCATCAAAATATCAACGTCTAATGATGTTAGAGTTTGACGTTGTGTGGACGTTACCATTATGACATCAAAGTGACGTTAGGGTTTGGTCACCAAACCTCACGACTAAATGTCAGTGTTCGATCTAAATATGACATTGTCCTGAGACGTTGACTTGACATTGTATTTTGGTTAGTTAATACCCTATCCTAAAACCAACAAAATATCAATGTCTAATGATGTAAGAGTTTGACGTTGTGAGGACGCTACCATTATGACGTCAGAGAGACCGTGGGGTTTGGTCACCATACCTCACGACTAAATGTCAGTTTTTGACGTAAATATGACGTTGTCCGGAGAAGTTGGCTTGACATTGTATGTTCGTTCGTTAATACCACAACCTAAAACCAACAAAATATCAATGTCTAATGATGTTAGAGTTTGACGTTGTGTGGACGTTACCATTATGACGTCAGGCTGACGTTGGGGTTTGGTCACCATACCTCACTACTAAATGTCAGCGTTTGACGTAAATATGACGTTGTCTGGAGACATTGGCTGAACGTTGTATTTTGGTTTGTGAATACCCTAACCTAAAACCAACAAAATATCAACGTCTAATGATGTTAAAAATTGATGTTGGGTGGACGTTACCATTATGACGTCAGACTGACGTTGGGGTTTGGTCACCGTACCTCACGACTAAGTGTCAGTGTTTGACTTAAATATGACGTCGTCCTGAGACGTTGGCTTGACATTGTATGTTGGTTCGTTAATACCACAACCTAAAACCAACAAAATATCAACGTCTAATGATGTTATAATTTGACGTTGTGTGGACGTTACCATTATGACATCAACTTGACGTTGGGTTTTGGTCACCATACCTCATGACTACATGTCAGTGTTTGACGTAAATATGACGTTGTCCTGAGACGTTGGCTTGACATTGTATTTTGGTTAGTTAATACCCTAACCTAAAACCAACAAAATATCAATGTCTAATGATGTTAGGGTTTGACGTTGTGAGGACGTTACCATTATGACGTCAGAGAGACGTTGGGGTTTGGTCACCATACCTCACGACTAAATGTCAGTGTTTGACCTAAATATGACGTTGTCCGGAGACGTTGGCTTGACATTGTATTTTGGTTAGTTAATACCCTAACCTAAAACCAACAAAATATCAATGTCTAATGATGTTAGGGTTTGACGTTGTGAGGACGTTACCATTATGACATCAAATTGACGTTGGGTTTTGGTCACCATACCTCATGACTACATGTCAGTGTTTGACGTAAATATGACGTTGTCCTGAGACGTTGGCTTGACATGGTTTTAGGTTAGGGTATTAACTAACCAAAATACAATGTCAAGCCAACGTCTCAGGACAACGTCATATTTACGTCAAACACTGACATGTAGTCATGAGGTATGGTGACCAAAACCCAACGTCAATTTGATGTCATAATGGTAACGTCCACACAACGTCAAACTCTAACATCAGTAGACGTTGATATTTTGTTGGTTTTAGGTTAGGGTATTAACTAACCAAAATACAAACAAAATATCAATGTCTAATGATGTTAGAGTTTGACGTTGTGAGGACGTTACCATTATGACGTCAGAGAGACGTTGGGGTTTGGTCACCATACCTCACGACTAAATGTCAGTGTTTGACCTAAATATGACGTTGTCCGGAGACCTTGACTTGACATTGTATTTTGGTTAGTTAATACCCTAACCTAAAACCAACAAAATATCAACGTCTAATGATGTTAGAGTTTGACGTTGTGTGGACGTTACCATTATGACATCAAAGTGACGTTGGGGTTTGGTCACCATACCTCACGACTAAATGTCAGTGTTGGACGTAAATATGACGTTGTCTGGAGACGTTGGCTTAACGTTGTATTTTGGTTTGTAAATACCCTAACCGAAAACCAACAAAATATCAATGTCTAATGATGTTAGAATTTGACGTTGTGAGGACGTTAGCATTATGACGTCACAGAGACGTTGGATTTTGGTATCTTTACAACACAACTTAAATACAACAAAATATCAGCTGACGTCGGTATTGGACGTCAACTTTATGTTGGCATTAGACGCTGAGTTGATGTTGGGTTTTGGTCACCCGACGTTGCAACCAAAATTAAACCAAATATCAACGTCATATGACGTTGTGTGCCTGCTGGGTCAATATTATATTTTATATTATGAAGTAAATTTTCTGAAATCTAAATATTCATCTATATTTTTTTCAAACCGACTTTTATGACAAGTACTCATTTCAGGAAGGTACTAGTCACTATTTAATTTACTATTTTTATTATTGTCTATATTATTCTGCAATTGATATTACATTGTATTTGCTATTATTATTATTACTATTATTGTTATTATAATATTATACCACTTGCAATTATCAATCTATTTGTCACGGGTGTGGTACGGGTTGAAGAAAACGCTGAGTCAAAAGGCTCCAATTCAAAATATTACTAATGACAAATAAACAAACAGGTACAAGGTTGTACATTGTTTGAGATGTCTTTGTTATGACACCTTGGCATAAACCAATACATCATAACCTGTCAGTGTCTTTGTCATGACAACTTGACATAAACCAATACAACTTGACATTACTAAGACAACAGAACCTGTCATAAACATGACATAGCAGATTAATTATCAAACTTAAGAAACCACTTAGCTGTATTGGTTAACATTACATTAAACTGTCAGGTGGTTGGTTTTGACATTGGCTGTCATGAAGCCATTATAACTTTTTAATGACAAATTCAATTTGTACCACTGTAGTTGAGGTCACGAAAAATATTCATGACACAGTTATAATGGCCTCATGACAGCCAATGTCAAAACCAACCACATGACAGTTTAACATGACAGTTTAACTTAATTTAATGTTAAGTTGTCATGACAAAGACACTGACAGGTTATGATATTATGGTTTATGTCAAGATGTCATTACAAAGACATCTTAAACGATGTCATATTTGCATTCAAAATGTCATTATTGAGCGAAAGACACTTAATGACAGTTGTCATAAACATGCATAAACCCTACTTTATACTCATGACATATGTCATGTCATGGTTATGAAGGTGTCATGTCAGTCTTATGCACACCCCTTCAAGTAAAGTGTTAACGAATTCATATACATTTGGAAAAGTTTTTGGGGCAGACCTGACCTGTTGAAAAGAGATGGAATGCATCCCTCCTGGAATGGTCCTGCTCTTCTCTCTAGTAATATGGCACATAGTCTTAGAGCTCAAACATGACAATCTGGGGCTCAGGTCAGGAAGGAGACAAACTGGCAAAACCGACCGTCTGCTAGCTGTCTCGCGTCACTGAGGTCAGATAAATCCCATCACATATAGACTCTTTCACCTAGATATCATAATATAGAGACTGTGTCTGTTCCCGAATTAGGAAATACAAAAAACTTCCAAACCCATCTAAGGGTAAAAATGTAATTGATGTTCAACAAATAAAAAACAAATATAATACAAGTGAACAAACGATAAAGCTTGTGTTGCTGAATATTCAATCCCTTACCTCAAAATCCCTTATTGTTAATGATATGATTACAGACTATAACCTAGGTGTGCTGTGTTTGACAGAAACCTGGCTAAAACCAAACGATTACATTACTTTAAATGAGTGCACACCCCAAGATTACAGTTATAAATATGAACCTCGTATGAACGGCAAAGGAGGAGGTGTTGCTATAATTTATAGTAATATTTTCAGAATTACTAAGAAGTCTAGTTTCAAATATAATTCGTTTAAAGTGTTGGTGCTAACTGTAACAATATCTAGTGTAAATGATAAATCACATCTGAGATTTGTGCTGGCTACTGTATACAGGCCACCAGGGCACAATACAGACTTTATCAAAGAATTTGCTGACTTTCTATCAGAGTTAGTACTGGCTGCAGATAAAGTCCTAATTGTTGGTGATTTTAATATACATGTAGATAACAAAAAAGATGCATAGGCATTTAAAGACATTCTTAACTCTGAAAAAAGATGCAGGTCCCAGGCACTCAAAAAATGGATAAGAAGGAGAAGGTTAAAAAGCCTTTATTGAATATGGCTTATTGCATGATAAAAAAGTCACAAGCCAACATGTTTCGACCCACAAATGACATGTTGGCTTGTGACTTTTTTATCATGCAATAAGCCATATTCAATAAAGGCTTTTTAACCTTCTCCTTCTTATCCATTTTTTGAGTGCCTGGGACCTGCATCTTTTTTCATTGGACCCTTTCCCTATCCCAAGAGCACCTATCACGGATATACTTCACCTGAGCGCCTGGTTGAATTCTCTTATAGTACATTCTTAACTCTATTGGAGTTAGACAACACGTGTCAGGACCTACTCGTCGTAATCATACTCTAGATTTAATATTATCATATGGAATCAATGTTGATGCCGTGGAAATTCTGCAGCAGAGCGATGACATCTCAGATCATTATCTAGTCTTGTGTAAACTACATTTAGCCAAGGCTGCAAAGCCGACTCTGTGTTACAAATATGTTAGACCTATCACTTATGCCACTAAAGAATGCTTTATAAATAATCTTCCTGATCAGTTTCATCATCTCAGCATCCCAGATAGCTTAGAAGAACTCGATATTGCGACAGAAACTTTTAACTCTCTCTTTTCCAGCACTTTAGACACAGTTGGTCCTTTGCGCTTAAAGAAGATTAAAGAAAATAGTCCAACGCCATGGTACAACGAGCACACTCATGCCCTTAAGAGAGCAGCCAGAAAAATGGAGTGCAACTGGAAGAAAACAAAACTAGAGGTATTTCGCATTTCATGGAAAGAAAGCACGGTTGCATACAGAGAGGTTTTAAAAATTGCTAGATCTGCTTATTTTTCAACCCTATTAGAAGAAAATAAACAAAACCCTAGGTATTTATTTGAAACAGTGGCTAAACTAACAAAAAATAAAGCTTCAAGCCCAGACATTTCCAAGCAGCACAGCAGTAATGACTTTATGAACTTTTTTACTTACAAGATTGATAATATCAGGGAGAAAATTCACCCTCTCCTATAGCAATGAATATGGCACATATTCCTGGGAAAGTTTAATGAATACCGCAAAATAATATACCCTTCATGGTAACACTTTACTTGAAGGGGTGTGCGTAAGACTAACATGACACTTTCATAATCATGATATGACACATGTTATGAATATGAAAGAAGTTTTATGCATGTTTGTGACAACTGTCATTAAGTGTCATTCGCTCAATTATGACATTTTTAATGCAAATATGACATTGTTTGAGATGTCTTTGTTATGACACCTTGACATAAACCAATACATCATAACCTGTCAGTGTCTTTGTCATGACAACTTGACATAAACCAATACATCATAACCTGTCAGTGTCTTTGTCATGACACCTTGACATTACTAAGACAACACAACCTGTCATAAACATGACATAGCAGATTAATTATCAAACTTAAGAAACCACTTAGCTTTATTGGTTAACATTACATTCAACTGTCAGGTGGTTGGTTTTGACATTGGCTGTCATGAAGCCATTATAACTTTTTAATGACAAATTCAATTTGTACCACTGTAGTTGAGGTCACGAAAAATATTCATGACACAGTTATAATGGCCTCATAACAGCCAATGTCAAAACCAACCACATGACAGTTTAACATGACAGTTTAACTTAATTTAATGTTAAGTTGTCATGACAAAGACACTGAGAGGTTATGATGTTATGGTTTATGTCAATATGTCATTACAAAGACATCTTAAACGATGTCATATTTGCATTCAAAATGTCATTATTGAGCGAAAGACACTTAATGACAGTTGTCATAAACATGCATAAACCCTACTTTATACTCATGACATATGTCATGTCATGGTTATGAAGGTGTCATGTCAGTCTTATGCACACCCCTTCAAGTAAAGTGTTAACGAATTCATATACATTTGGAAAAGTTTTTGGGGCAGACCTGACCTGTTGAAAAGAGATGGTATTCATCCCTCCTGGGATGGTCCTGCTCTTCTCTCTAGTAATATGGCACATAGTCTTAGAGCTCAAACATGACAATCTGGGGCTCAGGTCAGGAAGGAGACAGGCAAAACCGACCGTCTGCTAGCTGTCTCGCGTCACTGAGGTCAGATAAATCCCATCACATATAGACTCTTTCACCAGGAGACCAATATTCAGTGAGACTACACTGGCGAAAAATTCGATTCATTCATTGCTATAGGAGAGGGTGAATTTTATAAACTCGTTAAATCATCTAAATCGACAACATGAATGTTAGACCCTATACCGACTAAACTATTGAAAGAGATGCTTCCAGAGGTCATAGATCCTCTTCTTAATATCATTAATTCATCTTTGTCATTAGGATACGTACCAAAAACTTTTAAGCTGGCTATGATTAAACTGCTTGTTAAAAAAACGCAACTTGATCCTACAGAATTAGTCAATTACAGGCCGATCTCGAATCTACCTTTTCTGTCAAAGATACTAGAAAAGGCAGTATCTTCACAACTATGTTCCTTTTTAGAAAGAAATAGTATCTGTGAGAATTTTCAATCAGGATTTAGACCGTATCATAGTACTGAGATTAGTACTGAGTAGTACTAATAGTACTGAGATACAAGCAGTGGTGGAGGAAGTACTGAATCTCAGTACTTAAGTATAAGTACAAATAACCAGTGACAAATTTACTTTAGTAAAAGTACCACAATGACAACCCTACTTAAATAAAAAGTAAAAAGTACCTGATTTTAAATGTACTTTAAGTATTTAAAGTAAAAGTACTTGCATAACATGCTCAGCTCATCAGCTCATCTGGTTCTATGTCGAACACATCCAAAATAAACAGTTCTCGGTTCTGTACTGGTGATCCGAGAACTGCTGTACCTGTGCGTGCATGCTCAGTATCAGCTGCTCGTCCACATCACTTCTCTCAGCACAAGAAGTCTCAGTTCAGTGAACTTTTGGATTTACTGGGGTAAAATATACTCCGGGATATTGGTTTATTTCGAGTCAAAGGGACTGTCAGGCATGTCTGAAAGTGAGTAACTTTAGTAACTTGTGGATCAGCGCTGACGCAAGACGCGAACTGTTTTGAACGATTCAGTCCGATTTAGTGTACTGGTTCGACCGGTTCACTAAAAAGAACCGGTTCAAAAGAACGATTCGACTTGGCTTGGCTTGACTCCCGACTTGGCTGTTAATTCTCCTAGAAGATCTCTTGGATCTCTGCCGCTATTTCTCCTCAACTGCGCACTCAAATCCGTCAGGGCTCATGCACGGTTTCTAGATCGCATTTCTCAAGAGCTAATTAAATGCCAAAATTTGGCAGGCAACCACATTATCTCACAATGAATCATGCAATCGGGAATTTAGCGAGAGGAATTCGTTTCCCACAAGGATTTCACCTCAGATTAATTGAAGTTCGTGAACTTGAACACAAAATTCACTGCATTTATTATAAGCTGCCTGATTCAGAGTGACCTCACTGCTTTGCTGCTCGCATCGCTGCATTATTGACACAGGGATCAAGAAGTCATACTAATGTGACTGACTCAAGAACAAGTTCAGATGAGATTTGCACTCCCCGCATAAAGGATATCAACAGAAAATCAAGCATCCACGTCACAGCCGGCCGTAATTCACTCTCCGATTCATCTCCTAATGTCTTCAGGAAGCTAAGCCCCTTTTTAATGCACATCGCTACAAGCTATCAGGGTATTGGTAACATGCTGTTGCTAATGCTATATGCTTTGCTTAGGCTATCTAGAGGTTTCATTAAAATGCTCTTTCTAGGCTTACGCGATCATATTGACAAAGTGTGTTCCTTATCAGTTGTCATTGGCAGCTGCTTGCGTTGCTGTGCTTAAACCTATCAAGTCGTTTTTATAGCACTACGCAGCACATATTCTATAAGACATAGCAAAACAGTCACTATTCAGTTGAATAAGTTCAGCGTTGATTCTGTCGGGTATCAGACACGCTTGGTCTATCTAGTTCTTGGAAACACGGCATCTTAAAGATATAGTGTATTGACATAAAAGGAATAACGGTCAACACCAGCAGGTGGCAGTAGCATTCATCACTCAAAAGAACTGGAACCAGATGGCAGATATATAAACCATAAACAAGCAGCTGTTTCATTTTGATATCTTAATCTTCACTCTTCATTCCAGACGTCATGTCATGAATGTTTACCACTTCGGGTATTGACAACATGCTTATTGCTACGGGTATCGATAACATACTTGATTAGGTCATCTGGGCAAGGGCAACATTCTTGTTGCCTAAGGCTCTTCGGTATTGTTGGCAACTTGCTGTTGCTCAAAGCTTTTCAGGTACTGGCAACATGCTTAGTTGGCTTAGGTTACTGCAAAAAAAGAAAAAGAAAAAGGGGGGCCTGCTGTTTTTCTCCCGCTGGAGAGAACACCCCTTTGCTGCTACATTCGTAGGGGCCTGCTGTTCAATCCCTCAGCAAGGGATGAACACCTCTTGCTACTTAAATTAAAAGAGGGGCCTGCTATTCTCTCCCTCCTTAGAGGGGAGAATACCCCTCTGCTAGCCATGAGTACAAATTAAGCTATCTTCAATAACATTGTCTTTTGCAGGAATGGAACATGGATATGGTTTTTCTTCAGGCAAGTTATTACCTCTCATCATGTTTGGGGGGTTAATGCTTCAGCTCTGTATGCCATTAATCATGGAGCAAGAACTCCCATAAGGAACCATACCGCCAAAGATAAATTGTGTTTAATAAACTCAGGTAACTTGCCAAAGTGGTCCTGTCTGAAACCGAGCGCAGCTTTAGTTCAGGAAGGCTACGTAGGCATAGGCTGCTATCAGCTGATGCGGTCAGCTGTCCAATCGCTCCAACCACTACCGTTCTCCTCTTAGACCGGAAGGATATATATACGTGTCATTACTGCTTGGTAAGTATGCTCAATCTTCCGCCCTCACCTCTATAAGTATCAAGCATATTACTGAGCACCTTCTGGCTGTCGTCTTCTTTTGTTTCAGATTACCAAGGCTTTCAAGTCCTAGCTGTCATGGACATCATTGCTGAGAGACACTCAGCTACAGTATAGAAGTCTCAGGATTTACTGCCACGTCTACACGTTAACACTGTCTTGCTTTAAAGACATTACAAAAGTGTCTTAATCATCTGTATATCACTCAAGCTGATGGTTCTATTTAAGTAGACAATGACAACCAGCGTTTTGAAGTCCAAATCAATGCAGTTTCAAAGGTCTTTGAAGTGCTTCAACGGACTGTGCACGATCGCAGCTGAGGAGGAGAGTTTTGTCTCGCGAAATGAAAAAAAAAAACTTTTTAACTACAATTGTTCGGATTGAGCTGATCTGCAACACACCGGGAACTACGTCATCACGTTGAAAGGTCACTGTCGATGTCGCGGGCACCGGCGGAAGTACTGCCCTACTGTTTACAAAGCGACCAATACAATTTGAACTATCCTCCTTCGCATGGTCGAGTGGGGCGGTACTTCTGCCGGCGCCTGCGACATCGACAGTGACCTTTCAACGTGATAACGTTGTTCCCGGCGCGTTGCAGATCAGCTCAATCCGAACAATTGTAGTCATCATCTCCAGGGCCTAATGGAGTTCCGTACAGAGTGTACAAGAGTGCTTCAGGAGTTCTGCGAATTCTGTGGAAAATGATAAAAGTGGCATGGGAAAAACAGGTTGTACCTAGAGCATGGCGCAGAGCAGGTGGAGTCTTTATACTTAAAGAAAAAGATGCTACAAGCATCAGTCAGTTTCGTCCTATTTCACTATTAAACGTTGAAGGTAAGATTTTCTTCAGCATTATTGCCCAGAGATTGTCCACCTACCTATTAAAGAATGGCTTCATTGACACTTCAGTTCAAAAAGCGGGCATTCCAGGGTTCTCAGGATGCTTAGAACACATCAATGTTATCTGGCAACGAATTCAGTCAGCTAAAAAGGAGAGGAAGGAGCTCCATGTGACATTCCTGGATTTGGCTAATGCATATGGTTCAGTGCCACATGAGCTTCTTTGGGCAGCATTTGATTTTTTCATAGTATCAATGTCAGTAACAAATTTAGTGAAACCCTATTTTGGAGATTTGCAATTTAGTTTCTCAACTCCAAAATTCAGCACTGCATGGCAATGCTTAGAGGTTGGAATTATGGCAGGATGCACCATTTCTCCACTGGCTTTTACCATGGCAATGGAAATAATCATTAGGGCATCAAGATGGGTAGTAGGAGGAGAGCGCTTGGCTTCTGGGATGCGACTACCACCAATCAGAGCATACATGGATGACATGACAACCATGACTACAACAGTAACCTGCACTAATCGGTTATTGGGGAAGTTAACAGATAATATTGAATGGGCACGAATGCAATTTAAGCCCTCTAAATCAAGGAGCATCTCGATAGTTAAAGGAAAGGTAGTAGATAAAACATTCTTCATTAATGGTGAGGCAATACCAACAGTTTCTGAGAAGCCAGTGAAGAGTCTTGGGAGATGGTACGATGGGGATCTAAAGGACACAGTTCGAGTGGGAGAAGTTAGACGACAAGCAGTGGAAGGGTTGAAGAGCATAAACAGCTAAAACTCTGGTGCTTTCAGTTTGGTCTACTGTCTAGGTTGCTGTGGCCACTGACTGTGTACGAGGTTTCTTTGACAACAGTGGATAAGATGGAAGCGTTAATAAGTTCATACATTAGGAAATGGTTGGGAGTTCCACGCTGCCTCAGCAGAGTGGGACTTTATAGTAAAGGAATATTGCAGCTGCCAGTCTCTGCTTTAACCGAGGAGTTTAAATGTGCCAAGGTCAGACTGGAAATGACCTTAGTAGAGTCACGCGACAAATGTGTAAGGGAGGCAGCCCCTGTGTTAAAAACTGGTAGAAAGTGGTCAGCAAAGAAAGCTGTAGTTGAAGCAAAGGCTGACCTTCAAATTGGGGATATCGGGGGACAGGTCCAGCATGGAAGAGGGGGTTTTGGGCTCAGTTTAGCTCCTCCTAAATGGCACAAGGCGGGCCCAGCTCAAAGGAGGAAGCTGGTAGTCAACGAGGTGCGAAAGCAGGAGGAGAGGATGAGGTGTATAAAGGCCATTTCCCAGGCCAAGCAGGGAGAGTATATTAGGTCAACACATGATGTTCTCCCATCACAGCAGAACCTGAACCTCTGGGTAGGAGAGGATCCCTCTTGTCCTTTGTGTTCATCACCTGCCACATTAAGGCACATTTTGACAGGATGTAAGGTGGCTCTTAGCCAAGGTCGGTTTACTTGGCGCCATGACCAAGTACTGCGATGTTTGGCTTTAGCATTGGAAGGCAAGCGTAGTATGACCAATAAGTTGCCGCCTGTTCTAGCAAAACATTACACGCAGAAGACAATATTCCTCCGCCCAGGCGAGCAACCACCAAGAAAAGGTGTTAACACCAATTCTCGCTCAGGACAACTGGAAGCTGCTAGGGACTGGAAGATGCTGGCTGAGCTTGATCAACGGCTTATTTTTCCACCTGAGATTGCCACCACTAACCTACGACCAGATATTGTTTTGTGGTCTGGATCAGCACGCATTGTTCAACTGATAGAGTTAACAGTGCCATGGGAGGATGCGGTAGATGAGGCATATGAGAGGAAGAAACTGCGGTATGCTCATCTGGCCACTGAAGCAGAACAGCGAGGATGGAGAGTCCAGGTTCATCCAGTGGAAGTGGGTTGTCGAGGTTTTGTGGCACACTCTACAACCCGGTTCCTCAGAGACGTCGGATTCAGTGGCCAAGAGTTGCATCGCACAGTAAAGAACTTATCTGAAGCAGCAGAAAGGAGCAGCAACTGGCTGTGGTTGAGACGGAAAGATTCTAGCTGGCTGTGTACAGGCCGCCACGCTACGGTTTTCGTAGAATTCTTGAAAAACTTGAAGAGTCTGTTGGTTTAGTTGTATAGGTTGTATAGTATTTACAGTCATTACGTTCCTGTGTATATTGCGTGAATGACGGGTAGTTGGGCAGATATTGTGTTTTTGTGGTAGGTGGTATGCCATACGGAACCGTTGCCACTGAAACTGCATATTAACGCACCAGTGGGGCTCGACAGCCTTAGTCAAACGGGTTGGCGCGTATGGTTGGGTTGCGGAGAGATTGTGAAATTGTGGTTAGGTCTCAGCAGCAGGAGGGGTGTAGAGGTCAGTAAGCTGGGCTGAGTTGAGTGGGGGACGGAGGGGGTGACTCTGGGACGCCAGAGTCACTGTCGAGCCCTCTTGAGGTGTCGTGGGCTAGTCGACGAAACACTGAGGACGGAAGGTGCCCACTTGAAGACCCTAGAGATGTCCCCTACTCGGCTCAATCCAGACGGTTGTCGTGCTGGTCCACTAGGGAGACCACACTGTAGTTGCAGCCGTCGTGTGTGCTGACGCGCCAAGTACACTGCAGCCGTTAACGCCGGACAGAAGGGGAGTCACACCACCATATGGCAAGAAGCGTAAATGGATGGAGAAGCATAGTTTACTGTAAAGCTACGTCTTAGTGTTGCTTATCTTGGCGAAAGCCGAGTACAAATCAGCATGAAGTTTTAACATCTACTCTCGTGTAATGGAAATCATTATATATATATATATATATATATATATATATATATATATATATATTTTATTTTTTTGAAAATGACCTATCGTTTCGCGAGACAAGACTCTCCTCCTCAGCTGCGATCGCACAGTTCATTGAAGCACTTCAAAGACCTTTGAAACTGCATTGATTTGGACTTCAAAATGCTGGTTGTCATTGAAGTCCATTATTCAAAGAAAAATCCAGAAATGTTTTCCTCAAAAAACTTAATTTCTCTTCCACTGAGGAAAGAAAGACATGGATATCTTGGATGGCATTGGGGTGAGTAAATTATTAGGAAATTTTCATTTTGAGGTGAACTAATTCTTTAATCATGGAGCAAGAACCCCCATAAAGGAACCATACCGCCAAAGATAAATTGTGTTTAATAAACTCAAGTAACTTGCCAAAGTGGTCCTGTCTGAAATACAATTAAAAGACTCAGTGCAGCCATAAGCGTGTTCCCATACCAATGCTGCAAAAGGTGAAAGAGGGGTTGCAGAATATGAAAAACGTCTCGGTTACGTATGTAACCCTCGTTCCCTGAGTAGGGAACGGAGACGTTACGTCGGATGACGACGAATGGGGTTTCGCTTAGAAAGCCTATCAGCTTCGAGTATTACAAAACGAGCCTATGGCAAAGAAATGCCATGGGTCTGCGGAATTTGCATGACGTAACTCCGCCCCACCTCGTGGGTATAAAAGGAGGAAGTCCGCAACAGCAGTTTATGTTTCTTCGCTGAGGAGCCAAGACTGAGCTCAGGCGAACCCCGCGGTACAGCGGAAAGTGGCAGGCAGACGTAACGTCTCCGTTCCCTACTCAGGGAACGAGGGTTACATACGTAACCGAGACGTTCCCTTTCGTTGTCACTCCGAGTTACGTCGGATGACGACGAATGGGGTTACCAGTCTAATCACGCCACCTTCTCAGCTGTCTTCCAGTGCCCTGCGTAAATCGAGGTCCCTGACATAGAAGGACGAAGGACTCAATTTAACACAGGAATACCAAGGTACACTGGGAAGCATATCCCAAGCTAGGGGAAGTATGCAATTAATGCCAACCCAGAGGGGGGGAGGGACTTAGAGAATACACATATGACCCGAAGGAAACATATGGAGAACACTGGGGTGTCCAGCCGCAGGTGGAATATTTCAACCCCAGGGGTGGCAAGGTGGCTTGCCAAGGGAAAGACACATGCTCAGAGAGGCTTACAGTGGAAATACACATGTGGGGGTCGCTCAGGGGAGGGACCATGCACACGGGAGGCACCTAGCCGACGCGCAGGCAAGAGACACTGGCGCCGACGTCAGGAGTGCTGGAGGAACTCAGGGCTTTCGGGGAAGCTCACCTGAGGAGAATATCGCACGTATCCAGTCCGTGGAGTGGAATGGCGAGCAAGCAAAGACACCTGAGCGGGTCCGGTACTAGCTAGTTGAAGCGAGTACATGAGAGGACACTGGCTCCACTCGGAGATTATAGAATCTGGCGAATGTGTTAGGTGTCGCCCAGCCTGCAGCTCTGCAGATGTCTGTTAGCGAGGCACCATGCGCTAGAGCCCAAGAGGATGCCACACTCCGGGTGGAGTGGGCCGTCACACCAAGGGGGCACGGTCGACCTTGCTGCTGGTAAGCCAAGGCAATGGCGTCCACTATCCAGTGAGACAACCTTTGCTTGGAGAGAGCCTTTCCCTTCAGCTTCCCACCATAACAGACACAGAGCTGGTCTGAGGTCCTGAAACACTGCGTCCTGTCTACATAGGCGCGAAGAGCGCGTACTGGACAGAGCAGTGCCAAGGCTGGGTCTGCCTCCTCCGGGGGCAGCGCTTGCAGGTTCACCACCTGGTCCCGAAAGGGAGTGGTAGGAACCTTGGGCACATATCCGGGCCGGGGTCTCAGGATCACGTGAGAGAAAGCCGGTCCGAATTCCAGGCACGCTTCGTCGACGGAGAATGCGTGCAGGTCCCCTACCCTCTTGATGGAGGCCAGTGCAACCAGGAGCGCTGTCTTCATTGACAGGAACTTAAGCTCAACTGATTGCAGGGGCTCAAAGGGAGCACTCTTCAGGGCAGTTAGAACCACTGAGAGGTCCCAAGAGGGAACGAGAGGAGGACGAGGAGGATTTAGTCTCCTCGCTCCTCTCAGGAGCGAGACTACCCGACTGCTTCCCTACCGACTTACCTTCGACGGGGTCATGATGTGCGGCAATGGCGGCAACATAGACCTTAAGGGTGGAGGGAGACAGCCTTCGCTCCAACCCTTGCTGAAGGAAGGAAAGCACAACGCTGATCGAGCATCTCCGGGGGTCTTCTCGGTGAGAAGAGCACCAGTCGACGAAGAGGTTCCACTTCAACGCATAGACGTGTCTCATGGATGACGCTCTAGCGGAAGTGATGGTAGCCGCCACCGCTGGTGGAAGGGTACTCAAACCTACCTCGAGCCGTCCAGGAGCCACACGTGGAGGCTCCAGAGATCGGGGCGAGGGTGCCACAGGGTGCCCCGTCCCTGAGAAAGAAGGTCCTTCCTCAGAGGAATGGGCCAGGGAGGTGCTGTCGCGAGGAGTGCAAGTTCGGGGAACCAGGTCCGGCCGGGCCAATACGGCGCGACCAAAATGACCTGCTCCTCATCCTCCCTGACCTTGCGCAAGGTCTGCGCAAGAAGGCTCACTGGGGGAAACGCATATTTGCGGCCCGGCGGCCAGCTGGGACAGAGGGGGACGAGGAGAGCACGGCTAGAGGGCGGCGCTCTGTGTCGTCCGAGAACTCTGTGTGCTCAGAGACGGGAGAGTCAGTTCCTTGCGAATAAGGATTCTTCCCCGGCCCTCCACCGGGGAAAGGAGTGGTCCTGCTCCCAACTCCTGGAAAGAACTGAGTCCCATCTCTGAGGAGCCCCTCTCAAGAGCGCCACCTAACCCGGCGCGTAGCGGGGGGCGGGGCTGGAGAGGGCTGTGGCGTCCGGCCGCGGCCTCCAGAGCCGGCCCGGGTGAACGGGTGGGGTGGGAGCCGGGGGGGCGCCCTCGGCGGTGGGCAGACCGAGGGACCTGAGCGGACGGCGGGGCCGTCGGGACAGAGTCGACCTCAACCTGCTCCATCCCCGAGGAGCCCGTCTCAGGAGCGCCGCTTAACCCGGCGTGTAGCGGGGGGCGGGGCTAGAGAGGGCTGTGGCGTCCGCCCGCGGCCCCCAGAGCCGGCCCGGGTGAACGGGCAGGGTGGGAGCCGCGGGAGGGCGCCCTTGGCGGTGGGCAGACAGAGGGATCTGAGCGGACGGCGGGGCCGTCGGGACAGAATCAACGTCAGTCTGCTCATGGACGGCTGAGAGCTGTTGGGCCAGCCCTCAACCGCACCGCCGAAGAGGCCAACCTGGGATGTGGGAATGTCGGACAGACGGGTCCGCGCGACATCCATCACATCAAACAGGTACGGCCACCAAATGGTGAGCATCACCCGACCCAGGGAGCCTACGGCCACTTTCGTCGCTCGGAGAGCAAGGTTAGTGGCGGCGCGCAGCTCAGTGAAGAGCCCTGGGTCAGTCCCGCCCTCGTGCAGGTCCATGAGCATCTGGGTCAGGTATACCAGCAGAATGACCATGGCACGCAGTGAGGCGGCCGCCAGTCCCGTGGCGCTATAGGATCTCGCCACAAGCGTAGACGAAAAACTACAGGCCACGGACGGGTGCTTAGGATTGCGCCGAGAAGAAGCACTCTGAGGACACATAGCATCGCAACAGAGCGTTCAGCTGGGGGAACCCCAGTGTACCCACGGGCAGCGGCCCCATCGAGGGGAGGAAAGGCGGATGAGATCAGCGAATGGCCCCTGATCTCATCATGCACGTCCGGGAAGAACGGTATTGGGGTTTGCCGTGGACGAGGGTCGGCGGCCTCACCCAAAAACCAATCGTCCCGGGAAAGCATGGCCGTCATCTCCGGATCAGACTTGACGAGTCGTCACTTCCAGGAAAATCAAACCCACCTAGTGAAGCTGCTACAAACATAATATCATCCTCTGTAGCTTCAAATGAAACACACGGGCCACCAGAGGGTAGACCCGTGGGAATCACCTGTTCACTAGCGGGCACCGTCATTGAAGAGGGGGGCTGGGGTCGCGGACACATAGTCGGCGCCTTGTTCCAGACCGAAACCCTCAGGTCACCCTGGCCACCAGCCGAAGATCGGGGGGTGGATGAGGGGACTCTCACTCATGCGAGTTCACCGAGTCTCGACCTTAATGACGCGATGATCATGTTCCATGGAGAAAACATGAGTCATCCACGAGCGCTGCTCTAGCATGATCAAGCCCAAACATACTAGACAACGCTCGTGCCCATCAGAGTCCGATACCAAGCTGCCGCACCATTCATTTTTTTTTTTTGAAATGCACAGGCGAGCCGTCTTTAAAAAGACGTGCCGCGTGCAAGCTCTTTTAGTGAGAGAAAACTCAAGTGTTGAAGCACCCGGGGAGACACGCACCGACTGGCAGACCACTGCAACAGATCAGCAGGAAGCACGCGCTCGCCGTAGATCGCCGTCACACCAACACTCGAGGTACTCGTTTGTAAAGCTGACAATTCAGAGATGGCTTGTAGAGAGAAGAATACACTTGGCTCCGAAGCGAAAACATAAACTGCTGTTGCGGACTTCTTCCTTTTATACCCACGAGGTGGGGCGGAGTTACGTCATGCAAATTCCGCAGACCCATGGCATTTCTTTGCCATAGGCTCGTTTTGTAATACTCGAAGCTGATAGGCTTTCTAAGCGAAACCCCATTCGTCGTCATCCGACGTAACTCGGAGTGACAACGAAAGGGAACAATGGTGTCATAGAGCGTGTGACACAACCAACCAAATGGTGTGCGCCGATGGTACTCGTTCTGTAGAAAAACGGCAAATCATGCATTTGCGTGGATCTTAAAAGACTGAACGAGGCAGGAAAATGAGAACATTTTGTGCTACCCACTGCTGATGAGATTATTGCTAAGCTTAGTGGCGCAAAGATGTTCTCCTCCTTAGGCGCATCCAGCGGGTTCTGGCAGATACCTCTCCACCACAGCTGCAGACTCGCCACCTTTCCCACATCATTTGGGAGATATTGTTTTAGGAGGCTTCCCTTCAGAATTTCGAGCACTCCAAAGATCTTCCAGAGGAAAATTCAGAAGACAGAGAGTGGAGTCAGCAGGGTTAAAATTAAATCCAGAGAAATGCATGTACAGACAGAGTAAACTGTGGCTCCTGGGTCACCTAGATCCAGATAAGGTGGATGCCATCCGACAGCTGCCACCACCACCACAAAATATGCAGGAACTGAAAAAGGTACTAGGCATGGTGAATTATTTGGGGAGTTTCAGCTGCTTCTGCAGCTACACAAAGAAGAGTGGAAGCCAGTAGCATACTGATGTAGAAAATTGATATGCGCAGATCGAGAAGGAGTGTCTGGCCAGCATGTGGGTATGTGGAAAATTTGAAAAATTTGAAAAATATGCATGTTATTCATGGCTTGGACGAGTTTAAGCTGGTAACAGATCACAAGCCCCTGGTCCCTCTCATCTAATAGCAGGAGCCTAGATAACGTCCCAGTACGATGCCAGAGACTTCTGATGCGTATAATGAGGTTTAAGCCCATAGCCGAGTATGCGGCAGACAAGATGCTAGTCATTGCTGATACATTGTCCAGGAGCCCGCAAACCTGCACCGCTAAGGAAACAGAAACACATATTGATGTGGAGTGCTATGTGGATGCAGTAATGCAAGGTATACCTGCGACTCCCCATAAAATGGACTGCATCAGAGCTACCTCTACAGCAGATGGTGAGCTGCAAGCTGTAATCAATCTAATCAGGGCTGGATGGCCACAACACATTAGCCAAGTTCTGGCAGCAGCTAGGGAGTACATGGCTGCAAAATAGGAGATCTTAGAGCATGAGGGCTTAGTGATTAAGGGAAGGAGAATTGTTGTGCTGAGGGCGATGAGAAGAGAGATCCTGGAGAAGATTCATGAGGGTCACCAGTGTGGTGGCCAGGAATTTCAGCGAAAATAAAGAATACATATATGTCGTGTCATATATGCCGTGAATAAATAAATACCCAGCAGAAATCTCCACACCACTCCTCGAACGGCCCTGGAAAAGGATTCCAGTTGATCTTTGTGAGCATAATGGACAAAAATATTTAATCGTATCAGACTACTACTCCAGATTTCTGGAGATACTGCACTTACCTTCCACAACAACATCTCACATCACCCAAAAGTTGAAAGCTGTCTTTGCCAGATTTGGGACTCCAGATGAGCTGGTGAGTGACAATGGTCCTCAGTTCTCCATTGCAGGATTTCAGGAGCTGGCCAAGAAACTGGATTTTAAACACATTACATCAAGCCCTCACCATCCTCAAGGCAATGGACACATAGAAAGGACTGTGCAGATTACAAAAAAGATTCTGAAACAGGGGTTAGCCCAGCAGAGCTAAGCTGGACCATGAGAAGGTCTGGGCATTTCCTGCAGTGATAAGGCAAGAAAGTGTGACACCTCGCTCCTATATCATTGAGACGGAACAAGGGGCGGTACTGCAACGAAACCGACGGCATCTTCAAGTGGTACCAACAACACAGACGGTACACACACACTCACCACAAACAAAAGGGACTGTTGACATTCGGCCTGTACATACTGACACAACAGAGACTGTACCAACCCACACATGCAGGGGAACATCCCCTACGCCTAAGTATGGACTGACATTTACCAGGTCTGGAAGAGTCAGCAAACCTGTTGTCAGGGTTGACCTGTAAAGACATTAAGAAACCATATAGACTAAAAGACTAGTTGTGGTGTGCAATCTTCTGAAGATTTGAAATGTTTGTTCCGTTAATTAGAACAGTAAGAGCTTATATTGCTCAGATTCATGCTTTTGAGGGATATTTACCAGCTGGTTACATGCTGCTATTTGTTATGCATTATAAAGTTAACTGCCAAAAGTGTTTTGAGTATAAAAGGGGGTATAAGAAAACAGGCACTTAATTTTGTTTTGAAAAAGGGGGTAGATCATGTGATTTGATTTTGTTTATCGTTTCAATACTGTTACTTTAAATTTGGGAGATAAGGAGTATGAGGGGGTGTGTGAAGGAAACGAGGAGAGGGTCAGCGGGTCGACTGTGTAGCATGTTGCAGGTTGTTAATAAATGCTGTGTTCTTCTGAAGAAACTGCCTATTCTTGGTCATTTTACAACGAGTGTTCAGGCAAACATTATCTGTTATATCTTAAATAAACATTTGGTCACCCGTTGGGGAAAATCATCTAATGTGTAACATTATATTACATCCAGCAGTACAGTAGGTCTGAATATTTGGCTGCCTGTTAAATAAAATGTTAAAATAAATAAATAAATGTTAATCAAACAATTGTGGTATCATGGGAAAAAAAAGTTGGTGTGTGACTTGGTGTGTGTGACAAATTTGGTGCTATTACCAGGGATTTTAAGGGATGGTTGCTAGGTGATTTTGTTTTGAAAAACTGTCAGAAAATGTTAACTCACTAACTCTATTGACCTCAAAACAGGTGTAGCTCAATATTTATTAATTTTTTTGTCTAATTCCAACAAATCATACATCATTTTGAAGGTTTAATAGAGAATGTGTAAATAACAAAAAGAAAAATAGAATTTTGCTCATTGCAACTCATTTTGCCTGCACGGGTTACATATATTGTTTTTGAAAATCAGCTACTGTCATTTCTGTCCTTGATATCTTTGACGGTTTTGTTGGCTAGTAGTGGTGGATTATGTAAACCACTTATGTCTTTACTTCATGACACATCATGGCCCAAATCAAGAGGTTGCAGAGCAGACTTAACATTTCTGTCCAACATCAGGACGCACATGCAGTAGTCAGCTGGAGGCGATTAGTCACAGGGTCAGATTCCCTCTGTGTTTTTATCAATTAACACTCAGGACGTGGGAAAGAGAAGAGAAAAAATCCAGGGATTAAAAAAGAGACAGACAGCAGCATATGTGAATAAAGAGGTTTTTTTTGCTCTCTCCTTCACAAACACACACACACACACACACACACACCATCATCATCATCATCATCTCTCTGTCTGCCTGAGCCATGTTTTTCACATGTCCCGACAAAATTCCCTATCCCAGAGTCTCTTTTCTATTTTCGCTTAGTGAAATACAAACTTCTACTTTCAAAATACATTATGTATTTTATGCACTTCTTTACTTACAAGATTGATAATATCAGGGAGAAAATCAGGCAGTGCATTTTAACACTGTGAGAGTTTATTCGTAAATCCAACAGAAGTGTGTGTAACACTTAAGTTGAATTTATGAATAAACCCTTAGTGTTAAAACACTACTCTGAGAGTAGTGTACATATTTCACACTTTCGAAAGTGTTATTTTAACTCTCAAATGGAGGGTCGTTTTTTTAAATCATACGTTTTGTATTATTACATTGTGTGTGTGTGTGTGTGTGTGTGTGTGTGTGACAAGTAACAAAGGATGAAATAAACAAGTAACAAGTAACACAAGACAAGTAACAAAGGATAGAAACGTTTTATTTATGAAATGTGCTTTTTGACAAGAATATCTTTTCAGAAATAAAAGCATTTAGCCAAACAAACATTTCATAAAATCTTTTATAACTTCATAAACTTTGCTCTTCTGACAAATCAGAAACAAGTGCATATAAAACAGTAAAATATCAAATATAAAAACAATGACTTTGGTTCAAATGATGTTTGTAACTCATAAACTTGAGGTTACCTGCTTTCTTTCTTTACTAAGCAACATGCCTAAAAGAAACAAAAAGCAGTCGGGTTTCAATTCAATTGACCGAATTTGTAAAAACATTCATGGAAAAACAGTTTTAGCTTGGGTGCTCCACAACAAATTAGAAATAGTTAAATAGGACTAAAGATCTTCATGCACAAAACAATGCATTGGAACAATATACAAATATAGTTCTTCAAAACCATATGATGCTTGTAAATAAAATGGTCTGAAAAAAGGAAGATCTTCTACTCTTGACAGACCAAAAATATTCTGTTCTCTTACACGGTAAGCATGAAGATTGTAGGAATTGAGGGAGAACCAAACATATGAATCTTCCAGGTGATTCGTTCCATAATTCCACACAAAACTCAACATTCCAGAACCATAAAGATCCCGGCTCCAGCTAGTCTACAAAACGACTTAATGGCCCTGCAAGCTTCAAAGAGATGAGCCTAAATAGAGGAAGAACTGGTCAAAGTTAAATAGTTTGGAAAAGGCTGATTGGTTCAGTGATGGCACGGCTCAGAACCCACCAAGATAACGGCAGATGTTGTTTGATCCCAAGACAAGGGATTTAAAACAGACCACCTCCTTTTTTAAGGACCTTTTGACGACCCCAGGGTGGGAATCTCTTAAAACCAGAGAGACTGAGATTTTACATATAAAAATACATAAAATCATCCCAAAACAATTATTGACGGACTTCTAAATCAAACATTGTTCAACTACATAATCCTATATTGTATCTACCACCTCTGTATGCGTCTATTATGCTTAGATCACATACAATTCATGTAATTGTTATAACTATTAGATGTTTGAATGAAAGTGTGGCTTGTTTCCTATCAGTAGGATCATATGTTCTTAATTCAGAAGATGGCTTGATTGAAATCTGTGTAAAATGTTTTGTGTTCTTATAATAGGAATCATGTCTAAACTGTACACTTTTGTACTCTGCTAGAGCCGGAGAGTAAAGAGATCACAGATAACGCATGATTTTCGATGAGAAGTGAAGGGAACGCCACCTCCCAAATAAAGACAGTGCCTAATTGGTCAGAACTCATCTAAGAGGCTGGACAACAGCTGAGTTTAAAATCTTAGTACCCAGAAAAAGAGTAGTTGTTTTAGTGGAGATTTTGTTAAGTTGGGTTGAGGTTTGGTTTGTGAATTTGTTCGCTAGAGCAGATTTACAGAAGTCATGGAGAAGCCATGACTGGTAACCGGACAGACGAGTAACCATGTAGACCAGTAAACAAAAGAACCCAAACAAGATCAGAAGAACATCCATGGGTTAATCAGCTTCATTCAAGCCATCTAACAACTATCGTCTCACTTTCCTTTCTTTTTCTTAGCTTATTTTCTTTTCCGTTGAGAGTCTCGATTCTAAGTTTTGCTGCAAAGTTTAGTTTAAATGATTCGACTACAAAGCCCAAAAAGCCCAAACTACAAAGACTCTCCATCCATTCGCCAACACACCACGTGATTGGCAGCCCAAACATCTATTCAGGCACGAGAACAAGACCACCAGCCAGTCAACGAACCCGGGAAACACCCTTTTACTCCGACAAAAGGAATCCCCAAAAGGAACGCAAGGACAAGCAAGTAGCCTCCAGACTCTTAACTGAACTGGTGCTTTGATATAACATTTAATAACCCCGCCTAAGAAACGATAGAAGGGTTAAATTAATGATTGATGGTTCGTTCAGGTCATGTCTTATAAGTGCATATAGAAACTTGGGATTTCACCATCTCACTCTTGAACTCATTTTCTTTCCTCACTCTCTTTCTTTATGCAACTCTTATGAATGTGTGTGTGCGTGGGTTTGTGTTAGATATTAGTTTTATGTTTTAGAATAATCAATAAAGTCTTGTTTATATTTTAAAGATTGTGAAGAAGTCTTGAGTTATGTGCTTACAGATTTAATGTCTTAAACTGCTGATCTAAGTTACCTGGCTAATAAATAGTGTTTCACTATAGTTTGGATATTTATATCCGCTGCAGAGGTTATGGTTACGGCCCGTTAGAATGAACGCTGGACGAGTCATTTGCTCGGCCGTATAACCGATTCGTTTAAGTGATTCCCTATAAATTAATTAATTCCTTTTGAGCTAAATTGACCTGTCTAACCCAGACACGTTACTTACTTATTTCCTTACAAGATGCTTGACAAAACCAACAGTTTCAAAGTATTTAGTGACCAAAAAGTTTTGGTCATCCATTAGAACAATTTCATTTATTTTACTGAAAACAGGTAGGTCATTTTCCATTCTAGTGCAAACCAGTAGGTCATGACGATACTCAGTTTCAGAATGTCTTAACCATGAATCCACTGTGATCTTATCACTATCCGAAAAATGTGGGTACCTTTCAAGAATAGTGTCACGGTATGTCAAATCCTCAACATAGAGGAGTTAGAGTTTCCCTTTCAAGGGAACTCGAGCTGCGTTGAGACGCGGTGGGAACACTCTGCGTGATTGCGTCGTGAAGCATGTGTATAATCAGTCCAATGGAAGAGCGAGACGTCATAGGCGGGTGACGTCATAGACCAGGAAGCTATAAAGCACACCAGAAAACAGACCGCGACAGCTTCTGTTGCCTTCAGCAAGCGCTCTCTGTATACTGTCCTTGTCTATTTACTGTTGTCTGTCACAAGCACATTATCTATCTATATATATATATATATATATATATATATATATATATATATTATGGCGAAACAAGAATTCAAGCGTTGTGTTGTCCCTTGCCCTCGTTTTATCAGGGGTGGGGACACACATCAGCTTTGTGTTGCTTGTTTGGGAGTGGAGCATGCCCAGTCAGTTCTCGAGGGAGCTGACTGTGAGCATTGCGAGAAGCTGTCCGTGAGGACGCTCCGCTCTCGCCGGGCGTTCTTTGAGGACGGTGGTTCGGTTCGCGCTCCCCGAGGTGCGGGTCCCGCTGCTGCCGAGGCACAGCGAAGGCTTTCATCTTGGGGTTCGCATATGGATCTAGTAGCGGGGCTTGAGACGGGCCCAGCCCTTTCTCAACCCTTACCTGCTGGATCCGGTGCCTCTGCCCAGGAAGGAGCCCGCGCTGCGGCTTCTCCTTCCCAGGTTGGGGCACCATTGCTGAGGCTATCCAGTTCTGAGGATCTGGATGTCGTCAGTGTTGATATGGGGGATTTTGAGTCTTCGCCAGCTCATGCCTCCAGTAATGATGAGGAGCTTATGGAGGTTTTATCTCGTGCTGTAGCTAGATTAAATATTGAATGGCCAGCCGATGATTCTCAGAGTGTTTCTAAGAAAAGTTTATTAGATGAAAGATTTCTACCATCTATAACACAGCCTCCACGTCGGGGACTCCCGTTTTTTCCCGATCTCCACAATGAGGTTTCGAGATCGTGGAATAAACCGGCGTCATTCAGAGTATTTAACCCACAAACTTCCAACTACAGTAATGTTTTGGGTGCATCTGACTATGGTTATTGGACGGTGCCTCGGGCTGAAGAGACGCTCGTGAGCTATCTCTCTCCCGAGTCATCGTCATCATTAAATCACCCCGACGTTACCCACCAAGCCATTAAAATCTACATCTTCGCTGGTGGGTAAAGCTTATTCGGCAGCAGGTCAGGCTGCGTCATGTCTGCATACTATGTCTATACTGCAGGCATACCAGGCTGATCTGCTGAAGGATATCGATGAACGTGAGGAAGTCAGCGCTGACGCAATTCGAGAATTGCGTCGCGCAACAGACCTGTCTCTCCGGGCCACTAAGGAGACGGCCAAATCAGTGGGCCGTTCTATGGCAGCCCTGGTGGCCACGGAGAGACATCTTTGGTTAAATCTGTCTGATATAAAAGATAAAGATAGGTCTGTTCTTCTGGACGCGCCACTGTCACCTTCAAGTTTGTTCGGCGACGCTATCAATTGTGTCGTCGATAGGTTTCAAGAAACGAAAAAACAATCGGCTGCGTTCCAGAGGTTTCTTCCTCGACGTTTCGATATCCCCGAGACTGCTGGGCGGAAAATGATTATTAAATCAGAGCAGTCTCGTCCGAGTACAAGCTCCTCACAGCACAGAGTGCATCAAAAACAGAGCGTCGCCACTCGGGCTCCTCCACAATCTGGGGAACCTGGGTGGCGGTCGCAGTCCAGGCCAGCTAGGGGTAGGCAAGATCTGAGGACTGTCATCTCTAAGAAGGCTTGGGCTAAGAAGAAGTCCTGACGCCCAAGGCGTCAGGCTTCTGAGGGTGGTCCCCTCCGAGGAGGGACGTTTTCGAGAAATCGTTCACCCTCGGCACCCTCTGGGGGGCGATTCTCTGAGGAGAGTCGCAGCGCTGCCACATCGGTTGTTCCCTGCCGGTTCGCCGCTTCAGGGCACCGAGGTGTCAGCGTCCCCATACGATTCTCCGAGGAGGATCGTAGAACGGTCAGTTCGGTTGTTCCCTGCCGGTTTGCCGCTTCAGGGCACCGAAATATCCGTACAACCGAATCCCGAGGCCAGTCTCGAGAGACTGGTCCCCTTAGTAGAATTTCTGGCAGCGTGGAAACTACTGCCAAATATTTCTCAGTGGGTCCTGCATATAATAGAAAACGGTTACAGAATTCAGTTCGGTTCTCGTCCGCCCAGATTTCAAGGGGTCCTTCCCACAGTGGTGGACCCGAGGCAGGCTCGGGTCATGGAGCTAGAAGTACTGACGCTTCTGCGAAAAGGGGCTATAGAAACGGTTTCTCCTCCCAGCAGAGAGTCAGGGTTTTACAGCCGTTACTTCATCGTTCCCAAGAAGGATGGGGGGTTGCGTCCTATTCTAGATCTGCGTCAGTTAAACAGCAGAGTTCAGAAACTCAAGTTCAAGATGCTTACACTCAAACAGATTGTATCACAGATTCAGTCCGAGGACTGGTTTGTCACAATAGACTTGAAGGACGCTTACTTTCATGTATCCATTCATCCTCATCACAGGAAGTTCCTGAGGTTTGCTTTCGGGGGCGAAGCATACCAATATCGGGTCCTTCCATTCGGCCTAGGTTTATCACCCCGCACCTTTACGAAATGCGTGGATGCAGCGCTGGCTCCTCTGAGATTCCAGGGCATTCGCGTATTAAACTATATCGACGACTGGTTGATCCTGGCTCGTTCCGAGCAGTTGGCAGTTCGGCATCGAGATGTCGTTCTGTCTCACATAAAGAGGTTGGGGTTGCGGCTAAACACCAAGAAGAGTGTTCTCCTCCCAGCCCAGAGGACCCCTTTTTTAGGGGTGATGTGGGATTCGACAACTATGCAAGCACGATTGTCTCCAGCACGTATTTCTGTGATTCTCACAGCCGTAAAGATGGTAAAACTAGGCCAGTCACTCACTGTGAAACAGTTCCAGAGACTGGTGGGTCTCATGGCAGCTGCGTCTAACGTAATTACTTTTGGCCTTCTGCACATGAGACCCCTGCAGTGGTGGCTCAGGACCAAGGGGTTTTCTCCGAGGGGAAATCCGTTTCGCACGATCAAGGTTACGCGGCAATGCCTACGTGCCTTGGTCATGTGGAAGAAACCTTGGTTTCTCAGGTAGATCTTTTCGCATCTTACGATACAACCCATTGTCAGCTTTGGTTCTCCCTCACATATCCAGCTCCTCTCGGACTGGACGCTATGGTACAGGTGTGGCCGATGCTGCACCTGTACGCATTCCCCCCGATATCATTGCTTCCGGGAGTTCTGGAGAGGGTTCGCCAAGAAGGGGCTCATCTACTATTAGTAGCCCCGCACTGGCCGACCCGAGTGTGGTTCTCGGACCTAGTGTCCCTCCTTCACGGCTCTCCCATGGAGATTCCTGTCAGAAGGGACTTGTTATCTCAAGCAGGGGGCACGATATTTCACCCTCGCCCGGAGTTGTGGAAACTGTGGGCTTGGCCTCTGAGGGGGCCCAGCTCTTAGAATCTGGTCTCTCGACTGAGGTCGAGACCATCCTTCAATCCAGAGCTCCTTCCACGAGGAAACTATATTCATTGAAATGGAAACTGTTCTCTACATGGTGTGGAGAACGCTTTTTAATCCTGTTAACTGCCCGGTTGGTACAGTTCTCGATTTCCTTCAAGACCGTTTCTCTGCTGGATTATCTCCCTCCACCTTAAAGGTGTACGTAGCGGCTATATCTGCTTATCGCTCCCCTCTAGGGGCTTCTTCTCTTGGGAGAGATCCTCTTATTATTCGTTTTCTTCGTGGTACATTGAGGCTGAGGCCTGCACTGCACTCTAGAGCACCGGCTTGGGATTTGGCCATTGTACTTGAGGGTCTGGCCCTGGCTCCCTTCGAGCCTATTGAAGAGGTTTCAGAGAAATTCCTTACACTAAAAAATCTATTTCTTCTCGCTATTTCTTCTATCAAGAGAATTGGAGATCTGCAAGCCTTGTCGGTGGCTCCTTCATGTCTGGAATTTGCACCTGGTATGGTGAAAGCATTTTTACACCCTAGGCCGGGATACATTCCTAAGGTCCCCGCTAATGTGGGGGGCCCTATTGTGCTGCAGGCTTTTTGCCCTCCACCTTTCATTACCCCAGATCAGGAAAGTCTCAATCTGTTATGTCCCGTTAGGGCTTTGGATGCCTACGTTCACAGAGCTGCCCTGTGGCGTAGATCAGAGCAGTTATTTGTCTGCTTCGGTTAAACCAAGAAAGGTTGCCCGGCATCGAGACAGGTAATGAGCAAGTGGGTAGTTGAGGCTCTCTCACTTGCTTATGAAGCGGCCGGACAGCCTTCACCTATGGCTGTCCGCGCCCATTCTACTAGGAGTATGGCTGCCTCTAAGGCTTTAATTTCGGGGGTTTCCCTTCAGGACGTTTGTAATGCGGCAGGCTGGTCCTCACCGCATACATTTGTCAGATTTTACGACCTAGACCTCTCCACTCCCGGGGCTAGGCTGCTTGTTTCTTAGTGTGCGCAAGGACTCCACACAGAACGGGCATTTCTCATTATGGCGTAGTGGATATGGGGTTCCCACCGCGTCTCAACGCAGCTCGAGTTCCCTTGAAAGGGAACGTCTCAGGTTACGTATGTAACCCTGGTTCCCTGAGAGGGAACGAGACGCTGCGTTCTCCTGCCATACTTCCTGCATGCCCTGATCGACTTGCTTCAGGCCTTTTCAGAAGCTGTCGCGGTCTGTTTTCTGGTGTGCTTTATATCTTCCTGGTCTATGACGTCACCCGCCTATGACGTCTCGCTCTTCCATTGGACTGATTATACACGTGCTTCACGACGCAATCATGCAGAGCGCTCCCACCGCGTCTCAACGCAGCGTCTCGTTCCCTCTCAGGGAACCAGGGTTACATACGTAACCTGAGACGTTTTTAAGGCCCAAATTCAACATTTCTAACAGGAAAACTTTCCAAATGATAAGCAATTGCATACTGGTGTTTTAATGCAAGAGACTTTGTGATGTTTTTAAAGTTTTGTATACTGCTTTTAAAAAAACTTGCGTTTAGCTTCGAAACGCATTGACCATACATGTACTAATGGACCAATCTTACATATGCAATGTGGACAATGTAACATGTAATGGTGTTTTGGAATCAAATTCTTATGTGGATATAACTCTTTAAAGAGACTATGATGCTCTACAATAAGGTGTTTCAAATAGTGGGTCATACCTTCTGTTATTACAGGAGAAAACACTATGTCAATGATCTGCAATAACAAAAGTAGTAAATGCCAGTGTTTGTTTTCCTCATCAACAAGGTCTCCAAATATCAGAGGAATATTTCGATTTAAACAATGTCTGAATGGCATTCAGTCCTATACCGTTCCCTGCCTGCTCTAGGTTTACTCTAGTAGGCCGTTTTTTTCTTTCCAAGTAGCCATAGTTGAAATAATAGATTCTGTTACATATGTCTTGTCTTGATATAACGCCAGAAAGATATTTAAGAAGTAACTTTATCTCGTACTGTCCAACACCCTCAAGGATATCATGCATTATATCAGGAGCGTAATTGTCACAAATATGAAAATATTGCAAGTCGTTTAGCAGACATGTGCGTTTAACCCCAAAAGACGCAGTAATGTGACCCCTGAAGCGGTCAAGGAGCTTCGTAAGGCTACGGATTTAGCCTTAAGAGCCACCAAGCATACCGCACGTGCTATAGGTCGCTCTATGGCTGGTTCTGTTGCGGTGGAGCGCCACTTGTGGCTTAATCTCACGGAAATCCGTGACAAAGAGAAGGTTTTCCTCTTGGACGCCTCCATTTCTCAAACGGGGTTGTTTGGTGAGGCGGTCAACACAGTGGTTGAGAAATTCCGCTCCTCCAAATCCCAATTGGCCGCGTTCAGACAGTTCATGCCCAGGAGGGCTAGGGAACCTTCTGCTCCCCCCACCCCCCACCCCGGTGCGACCCAGAGAACGTCCCTCTCATAGACCAGAGTTCTCTTCCAGAAGAAGCGAACCGGGGCATCCCCCACCTACCACGGTTTGGGGAGCCCGCGGTCGCCCATTTCCCCGTCAACGGCCTCACAAACGCCTCCAGTTGAAGCGGTCCAACAAACCGACTGCTCCGGCGGCCCAGAGCCGTTCCTGACCTTCCGGTCAGAAAAAGGAGAGCTCCTCTGCTTCCTCAAGGTTGGGTCAGACCGCGCAAGCGTTTCTGCCCACCTACCAGCTCTCCTTTTCTTGCCCTGTCACCTTCGCCACTCAGAGTGTCTCGAAGTGCAGACCATATTTCACCGTCTCTACTCAGTCCGGTGGAGGAGGAAGGAGACGCTTTCTGCTTTCTCCCCTCACCCCCCACACTCTCTATAAGTGCCGGCCACATCCTCGGAGGCACTTTCCATTTTCCTCCGGAGCAGGCGGACCTGGTCACCATGACCCCAGTCTCGATGCCTCCCATCACGTGCCAGGACGCCGATGGCCCTCCTGCACAGTCAACCTTTTCACCCCAGGAGCGTCAGCACGGCACCCTCACTCAGGTATGTCGTCTGCATTACAGCTTCCCTCCTCCTCTATCACATTTCCTTCCAGAGTGGGAGCGCTTACCAGGGGTATCGTCTTGGGTTCTTCGCACAATTCGGTTCGGCTACACTCTTCAGTTTTGCCGCAATCCCCCTCGTTTCAACGGGGTGTTTCCTACTGTAGTAGACAGCGCTACTCAGGCTTCTGTACTTCAGCAGGAAATCTCTTCCCTCCTTCTCAAAGGAGCAATAGAGGAGATTACTCCAGGGGAAACCGAGCGGGGCTTTTACAGCCGTTACTTCCCGGTCCCGAAGAAGGGCGGCGGTTTGCATCCCATACTGGACCTCCGCCGACTGAACTTCGCCCTTTACAAAGGGAAATTCAAGATGTTGACGCTGAAAGCTATCATATCTCAGTTTCGGCCAGGGGATTGGTTCGTGACGATAGACCTAAAGGATGCTTATTTTCACATCCAGGTTGTACAGCGACACAGGCAGTTCCTCAGGTTCGCCGTTGGAGAAAGGGCGTTCCAGTACAGGGTCCTTCCCTTCGGCCTATCTCTGGCCCCGAGGACATTCACAAAGTGCATTGATGCAGCTCTGGCCCCATTGCGGCTCCAGGGCATCCGTGTTCTAAATAACCTGGACAATTGGCTCATTTTAGCCCAGTCCAGGAAGCTAGTGGCCCACCACAGAGACATCGTTCTGAGTCATATCCAGTCTCTCGGTTTGAGGTTGAACTCGGAGAAGAGTGTTCTTGCACCGGCTCAAAGCACCGTTTTCTTGGGGGTGAACATGGATTCCGTTCTCATGCAGGCCCGCTTGGCCCCTGCACGGATTTCCAGCTTGACGGCATACTTGGCTCGTTTTTTGCTAGGCCATCATGTGTCTGTGGGCACCTGCCACAGGATGCTGGGCCTTATGGCCGTGGCCTCCTCCGTGCCACCGCTGGGCCTACTCCACATGAGACCCTTCATGTGGTGGGTGAAACTCTCAGGGGTTCGACCCTCCGGGTCAACCCTTCGCCTACTGAAGGTATCGTGCAGTTGCTTTCGAGCCCTGTCAGTTTGGCGGGACCCTCTTTTTCTTCGGAAAGGGGTCAGCATGGGTGCGGTATCTCGTCGCCAGATGATTACGACGGATGCCTCTCTCACCGGCTGGGGAGCGGTTTTCGAGGGCAGACCAGCGTGTGGGGTTTGGACCGGAGAGGCTCTCTCTTGGCACATAAACTGCCTGGAGTTAAGGGCCGTTTTTCTGGCTCTGCTTCATTTCCTCCCTCTTCTGGAGGGTCACCATGTCATTGTCAGAACAGACAACATGGCAGTGGTGTCTCATGTGAACCGGCAGGGAGGTTCTCGGTCGCGCACCCTAGACAGGCATGCGCGTCACCTTCTCCTGTGGTCTCAGAGCAGATTCCTATCTCTAAGAGCGGTTCATGTCCCAGGGGTTCTGAACCTCGCAGCAGATTTTCTGTCGAGACAGAAACTCAGATCGGGGGAATGGATGTTGAACCGCCAGACGATGGCCCTGATCTGAAAGGTTTTTGGAGAGGCGGAGGTGGACCTCTTTGCATCTCAAGAGTCGTCCCAATGCCCGCTTTGGTTCTCCCTGAGTCCCCCGGCCCCATTGGGGATAGATGCGTTCGCTCACCCTTGGCCAACGCAGAAACTCTATGCCTTCCCGCCCATCAAACTGATCCAGGCCGTCTTGGCCAGAGTGAGAGAGAGCAGAGTCCGCCTCCTCCTGGTAGCTCCGTTCTGGCCATCTCAGCCATGGTTTTCGGAGCTAATTCCTCTACTGGAATCTTCCCCCTGGAGGATGCCGGTCAGGGAAGATCTGCGGTCCCAGCTACAGGGCAGGATATGGCATCCTCGCCCAGACATGTGGAAGCTGTATGTTTGGCCGATCAGAGGCCGTTAGCATTAAGCTCTGGTCTCCTAACTGACGTTCAGAAGACCATTGCAAGTGCTATAGCCCCTTCTACAAGGAGTCTATATTCTTCCAAATGGAAGGTTTTTGAGACTTGGTGCTTAGCACATGATAGGAGCCCAGTTAACTGCCCTGCTGCTTCAGTACTGGAATTCCTGCAGGAGAAGTTTGCGGCTGGAGCAGCCGCTACCACTCTCAGAGTTTATGTCGCGGCTATTGCAGCGCATAGGGAATCGGATGAGATTCCCCTGGGCAAATTAAGGTTAGTTTCTGGCTTTATGCGTGGGGTGAAGCGCCTGAAATCGGCTCGCTCCCCTAGAGTTCCCTCATGGGATCTTTCTGTTGTCCTAGAGGGTTTGACGAAAGCCCCCTTTGAGCCCTTGGAGTCAGCTCCGAAGAGGTTTCTGACTCTCAAGGTTTCTCTTTTGTTAGCTTTGTCCTCATTAAAGCGGGTGGGAGACTTACAAGCTCTTTCTGTTAGCGAGTCTTGCTTGGACTTTGCCCCTGGCCTGGTCAAAGTTTCCTTGAGGCCGAGACCAGGGTATGTCCCCAAGGTTCTTTCCTCAACTTTCCGCTCACAGGTAGTTAACCTTAAAAATGCCTCGAGTTGTTGGCAGTACGCCTTGCCCTGCACCGCTTCCGGGTGTTGCTCAGCCCAGTTCGTTCTCTTAAGGTATATGTAGACCGCTCAGGCGGTTGGAGGAAATCTAACCAGCTTCTGGTTTGCTTCGGTGCTAGCCGCCGTGGGCTTGCTGCATCAAAGCAGAGGATTTCTCACTGGGTCACAGAGGCTATCTCGTTGGCTTACGGGGTGCGTGGCTTGCCTTCACCTCTTAGTATTAGAGCACATTCCACCAGAAGTGTAGCATCTTCTCAAGCTCTTTTCAGAGGAGCACTTTTGGAGGATATTTGTGTTGCGGCAGGCTGGTCCTCTCTGCACACCTTTGTAAGGTTCTATAGCTTGGATCTTGACATGACCCCGGGTTCCCAGGTTCTTTCTGTTTGAACTCATTTCGGTCGTTGTCTCTTTTATCTGCCAGTCATAAAAAGCGCTCTAGCTTGGCGAGTTTGGTAGTCCGTTCCCACTGCGCTTTCCGCAGCGTTAAGTGAACCTATGAAAGAGAACGTCTCTGGTTACTTGCGTAACCTATGTTCTCTGAATAGGGAATGAGACGCTGCGTTAGTGGCCAAGCTCCTCGCGCTGCTGACAGTTTCTTTTCGGCAGAGAAATCTGAGGAGCAGATGGCACGCGCGCGAATATGTAATGATGCGACGTAAGAGCGTCGGGGCGGAGCCATATCGCGCGGACGCCATCAGCCAATGAATTGGCGTGATTCTATAAGGCTTCAGACAATCGGCACATTCAGAGAATATCCCACTTCGCTTTCTGCAGCGTCTCGTTCCCTATTCAGAGAACATAGGTTACGCAAGTAACCAGAGACGTTTTCAGCACGCCGTTTCAGTGCATATGCCTTTAAATGATAATGAGCTTTGCTCACCCTGCCCCTCTGTTCTTTGGGGCGTTTTAACACCACGCACATGGAGTGTTGCGTTGAAAACAGTTGAGGGTATATTTTGCAACAAGAATGCAGTCTCTGGAAGAAGGGAGTCTCTGAGGAAACATCTCTAAGAAGTTCGACAATTAAGGCTCGAACAGGACGTTTCTGAATGGTTGGTTAAGGTAATGTCACTTTGATCTATTTTTGTAACTTATGTACTGGCAGGGTAACTTAGAGTAGTGAGATACAGATGCTATGTGTTTACTGATTAGTTCATTGACAGATTGATGTTGAAAAACTTTTTTTTGGTAAATGTAGGCTTGTCAGTGATGCGTAACGTTATCTCAGTGTTAGGTACAACTGTCAGAGCTGAAACATTAACCATAACGCGTTGTTCATTATAAACGTGGGATTATGAATTATATTGAGAACGTCGTAACGTTACAGAGAAATCATGCCGTAATATACCCTGAGAGTAAACATTAGCCACATTCATCGTGAAGCGTGCAAGCGATTTGCAAAGATTAAGATTTAAAGGTTAATAAAACGTTACACTCACTTCTTCTGGAGGTGCAGCAGGAACACGAATAGTTGGTACCGATTCTTTTTTCAGGACCAGCTTCTTAGCAAAACCAGATTTACACTGACGCTCGTTTATAAAGCAGTCTGGAGAGAAATGATTAGCGCAAACATAAAAGCATTTACGTAGATCGTTGGGAATATTCCCTTCAAAAATAAAACTCAGCCACTGCGTCTTCAGCGGTTCGAATTTAGGAACATTAAAATGACTGCTGTGTTTATTACTACACCCAAGAACAGAACACCACATTTGCTTAGACGCCATTCTGCTCCAGTGTATCAACAATAGCGGACTATGATGACAGCTCGCTCAGGGTGGATCTGTGTTGAAACCATAGAAACACTGCTGTCAATTAACAATCGTGGGAGGGGCGTCCGTTTTATTGACGTCACAAAATCGAACGGCTCAATTTGAGGCAGGGGAAAACATAAGGAGATTAAAACATAAACACTGGATGGATTTTTATCATTATATGATGGTTGTGTACAGGCACTGCCAACACACATTTCAGTATAATCAACTTGTTAAAGTGCATGTACCATTATATGACCCCTTTAACATCCTGTGCATGGAATAATGAGAGTAAATTAATATTCATTAAACTTGAATTCATTTTTGGTGGAAAATTCCTGAGAATGACGTAAATGGCTCCAATTTTGTGAATGCCTTGCTTGGAGCCCAGCGGATTAGCAGATTCAAAGTCATCATAATATAACTGTATCTGAAGTGCATTTTGTTGTTTACTGAAAAGCGAGTGGTTTTTAAAAATAACTTCCATCACAAAAATTGTAACAGACAGTTGTACTCCCACTGGGTTTTGACATATGTTTACATATATCTGCATTCCTAAAAATAAACTGCAAGGTGTCCAACAGGGGAATGTAAATAAATGTGTCAGTTACAGGGACTTGATCATATGTCTGCGTCACCTGATTGAAGAGGGACCCCCCACAATAGTCCACTACAAATACCCACTGCACACGTGAAGGTTAAATGCCAGAAAACACACAACACTCAATGTGAGCACACCATACAGTCCGGCAGCTTCACCTTCGCCCCCCCCCCCTACACATACCTGAGAGAAGTGGGCAGCAAACACACAGCAGCGGGAACAAAACAGCCTACCGTCGCAACCTGACAGCAAGAAAAATTCATATAAACCGCCAGCACAAGACGAGAAAGCGCGAGTTTCCCCATACAATCACATACCTGCGGCAGCCACAGATGACGTCAAGTGGGCGATACCAAAGCGCATACAAAGTGGCCACCACACATCTCATATATAGGACAAGGGGCGGGGGTGATAAATTAAGCACAGGTGAATGATATCCTCCTGAGTGGATTCAGTCACCCTGCTACAGTCTGCCCCCCAAATTACAGATTGTCGCCCCGACGATAAACTCGCTTGCCCAGTTAGTCCCAAGGTCTAAAGAGGGCCGATATTGCATTGGACACCAGCCCCGGGATTACAGCACCAGTCGCCCGTTCCCCCACGGCCCTAGGTAAACGATGAATATTAGTATGTTGGCCAGCTGTGGCCCTCCTTGATCTCCCTGGGCCAATCTCAGGAACAGGAAGCGACTCCATAACTGAAGTACCTGATGACAACAATGGGCCAACTTCTGGGCCACAGGGTTGATTTTGCTCTCGTACCACTCTAGGCTCGAGTACCGGAGGAGCGGAACCGACCGGGTCCGATACAAGTTGGGGGCCTTCAGGTATTACTACCCACAAATCTGCCTCCTCCACCTCCTCCTCTGGCTCCTGTTCAAGCTCCACCACTGGCCCATCGGGCACAACAGGCATAGGGCCCCTTTGGATCCTAGCCTTAAGTAGCGACCAATGAACTCTTTTTACTTTACCCTCCTCATGTATTGGTGCAATGCTATACACTGCACCCCCAGATTTAGGAGCCTCTACCACCTTATACACCACCGGACTCCACAGGTCTTGGATTTTATGGCGCCCTCTAATGCCATAATCGTGGAGGTAAACCAACTGGCCCTCATCCAGTGGTGAATCTCGAACATGTCGATCGAACTGCATTTTGCGTCGTTCAGCCATCTGTCTCAGTCGTTCTCATGCTCCCGCAAACGGCACTTTCAATCTTGTCTGATGCTCCACCACCCATTCGTGCACGTCACCAGCCACCGGCTCTTGAACTCTACCAAGCAAGAAATCAATTGGGAGACGTGGCTCCTGGCCAAACATCAAAAACTAAGGAGACTCCCCAGTGGCTTGATGTGGGGTGGTGTTGTAGGAGAAGAGCACCTGAGGGAGACTAGACGCCCAGTCCCTCTTACGAGAAACCGGTAAGGTGCGCAATAGGTTGTGCAATGTTCTATTGAATCGCTCGCACTGCCCATTACCAGAAGGATGGTAAGGAGTAGTACGAGATTTCTCAACCCCGTACGATTTACAAAGTTGCTGGATCAGGAATGATTCGAAGCTACGGCCCTGGTCCGAATGAATTCTCCCAGGCACCCCCAACCGATAGAACCACTCGGTAACCAATACCTGCGCTACCGTCTCAGCCCGCTGGTCACGAGTAGGAACTGCAATAGTATACTTTGTAAAGACATCCGTCATTACTAAGATGTTTTCAAACCCTGAACAGGATGCTTCGAGCTGGGTAAAATCGATGGCCACAATTTTGTTTGGTTCGAGAAGCAAACAAGTGACCCATAAAACTACGGGCACCTGGCTGTAGATCCTTAGCTGCCTGGCACCTCTCGCACTCCTGACACCATTTCGCCACCATGGCTGACATGCCTGGCCAATAACAGCGCTGACGCACCAGCTCTGTGGTGCGTTCGATACCCTGGTGCCCATGCTCTTGGTGTAACCCATTTAAGACCTCCATATGCAAAACAGAAGGCAACACCAATTGAAAGATCTCTTCGCCACCATCCGAGCGAAGAATGCGACGGTATAATACCCCTTGTGATTCCATCAACCGATCCCACTGACGAAGTAGAGTCGATGCATCCCTAGAGAGCTGTCGACGCTCATAAGGCCCAGGGAACTCAGCCTCTCTGAAAAAGAATAAAACTTCCCTAATCACTGGGTCTGCCTCTTGTAGAGCACGCAAGTCAGCAGGGGAATGCCCCGGCAAGGCAACCACAGTGGCTTGGCTAGCCAAGGACCTTGAGTTCTCAGCCTGCTGGATGGAGGCCGGAATGACCGCCCCCGGCAGCATGTTGTCCAACACCCCTGAAACTAATGGCTGGCATCTTGATAAGGCATCAGCGTTTTTGTTGACCCTGCCTGGGCGATATTTGACCTCAAAATCAAAGCATGCCAGCTGTGCCGCACATCGCTGCTCCGTGGCGCCAAGCTTTGCTGTCATAAGGTGGCTAAGGGGGTTATTATCTGTGAAAACGACACATTTATTACCCAATAAATAGCCAACTCGGCAAACCCCTCCACAAAGCGGCGGTAGTAACTGGCAAAGCCCAAGAAAGAGCGGAGCTCGGAAACGCTGTTGGGCCTTGGCCACTTAGCCACCGCCTCAATCTTTCTTGGGTCAGTTGAAATGCCATCAGCCGATATTACGTGACCAAGGTATACTACCTCCAGGCGAAAAAATGAACACTTCTCTAACCTTGCTTTAAGGCCCTCACACTTCAGCCTACTCAGTACACCTTCCAGGCGCTCCAGGTGCTGCGCCACTGAAGATGAAAAGATGACAATGTCATCTAGGTACAGTAATAGTGACTGGCACTGTTGGTCACCGAACAATCGTTGCATAAGGCGTTGGAATGTACCGGGAGCGTTACAAAGCCCAAAAGGCATCCGGTTCCACTCGAACAGCCCGAATGGCGTACAAAATGCAGTCTTAGATTTATCCCTTTCACTAACAGGAACCTGATTGTACCCGCTGGCTAAATCCATAGTGGAAAACCAGCGGGCACCGGTCAAGGCGTCCAAGGACTCCTCGATTCTCGGAAGGGGGAAAGCATCCTTCCTAGTCTTGGAATTCAGTTGACGGTAGTCCACGCACATGCGTAGACTACAGTCCTTCTTTTTAACCAAGACTATCGGGGATGCATAAGGACTGCAACTTTCCCGTATAACCTGTGACTCTAACAGTGTATCAATATGGGCCTTCACTACCTCATACTCTGAGGGTGGTATCCGGCTGTAACGCTCCCGGACAGGGGTGTCATCCAACAAAGGAATGTTGTGTGACAGTAAACTAGTACACCCCAAGTCCCCCTCATGAGCAGAGAACATACACTGGTACTCCAGTAATAAAGTCCGAACATGATCCTGATCTTGCGACGACAACACAGACAGGTCAATAGACCTAATCTGTTCCTCCACAGTGGGCGCAACCTGAACGCCATGGGGGCCAAAAGCAGCAAGGACAGAATTAACCTCCGTAACCCCCCTGGGCAAACTCACCACATAAACGCTTGTGAGAGAGCCCAGGAGGGCCCGAGGATACAACATTACGTCCGTCGTCCCTACATTTACCACTGGTACGGAGACAGTTCCACGGTTTACCCGTACCAACGATGATGACGCTAACAATCCAGCTGGTAGGCCTGACTCTACAGGCTTGAATAACACAGTCTCCTGTGAGAATTGCTCAGAACAAGTTGCCGGTACTAATTTTAATGTACCTCCTGGAATACGCCATGCCCGACGGCCTCGTATTCTAACCTGACCTACCCGATCGGCATGCGAACGGGCACCCACCTTATGACAATGCTGAAATGCCTGAGTTACAAAATCGGGGGCCTGCAATAAGGATGGTAGTTCAAAGAGGGCAGGACCATGCTGGCCAAAAAGCTCCCGGTAACAACGACTGAGAATATTCATTCCCACAATACCTGGTACTTTAGAACACAAGCTGCCAGGGGGGTCCCTGACAACAAGCACCCCACAGTTTGGCACTAACCGGCCACATAGCTCAACATACAATTCTACATACCCAATATAAGGGATGTCCAGGCCGTTGGCAGCCCGCAACTGCAACCACTGGCACGAACGAAGGCGATCTTGACCCCATGGCTCAAAATGCTGTAAAAAACAACTCTCAGTAATGGTGGACACCATAGAGCCAGTATCTAACAGACAAGGGACCTGAACCCCACCAATCAGAACAACCAAATGCGGGCATGACGACATCAAACGAGGCACCGGACTAATATTCTGACAAACGTCTAAGCCATTCTTTTCCCCAACCGAGCTGAGGCTCTTCAGCCCGGTGGGAACTAGTTTTCCGACGGCCGCTGAAGATGAGGCTGCCCACTCCCCCCTGCACGAGGAGCCGTGAAGGGAGATTTGGAACGAGAAGGGATACGTTCCCCATCACACTCCCTAGCAAAATGACCCGGGTGCTGACATCTTCTACATATTATTGGATTAGAATGAGAAACTTTATTCCGTGGATACGACGGATAACCAGACGAACGTGGAGATTGACTCCGAGCAGCAGGAGCAGGGCCCTGTAATAATGCCAAACCCTTAGTGAGCTGATCTAGCTGTACCTGTTGAGACTTCAACATTACCCTCAACTCACTTAACTCAGAGTTTGGCCTTAAACTAGCAGTATTCGACGACGGTCCCCCCTGCACACCATATTGGATCAAAGGAACTACTGAAAGGGACTGACTTCGCCCACGTACCCCACCCGGCATTCCCTCCCGCTCCCATCTTATTGTTTCTCTACGAACCTCTAGCAAACTGGAAGTAGGTTGGCGGCGAACTAGCTGTTTAAGCTCACGACGCAGAGAACTATCCACTACATGTTCCACAAATTGGTCGCGTAAAAGGTTCTCAGAATTTGGCATCACATATGGGGACTGTTGCTTAACACCCTCCAGGAGGCTCATTAGAGCGAGTGAAAACTCCAACAAAGTCCCCCCTTCCCGCTGCTTTCGCGAGAAAAAGGCCTCCTGTAAGGCCACATTTGACTGAGAGCAACCGAATACCTCCCGCAACGCAGAAATAATTCTATCTGGATCCCCTTTATCAACTGCAGGACGATGCCGGATCTCTTCCCGTGCCTCCCCCTCCAAATGGTCAAACAAAAAAATGCCCTATCAGTCGCAGAGAGGTGACGCAACTGCATACACGCTTGTACTTCCTCAATCCACTCCTCAATGCTAATGCCAATATGGCCATTAAACTTTGGGCACCTTCGATCACGAGGTACGAAAACAAATCTTTCCGGCTGAGTGGCACCCATACCCGAGGGTACCGGTGCCCCTAGAGACATTACTGGAGCACTAATTGCTACACTTGGGCCGGGCAATTCGGCAGTACGTTCCGGATGCAATTTTTCATTCTCAGCCTTTAGCTGCGCCACCAACTCTCTTAACTGTTGCAACTCCTCTTCCATAAAAAATGCACTCACCAATCGTAGAGGGAGGCCGACTGACAGGGGAGGTCCGGGTCACAGTAGCTACGCCGCTGTTTTGCCTCAAAAAAAAAAAAAAAAAAAAACTCAATACAGACAAACACGATACAATTTCTCTTTTTTTTTTTTAAATATACACTCAAGTTTTCACCCAACCCACACAAAAAAGAGGGACCAAAACCTTATCCTGCCGACTACGCCAGATTGTAGCGTTGTGGGTGAGAGAGCGAGTCTCAAAAGAACTAACAAGGGTTTTACCACACTTCTAACGGAAATGACAATATAATACGATCGACTACGCCACCCCGGAAAACCAGGGAAATAGCCCTAAGGGCACACAGGTTCGTTTTGCGTGGATGGGTGAAAAGACATGAGTCGTATAGAATAGAAAAGTTTATTTTTGTTTGTCAACAAAATATTAAATAGCTAGAAACTCAGTTTAAAACTTGTCACAAGCACTATAATGAGAAACACCATTAATCAGCATCACATACACGTACACACACACACACATTCAATTGAGAGAAACAAATTAAACCAAGAGCGGGGGTGTCTGGAGGTATGGGTCAGTTGCCAAATTGGAAGAGGGACCCCCCACAATAGTCCACTACAAATACCCACTGCACACATGAAGGTTAAATGCCAGAAAACACACAACACTCAATGTGAGCACACCATACAGTCCGGCAGCTTCACCTTCACCCTCCAGAAACCCCCTCCCCAGCTCCTGCAACAAGAAAAGAAAATAAATAAACAGTAACATACACAAGTCACTGTGATCCAAGGTCAGATATTTTAAGGCTTTAACTCACTTGACCGGATAATGACCCTCACAATACCACATAAAAGTAAATTAATCATATAAACAATTAAACGTACTTCAGTTGATAGTAATTACAAAAGAAAATAAACCACAATAAACAAAGAGAAAAAAAGAAAACAATCAAACATCCACGCTTATGGATCAATGGGATTCATGGCGACAGCCAGTTTACACAAAGCTTGCAAAACTGCTTAAACACACCCGTTAGTTCCAATCGGCGGCGACCAGTAGAGACAGGCCTTCCACAAAGTCAAACGAATGTACAATTGTCTCAAACGGTATGCGAGAGAATTACAACAGTAAAAAGGGTTTCCATCATTTAGGTCGAGGCAAAACAGCGACGCAGTCGTAATTATACGCAATCACAAGTCATCAGTGATGCACGGTTCCCATGATTAGCCCAAGAGACTCAGTTATGCAGGGGGGCCTGCCGAGCAGAAAGATAATGTTAGACAACAACAGCAAGTTATTAATACCCAAAACCGTAATCTTACCTACCACGGGGAGATACTGCTCACAAACTGCTTCGTAGTCGCACACTATAATATAATACAGCTTCTCACTCAGGTACATATAGATGACATTCTATCGTTGCCACTGCAGATATTAAATCACAAGTTGTCAAACGCAGCCAATTTCTTCCCATTGAACGAAAAGGCTACACATACCTGAGAGAAGTGGGCAGCAAACACACAGCAGCGGGAACAAAAAAGCCCTACCGTCGCAACCTGACAGCAAGAAAAATTCATATAAACCGCCAGCACAAGACGAGAAAGCACGAGTTTCCCCATACAATCACATACCTGCGGCAGCCACAGATGACGTCAAGTGGGCGATACCAAAGCGCATACAAAGTGGCCACCACACATCTCATATATAGGACAAAGGGCGGGGGTGATAACAAATTAAGCACAGGTGAATGATATCCTCCTGAGTGGATTCAGTCACCCTGCTACACAAGCATGAACAAAGAGGGCATGTAGATAAACAACTAATAGTTCATTATATGTAACAGACAAAATTTTACATCTTCACAAGTAACAAAATTCTTTACCTTGCCATTCATATTCCTGGTTTTGTCCATTGGCCTGAGCAGCTGCAAGCAGGCTGTTGAGGTGCAAGTTGGCAGTAAGTGTTTTTGCCTCTGCAATGACCTTTAGTGTCAAGAAATCTTGGAAAAAACGAAAACACTGTATTGGACTTGACGGCATCATGAATAAGCTGCTGCCTGTGCTTGAATGTTAATTTAATCTTCTCAAAAATTCTCACAATGATTCATAAAAGATATAGCTTCCTTGCACTGGTCACCCTTCAGCTGCTTTTCCAAGTGGTTCCAAGCTGTTGGCCCTCCACTGCCCTCATCATCAGATGTTGCACTTGACCTGGCATTCCTTGTGCAATGAGGGGTTTGCTTTGACGTGAAACTGTTTTTAGTCACCAGGATATGTAACCTTGATTGCTCTTGGGGTCATAGAAATGTTCCTTTAGATAAAAACAAAATGATTGCGGATGAGATTAATGCAAACTTTTAAAAAGTCTGAACTTCTCACTATACTAGGCATCAATGAGCAAATACTCATTGGTACAGAATATAACAGCACTTAATATAATTAGGGATGTACCGAAATGAAATGAAATACACATGAATTGATGGTGAAATTTAGCAATTAATCCGCAAAACACATGCGTGCCGAACCGTGGGGCCGGGTCCATATGGATCACAGATCAACTACAATCCTTTTAACCCCTAGCATAGAGCAGAATTTTGAGCGGAGCGTCACACGGTGCAGTGATAACAGCTTAATTGAGAGTGAAACTTGAATGCTAAACACTCACTCTTTTGGCTTGTTTTTTTCTTTCAGCCAAAAACCAAAAATGTCATTTTCGGCCGATAATTTTCAGGGGCCGAAAGTTTGGTCCATCCCTAAACATAAAGACTTAAAGCAACAGGAGATGTGACCTGGTTGCTGAAAACCTGAAATATGGCTTCACATTCCATTTTTAAAGCTTCTATTAGGTACTTTAACACAATGAGAAAAGGTTTCAATACTTACATATCCAGTTTTTGAGTATGGATCCTTGAGTGCTGGAAATAGTGTTATAATTCCCAAGGCACAGCGAGTTTTTGTTAGGGCAGGGTTTTTGTGTCCCTTTGGCAGGGACACGGCTTTAAAAAGAGCATATGGGAGAAGTTAAAACATAACTTATCCGCTAAAAATGGTCCGATTACAAAAACTTAATAAATTATGAAGATTAAATCTTGCCTTACCCTTCTTTGTCAGTAATGTATGCAACTACAATATTGACTAAGACCCCATCCACACTACTGCGTTTTAGTTTAGAAACAGAGAATTAAAACGAATACGATCTCCGTCCACACCAGCGTTTTAGCTGCGTATTAGAACTGATTTCCGTCCACATTAAAACGACTGAAAACGCGGATCACGTCACCATTCACCTACACTGGACATGCGCGCGCCGGTGTAAACAGGAATCAGATTGACTATTCAGTTCCCTTTCGAACAGTCACTTCGTATTGCGTAGCTATACGCAGTGGGGGAAACTCCTTTTCCTCGATTTACTGAAGCCTTTATGTAAAGCCATTTGCAGCTGCACAGCTAGAACATGAGCGTCTGGCTCGCTCATAGGCTGCGCTGCGGCAACTGCACATCCAATGGCGCGGGCGCCTCTGACGTGCGACCAATGAGATCACTCTGCGTCATACACGTCAGAGCCCGCCAAGGGGGCGTGACCTCAGTCTATAATAGTCCCCGAATTCGCCATTATAGCAGATTTTACTCCTTCAGCGACAAACTTCACGTCTCTGACCATTTATTGAGCCTTTGCCGTCGAACAAGCCTTCAGCCTGAGCGAGCTACAGTTCAGCAGACTACACATCTCAACCGTGTTTCTCCTGACGCAGTCTCTCCTGTGGCTATCCGGCGATATCCTTTTCAATATCTGTTTATTATGTGTTTATATCTGTACTAGCGTTGTTCCATATACCTCGTGTTAAGCGAGGCCTACGAACACGCGTGCTGCATTTCATGCCTGGGACTCTACCACGCAGAGAATGCACTCTCTGTCGGCGGATGTGCGGCCTGCGAGTGCATGCCTATCTCCGTGCTGCGAACTCGGCTAGCTCTATGTCTCTCGAGACGGCGGCGCCGCGTCACCCGCGCTTCCTTCTCCGGCCCTACTTACAGCCGAGGAAGAAGAAGCGCCGCAGCCAACGGCATCCAGAGAGCACAGACGTTTTTGAACGCACGCTGGCCACGTCCCCGCGTGCTTCACTCTCTCCAGCTCAGTCATCTCCGGTCCTGTTCGAGGGAGATCAGTGTGCACAAATCACAATACATGGGTTCACGGTCCCCCTTCACTAGGCGGCCCCTCCCCTGTTGTAACAATGACTTCCCCACACGCAAATGCTTGTGCAGTCAGTCCAACATTCAATGTGTGCACAAATCACAATATAGGGGTTCACGGTCCCCCTTCACTAGGCGGCCCCTCCCCTGTTGTAACACTGACTTACCCACACGCAAATGCTTTTAAAGTCAGTCCAACACTCAATGTGTGCAAAAATCACAATATAAGGGTATCAGGTCCCCCTATGTTAGGCAGCCCGTCCCAATCAGTGTGTCAAGCCCTAGCCACACGGGTTATAGCCTGGCAAGCTATCCCCAATGTATCGAGTTCGGTTATAAACACTATAAAGCGAGGCTACTCGCTCCAATTCGCTCGCAGACCCCCAAAGTTTCAGGCGGTTCTCGAGACTTCGGTGAGAAGCAACGTGGGTCACATGCTTCGCACCGATGTACAGAATTCATTAGCAAAAGGGGCGATAGAATTAGTCCCCCCTGCGCTAAAACATACGGGTTTTTACAGCCGCTATTTTCTAATTCCGAAAAATGACGGCGGCCTCAGACCCACTCTAGATCTGAGACATTTGAACAAAGCTCTTATGAGACGGCCGTTCAAAATGTTAGCTATTAGTTTCACAAGCACAACAAATGGGTTCACGGTCCCCCTTCATCAGGCGGCCCCTCCCCCGTTGTAACACTGACTTCCCCACACGCAAATGCTTGTACAGTCAGTCCAATACTCAATGTGTGCACAAATCACAATATAAGGGTATCAGGTCCCGCTACGTTAGGCGACCAGCCCCAATCAGTGTGTCAAGCCCTAGCCACACGGGTTCTAGCCTGGCAAGCTATCCCCGATGTGTCGAGTTGGGTCATAAACACTATAAAGCGAGGGTACTCACACCAATTCGCTCGCAGACCCCCGAAATTTCAGGCGGTTCTCGAGACTTTATAGTGTACAGAATCTATTAGCAAAAGGGGCGATAGAATTGGCCCCCCCCCCCCGCGCTAAAACACATGGGTTTTTACAGCCGCTATTTTATGATTCCGAAAAAAAGACGGCAGTCTCAGACCCATTCTAGATTGAGACATTTGAACAAAGCTCTCATGAGACGGCCGTTCAAAATGTTAACTATCAAACATATCCTCGCGCAAGTGCGCCCGGGGGATTGGTTTGTCACAATGGATCTGAAAGATGCTTACTTTCACATTCAAATAAATCCTCGTCACAGGCCATTCTTGAGATTCGCCTTCGAGGGCCAGGCTTATCAATACACCGTTCTGCCGTTCGGTCTATCGTTGGCACCCCGTACATTCACAAAGTGTGTGGATCCAGCGCTTTCTCCTCTGAGACATCAGGGAGTGCGCGTGTTAAATTATCTCGACGACTGGCTGGTGCTGGCACAGTCGAGAATCGAGCTATTAGCTTACAGGTATTTGATTCTCGGCCATCTAAAATGCCTGGGTTTCACAATCAATGTTTCAAAAAGCAAACTAACCCCCAGCCAGAGCGTGATCTTTCTGGGCACAGTTTTAGACTCGAGAGCTATGACAGCGCGACTCACACCAGAGCGCGCGTTCTAGGTGCGAGCACTTGCAGGCACTTTCAGATTGCGCGAGCGCGCGCCACTGAAGAAATTTCAGAAACTGCTTGGTCTCATGGCAGCAGCATCGCCAGTACTCCGCATGGGATTACTGCGCATGCGCCCGATGCAGCATTGGCTGAAACGCCGTGTGCCAACTCATGCATGGCAGTCGGGCAGCTTGCGCATTATGGTGAATCACGGTTGTTTAAGAACCCTGATTCCCTGGCGGGCTCAGAACTGGCATCACGAGGGGGTGACAATGAAAACAATTTCCAGGAGGAAAGTGGTTCTTACAGATGCGTCCAACCTGGGTTGGGGAGCGCTGCACGAGGGCATGCCTGCATCCGGCCTCTGGTCGAGCACGGAGCAGAGCTTACATATTCCACATTTATGAGTTACTATAATAGGGAAGTGCCTTCTCTGCAGGCGAAGGTGCTTTCAGTATGATTAAGACCCGTCGGTGGCCGGTCTTGTCATATATTACTGTGCACTATCACATTAACATACATATATATATATATATATATATATATATATAAAACCCACTGCTGGCCGGTTGTATTTCATGCATAAACCCGCTGTTGCCGGTTATATTTACATATATATAAAACCCGCTTTTGGCCGGTTATATGACATATATAAAACCCGCTTTGCCGGTTATATTCCATACATATATAAAACCCGCTTTGGCCGGTTATAATTTCATATATAAACCCACTTGACTGGTTATATGTTCATATACTAATAACCCCGACAGTGTCTGGGTTCATTGGTGTAGTATGTTGGGTTATTTCTAACTGATGTGTACTATTTTAGACCTGACGGTGTCTTGTCTATTTATACATAATTATGCGGTTATGGCTTGTTCTGTATGCTCAGGGGCCTGAGTTGCAGTGGCAGCCAGTTACTCAGTACGGCGTTTTGCATGGCGTCCCCACTGCGTATAGCTACGCAATACGAAGTGACCGTTCGAAAGGGAACTACTCGGTTACTCACGTAACCTCAGTTCCCTGAGTTAGGGAACGAGTATTGCGTAGCCAGCCGCACTATAGTAACATGGCAAGTTGTCGCTGAAGGAGTAAAATCTGCTATAATGGCGAATTCGGGGACTATTATAGACTGAGGTCACGCCCCCTTGGCGCCCGCGCCATTGGATGTGCAGTTGCCACAGCGCAGCCTATGAGCGAGCCAGACGCTCATGTTCTAGCTGTGCAGCTGCAAATGCGCTTTACATAAAGGCTTCAGTAAATCGAGGAAAAGGAGTTTCCCCCACTGCGTATAGCTACGAAATACTCGTTCCCTAACTCAGGGAACTGAGGTTACGCGAGTAACCGAGTAGATTTCGCTGAGGTTGATAAGTGCCGATCTGGACATTCAAAAATTTTCGCACCATTCTTCAGGAACTACAACTTCATTGATAAAATTATCCCACCATGCGCTGGTTCTTCCTGGCAAAACCGACGCTCTAAACCCTATGTACGGTCGATACCGCCGCTGCATACGGGAACTGTCACAGATCGCTGGAATAACAGCTTGCCTCCGGCGCATGTAGGCAGTTATAGCATTGTGAAATGCAGAATTTACTTGCACTAACGTAACTTGTAGTCCAGGCTGTTGTTGTGCGTTTTCTTCCATTGTATGACACCCAATCAGAGAGCCGAGCGTGAGCCTCTGTGTCATCGTTTCTAAAGTCCTCCGTTTTGACCCGTCTACACTAAAACGCCCTCCGGAGATTCAAAACGCAAAACGGGGTCTGCAGCGTTTCTGAACTTCTCCGTTTTAGGTCTTCGTTTAAGTGTGGACGGGAGGTGCAAACGTAGCAAAAGGTCTGCGTTTCTAAACTGAAACGTAGTAGTGTGGATGGGACCTAAGTGTCGCCGCGTTGAGTCTGTGAGTTTGCCATGTTCTTTATATTCGGCCAAAATCGCAGGTCCACCTGCCTTTTCCTCCAAAATGCCATTGACAAACTATAATATATATAAAAAATATTTTTATTTTTTTTTAAAGTGCTATAATGCCCTCATAATATAAAAATGTGAATAACTGCTAAACAATTCAGCTAGTAAATTATTAATTTTAACAATCACCTGCTTTGCCTCAAAAGCTTCATCAAACCGAGGTCTCTTGGAGCTTGGTCCAGCACTTTCATCAGTTTTAGAGGACACTGATAGTGTGTCAGGGTGGGAGCTACAAGAAGAATCAAGGACTGGGCATTCTGGAAACATTTAAACGTTAATTAATTACATGCTGGTTGTGGAAAAAAAATAAACCTATTTTAAAATGATATTTGGTCCTGAACCAAACTTCTTAATGTTTAGCATTTAAAAGTAGGCCTATTTTTAACATAACCTAATAATATTATTTATAAATCCTGACTCATTTGAATTTAAGATGTAATTCTGCACTATAATGCTGCACTCTTCACAGCAATTCTTTTTAAATTTAGCTATACTGATTAAAAGAACATTCTTAAATTCTTAAATAAGAAAACCCTCAATTAATTACTATCATGTTTCAAACCCAAGAACTATGGTAAAGGGGAAATATTTTCAGCATATGGTGACTTGATAAATAATGCTATACAGTAGCTTTGAAATACTTTAGATGTTCTGGAATCTGGATATGTGGACTATTTCACTAAAGGGTTAGTTCACCCAAAAATGAAAATTATGTAATTAATTATTAACCCTCATGTCGTTCCAAACCCCTAAGACATCTGTTCATCTTCGAAACACAAATTAAGATATTTTAATGAAATCTGACTCCTGCTAATCTGTGCTGCGACTCTAGTTTGACTCACGGTGCATCGAGCAGACAAATTCTTAATTGTAGCGTCTGTTCTCTAACTGAACAAAATTAGTTTTATTACTATAAAAATCAAAATGATGGTGCCGCGGTGATGTAACCAGTGTTGCGGCTGAACACCGGTAACACAGTCAACACCAACTATCGCAGCAAGCCTAAAGTAAACCCAGAAAATGAAACATTTCACTGCATATAATTTTCTTATCGGATCGATAACAATAACATTGAAAATGAACATTTATGCAGCAACTTTTAATGTGCGTGAAAGAGCAACATACTTCAAATTAAGTGTTCCACAGAAAAAAAAGGAACATAAAGCCGATTTATGAAAGAATGAGCATTTTTTGTTTATTTCTGGGTGAACTATTTCTTTAAATAATTTAATGAAGTGTGCTAAGGAAGTATTTGTATGTCAGACACTTACCTGAATCTTGGTCAACAACTCTCCAAAGTATATCATGAGATTTCTCCTCCAGCACGTCAGTGAAAACATCCTCATCAACTTCCACACCGGTGTCATCTTGCAAAATTATATCTTTGTCTTTGATGGAAAATTTCTTCTTGACTTTACATTTGAGAAGAGATAAAATAAATATATTTTTCTCCACATGCAGCAACTGATATAAACCTCAATAATGGCTTTAACTTGGGGTATGTTTACATGACAGTTTCCACCGAAAACGGAAAACTTTTTGCGCCTTTTGGCCATTTACTTGCACGACAACGGCGTTTTGGGTGCCTTGAAAGTCAATAATACGAATCTAATGTTGTATTTGTTGTGCAAGTAAGTGAGGACCCAAAAGCGAATTAACAAAAATAGAGTCTTTAATGACAACTCAGGGAAGCAATAATGATGAACACAAATCTTCTTCTTGAGAGGTAATGGCAAAACAAACAATCCGCAGAGAGGGCGATAAAAAGAAACAAAAACTACTTCAGATAACTTCAAAGAGAGTCTTTAGGCAGCAGTCGGGAATAGCAGTGTAGCGGCGACAGGCTGCAGGGCTCTCTGGATAGACAAGGGTCGAGGCAAGACTGTGATTACCAGATCTCTCGCAGCGTCAGATGAACTGGATAGAATACAAATATCAAGACGATCAGCAGATAACAGATAGCGTTTGCCAGGCGGATGCCAACAGGACAGGACTAGGGTAGAGATGAACAAGACCGTAGTTAGCTTCTTGCGTGAGAAACTCAACTGAGAATCAGACAAAGAAAGCAGCAAGAGCAGGGAGGGAAGTAGAGACCTAATCAGAGGGGAAAGGGAACAGGTGGGAAGAGAGTCAATGAGGTATTCAGGGGAGATGAGGAACAGCTGGAGGAGGAGAGAAAGGAAAGGAAAAGTAACCTATTAAGACCAGCAGAGGGCGACAGAGTAAAGAGAAAGAACAGGAACAAGACATACCATGACAAGACAAGACAAGACATGACAGTATTTGTAGCGAGATACCAGTGGTCACGTGACCAAAAAACGAAGACCCGAAAGACTCGATGAACTAATCATTTGTCTTTCCGGTTCTGACAGTACAATCTCTATGGGACTGACAGGAAGAACGAAAGACTCGGAGGACCCGGTAGAGCCGAACCCGAACTCTCAAACTAATCTTTTCTGTTTCATCTACAGTACATATGGAATGTTGCACGCATGCGCGTTCCACATAAAATGAACGAATCACTCTCTGAGACAACTCGTTAGTCCCGAGTCATATTAAAGATTCGTTCAAAATTAATTAATGACTCATCACTAATACATAATACAGCTTTTAGGCCGTGTATACACCTGGTATTAAGTTTTACATCTGGTGTTTTAATTAGTCTCTTATGTCCACTTTTTTCAACCACATCCATCTATTCAGATTTCTTCGAGGGGTTTAACAAACGTTAATCATTTTCGCAAATTTGTGTGCAGGGATCGGTTTGACAACGTTGTCGTCTGTTTTTAGTAAATCGTTGTCTTGTAAACATACCTTAAGTGTATAATTGAAGAACTTACCTCCTTTCATTAAACTGGTGTAATCGGCTCCATCTGTTTTAACCAACTTCTTCTTATATATGACTTTGAAGGGCATTGTTACTGAAGAGTGAAAAACGAATAGTTTTTGTTTGATTACCGTTTGATGCAGAAGCTGCAGTTCATTCAGTAAGCTTTATTTACAGAACAGAAAAAGAAAAGCTAACGTTAACGTTAGTTTGAAATCCATTAAAACATTACGGGCGAATTCTGTGTTAAAGGGGCACTCGGCAACTCTAGCTATTTCTTCGCTGATTTTCACTTTTGTTGTCGAATGTTTTCTCAACGAGCTCCCCCTAAGTATATCTCACAACAATGTCGTAAAAAAAACTCACTTGCCACACCCTCCTCCCCCTTTCTACCACTGCTCATGTGCATTTGTTATTATCGGAGCCGGCCAACTTTATCGTGTGGAGCTGTCTACCGAGGTAGGTAATATATCATGCACATTGAGGGCAGCGTGTGTGTTTATGTCGAATTGCCGTAACGCAGTTTGTGTTTCTCGCTCGTTCTCGCTTCTCACGAGACTTCCTATTTCCAACTTACCGGGACGTTAGTCCCCATGTTGCAAGGTTGGTTTTCCGCCTAGGAACGTTGGGGGGAGCGGGGAAAGTCACCATTCTCACCAGAACAGGTTATTAAACCATCCAAATGATTTATATGAACGGTTTTATTAAGTTGAAGTAGTTGCCGAATGCCCCTTTAACGACGGCTGTTCTCAAAATGCGAGTCAAGACTCAGGGCGGGAAACCCTGCACAGGTGCAGTGCGAACCACGCATCAATTTATTAAAATACATTTATGAAACTTTCGTGGTGAGACGATTAAAACTGTATCAATTGGAAATGCTGGTTCGCCATACAAATACACCATCATTAATCATGAGCCGATTAGATTAACTAATCCTTTGCAGCCCATTTTCAAACGAGTCTCTAATAATGTTGCATCCCCTAATAGGCCTATAGCAATAATACATTTATATTTTATGGTTTATTAAAAATAGGATTATATACATAATGTTATTTTAAAGACAATCCACATAGGCCTAAGCTTATGTTACACATGCTTAAATAAACTGGCTCAGAAACCATGCAGACACTTTGCAAAAATATTTAAACGACTTGAAACGATTCGCTAAATATAATTAGAGATCATTTATTCTCTTTTCTATCACACAATTCGTTAAAAAAATTATTGAAACTTACCATTCAACCGGGAGCAACCTCGCCGAACTCCTCAGTCAATTTCCCAACTGAAATGAGCCGTGGAGTATTGTGGGAAATACACTGCATGTTGAGTTAAAAGTTTAACACTGAAAAATAACTCTCTTTATAGATGGTATTTTACACTTGTGAATCAAAATGTACTCTGGTTTTAACACTGAGCAACACCAAAAATTTCACACCGTACATTTAACACTGGTAGATTTGCTGTGTATCTGCGAGGATTTTCAGTCAGGATTTGGACCGTACCATAGTACTGAGACAGCTCTCATTAGAGTCACAAATAATTTGCTCTTATCATCCGATCGCGGTTGTATCTCTCTGTTAGTGCTACTCGATCTTAGTGCTGCATTTGATACTATTGACCACAACATTCTTTTAAATAGACTTATGTTGGCATTAGTGGAATTGCATTAGCATGGTTTAAATCATACTTATCTGACCGTTATCAGTTTGTAGCAGTAAATGAAGAGATGTCTTATCAATCACAAGTTCAGTATGGAGTACCACAAAGCTTAGTACTAGGACCCTGCTTTTTACTCTGTACATGCTACCCTTAGGAGATATCATTAGGAAGCATGGCATTAGTTTTCACTGTTATGATACTCAGCTCTATATTTCTTCACGCTCTGACGAAACTTACCAATTCACAAAATTAACGGAATACATAGCTGATATAAAAAAAAACGGGATGACTAGTAATTTCCTACTACTTAATTCTGAAAAGAACATTGATTCTAATTATTGGACAAAAAACTTTCTCACGTAATAACCTAGAATACTGTCTAACACTTGATGGCTGCTCTGTCAAGTCTTCGTCGTCGGTTAGGAACCTGGGTGTGCTCTTTGATACCAATCTTTCATTTTAAAATTCTTAAAAATATATCTAAATTACGTAATTTGCTCTCAATGACAAATGCAGAACAATTAGTTCATGCGTTCATGACATCAATGCTAGATCACTATTTTGGGTGGTTGCCCTGCACGCTTAATAAACAAACTACAGCTGGCCCAAAACGCAGCAGCTAGAGTGCTTACTAGAACATCAGCACTGATCCTCAACAAACTCATCTCCACACGTGCGTGATGACTCCAGTCTTCAAACAGATGAACTGCATAATATAATGTTCCGATCCAATCTGACCTCTGACCTGTAATGCTGCCTGAATCATAATCATACACTGTTCGTTCGTTGGCCAGAAGAGAACTGGTCCCTCGACTGAGCCTGGTTTCTCCCAAGGTTTTTTTCTCCATTCTGTCACTTGATGGAGTTTTGGTTCCTTGCCACTGTCGCCTTTTTCGCCTTTCTTCGCCTTTGTCGCCATTGGCTATTGGCTTGCTTAGTTGAGGGCATTTGATTTGATATTTAACAATATTATTATAACATTATTTTCCTGTTATCTCTGTAAAGCTGCTTTGAAACAATCTGTATTGTAAAAAGCGCTATATAAATAAAGGTGACTTGACTTGACTAATTAGTTCCCTTTCAAGGGAACTCGAGCTGCGTTGAGACGCGGTGGGAACGCTCTGCGTGATTGCGTCGTGAAGCACGTGTATAATCAGTCCAATGGAAGAGCGAGACGTCATAGGCGGGTGACGTCATAGACCAGGAAGCTATAAAGCACACCAGAAAACAGACCGCGACAGCTTCTGTTGCCTTCAGCAAGCGCTCTCTGTATACTGTCCTTGTCTATTTACTGTTGTCTGTCACAAGCACATTATCTATCTATATATATATATATATTATGGCGAAACAAGAATTCAAGCGTTGTGTTGTCCCTTGCCCTCGTTTTATCACGGGTGGGGACACACATCAGCTTTGTGTTGCTTGTTTGGGAGTGGAGCATGCCCAGTCAGTTCTCGAGGGAGCTGACTGTGAGCATTGCGAGAAGCTGTCCGTGAGGACGCTCCGCTCTCGCCGGGCGTTCTTTGAGGAGGACGGTTCGGTTCGCGCTCCCCGAGGTGCGGGTCCCGCTGCTGCCGAGGCTCAGCGAAGGCTTTCATCTTGGGGTTCGCATATGGATCTAGTAGCGGGGCTTGAGACGGGCCCAGCCCTTTCTCAACCCTTACCTGCTGGATCCGGTGCCTCTGCCCAGGAAGGAGCCCGCGCTGCGGCTTCTCCTTCCCAGGTTGGGGCACCACTGCTGAGGCTATCCAGTTCTGAGGATCTGGATGTCGTCAGTGTTGATATGGGGGATTTTGAGTCTTCGCCAGCTCATGCCTCCAGTAATGATGAGGAGCTTATGGAGGTTTTATCTCGTGCTGTAGCTAGATTAAATATTGAATGGCCAGCCGATGATTCTCAGAGTGTTTCTAAGAAAAGTTTATTAGATGAAAGATTTCTACCATCTATAACACAGCCTCCACGTCGGGGACTCCCGTTTTTTCCCGATCTCCACAATGAGGTTTCGAGATCGTGGAATAAACCGGCGTCATTCAGAGTATTTAACCCACAAACTTCCAACTACAGTAATGTTTTGGGTGCATCTGACTATGGTTATTTGACGGTGCCTCGGGCTGAAGAGACGCTCGCGAGCTATCTCTCTCCCGAGTCATCGTCATCATTAAAAGCCCCGACGTTACCCACCAAGCCATTAAAATCTACATCTTCGCTGGTGGGTAAAGCTTATTCGGCAGCAGGTCAGGCTGCGTCATGTCTGCATACTATGTCTATACTGCAGGCATACCAGGCTGATCTGCTGAAGGATATCGATGAACGTGAGGAAGTCAGCGCCAACGCAATTCGAGAATTGCGTCGCGCAACAGACCTGTCTCTCCGGGCCACTAAGGAGACGGCCAAATCAGTGGGCCGTTCTATGGCAGCCCTGGTGGCCACGGAGAGGCATCTTTGGTTAAATCTGTCTGATATTAAAGATAAAGATAGGTCTGTTCTTCTGGACGCGCCACTGTCACCTTCAAGTTTGTTCGGCGACGCTATCAATTGTGTCGTCGATAGGTTTCAAGAAACGAAAAAACAATCGGCTGCGTTCCAGAGGTTTCTTCCTCGACGTTTCGATGTCCCCGAGACTGCTGGGCGGAAAATGATTATTAAAACCGAGCAGTCTCGTCCGAGTACAAGCTCCTCACAGCACAGAGTGCATCAAAAACAGAGCGTCGCCACTCGGGCTCCTCCACAATCTGGGGAACCTGGGTGGCGGTCGCAGTCCAGGCCAGTTAGGGGTAGGCAAGATCTGAGGACTGTCATCTCTAAGAAGGCTTGGGCTAAGAAGAAGTCCTGACGCCCAAGGCGTCAGGCTTCTGAGGGTGGTCCCCTCCGAGGAGGGACGTTTTCGAGAAATCGTTCATCCTCGGCACCCTCTGGGGGGCGATTCTCTGAGGAGAGTCGCAGCGCTGCCACATCGGTTGTTCCCTGCCGGTTCGCCGCTTCAGGGCACCGAGGTGTCAGCGTCCCCATACGATTCTCCGAGGAGGATCGTAGAACGGTCAGTTCGGTTGTTCCCTGCCGGTTCGCCGCTTCAGGGCACCGAAATATCCGTACAACCGAATCCCGAGGCCAGTCTCGAGAGACTGGTCCCCTTAGTAGAATTTCTGGCAGCGTGGAAACTACTGCCAAATATTTCTCAGTGGGTCCTGCATATAATAGAAAACGGTTACAGAATTCAGTTCGGTTCTCGTCCGCCCAGATTTCAAGGGGTCCTTCCCACAGTGGTGGACCCGAGGCAGGCTCGGGTCATGGAGCTAGAAGTACTGACGCTTCTGCGAAAAGGGGCTATAGAAAGGGTTTCTCCTCCCAGCAGAGAGTCAGGGTTTTACAGCCGTTACTTCATCGTTCCCAAGAAGGATGGGGGGTTGCGTCCTATTCTAGATCTGCGTCAGTTAAACAGCAGAGTTCAGAAACTCAAGTTCAAGATGCTTACACTCAAACAGATTGTATCACAGATTCAGTCCGAGGACTGGTTTGTCACAATAGACTTGAAGGACGCTTACTTTCATGTATCCATTCATCCTCATCACAGGAAGTTCCTGAGGTTTGCTTTCGGGGGCGAAGCATACCAATATCGGGTCCTTCCATTCGGCCTAGGTTTATCACCCCGCACCTTTACGAAATGCGTGGATGCAGCGCTGGCTCCTCTGAGACTCCAGGGCATTCGCGTATTAAACTATATCGACGACTGGTTGATCCTGGCTCGTTCCGAGCAGTTAGCAGTTCGGCATCGAGATGTCGTTCTGTCTCACATAAAGAGGTTGGGGTTGCGGCTAAACACCAAGAAGAGTGTTCTCCTCCCAGCCCAGAGGACCACTTTTTTAGGGGTGATGTGGGATTCGACAACTATGCAAGCACGATTGTCTCCAGCACGTATTTCTGTGATTCTCACAGCCGTAAAGATGGTAAAACTAGGCCAGTCACTCACTGTGAAACAGTTCCAGAGACTGGTGGCTCTCATGGCAGCTGCGTCCAACGTAATTACTTTTGGCCTTCTGCACATGAGACCCCTGCAGTGGTGGCTCAGGACCAAGGGGTTTTCTCCGAGGGGAAATCCGTTTCGCACGATCAAGGTTACGCGGCAATGCCTACGTGCCTTGGTCATGTGGAAGAAACCTTGGTTCCTCGCCCAAGGCCCAGTTTTGGGGGCTTCTTGTCGACGCGTAACGCTATCGACGGATGCTTCCCTCACAGGCTGGGGGGCGGTCATGAGTGGCCGCTCGGCGACAGGTGTCTGGCAGGACCATCAGCTTTCGTGGCATATAAACCGACTAGAGATGATGGCGGTATTTCAGGCTCTCAAATACTTCCTGCCAGACCTGAGAGGCCATCATGTGCTTGTCCGCACAGACAACACATCGGTGGTCTCTTACATCAACCACCAAGGGGGTCTGAGGTCCCGATTATTATGCAAACTGGCTCATCAGATCCTCCTATGGGCCCAGGGGAAATTACTGTCACTCAGGGCAGTTTATATTCCAGGGTGTTTGAATGTGGGAGCAGATATCCTGTCAAGGCAGGGGCTGAGGCCCGGGGAGTGGAGACTTCACCCCGAGGTGGTGGAGCTCCTATGGGAGAATTATGGTCAAGCTCAGGTAGATCTTTTCGCATCTTACGATACAACCCATTGTCAGCTTTGGTTCTCCCTCACATATCCAGCTCCTCTCGGACTGGACGCTATGGTACAGGTGTGGCCGAGGCTGCACCTGTACGCATTCCCCCAGATATCATTGCTTCCGGGAGTTCTGGAGAGGGTTCGCCAAGAAGGGGCTCATCTGCTATTAGTAGCCCCGCACTGGCCGACCCGAGTGTGGTTCTCGGACCTAGTGTCCCTCCTTCACGGCTCTCCCATGGAGATTCCTGTCAGAAGGGACTTGTTATCTCAAGCAGGGGGCACGATATTTCACCCTCGCCCGGAGTTGTGGAAACAATGGGCTTGGCCTCTGAGGGGGCCCAGCTCTTAGAATCTGGTCTCTCGACTGAGGTCGTTGAGACCATCCTTCAATCCAGAGCTCCTTCCACGAGAAAACTATATTCATTGAAATGGAAACTGTTCTCTACATGGTGTGGAGAACGCTTTTTAAATCCTGTTAACTGCCCGGTTGGTACAGTTCTCGATTTCCTTCAAGACCGTTTCTCTGCTGGATTATCTCCCTCCACCTTAAAGGTGTACGTAGCGGCTATATCTGCTTATCGCTCCCCTCTGGGGGCTTCTTCTCTTGGGAGAGATCCTCTTATTATTCGTTTTCTTTGTGGTACATTGAGGCTGAGGCCTGCACTGCACTCTAGAGCACCGGCTTGGGATTTGGCCATTGTACTTGAGGGTCTGGCCCTGGCTCCCTTCGAGCCTATTGAAGAGGTTTCAGAGAAATTCCTTACACTAAAAACTCTATTTCTTCTCGCTATTTCTTCTATCAAGAGAATTGGAGATCTGCAAGCCTTGTCGGTGGCTCCTTCATGTCTGGAATTTGCACCTGGTATGGTGAAAGCATTTTTACACCCTAGGCCGGGTTACATTCCTAAGGTCCCCGCTAATGTGGGGGGCCCTATTGTGCTGCAGGCTTTTTGTCCTCCACCTTTCATTACCCCAGATCAGGAAAGTCTCAATCTGTTATGTCCCGTTAGGGCTTTGGATGCCTACGTTCACAGAGCTGCCCTGTGGCGTAGATCAGAGCAGTTATTTGTCTGCTTCGGTTCAACCAAGAAGGGTTGCCCGGCATCGAGACAGGTAATGAGCAAGTGGGTAGTTGAGGCTATCTCACTTGCTTATGAAGCGGCCGGACAGCCTTCACCTATGGCTGTCCGCGCCCATTCTACTAGGAGTATGGCTGCCTCTAAGGCTTTAATTTCGGGGGTTTCCCTTCAGGACGTTTGTAATGCGGCAGGCTGGTCCTCACCGCATACATTTGTCAGATTTTACGACCTAGACCTCTCCACTCCCGGGGCTAGGCTGCTTGTTTCTTAGTGTGCGCAAGGACTCCACACAGAACGGGCATTTCTCATTATGGCGTAGTGGATATGGGGTTCCCACCGCGTCTCAACGCAGCTCGAGTTCCCTTGAAAGGGAACGTCTCAGGTTACGTATGTAACCCTGGTTCCCTGAGAGGGAACGAGACGCTGCGTTCTCCTGCCATACTTCCTGCATGCCCTGAATCGACTTGCTTCAGGCCTTTTCAGAAGCTGTCGCGGTCTGTTTTCTGGTGTGCTTTATAGCTTCCTGGTCTATGACGTCACCCGCCTATGACGTCTCGCTCTTCCATTGGACTGATTATACACGTGCTTCACGACGCAATCACGCAGAGCATTCCCACCGCGTCTCAACGCAGCGTCTCGTTCCCTCTCAGGGAACCAGGGTTACATACGTAACCTGAGACGTTTCTCACTCAGGTACAAACACCAGCAACACTCTATATACCTACAGGCCAATTTGCACATGCTTTGCATACTCTTTTCAAAAGTGTTAAACTTAAGTTCAAAAACTAACAAAATACAAACTGAATAATACATCAATTTGATGCATTTCTACAGTAATACCATATTGAAATATATTATAAATATATATAAAAAAACATAAAAACTTCTAAAAAACAAACCAAAAACAATTAGATGTAACTAAACATCTACAGAGGTATTGTCTTTCGATTTCATTACCATCTATACAAAAGGGAAAACTTAGGAATGATTTTGTACTGTAATGCAAGCATGGGCCATGTAACATACTGCAGTGAATTCTAAAAAATAGAGAGTGTAATTCTTTTTCCGTAAAGAAATTTTTACAAAATTTAGGTCATTGTTTTATGATTGACAAAGTGTCTGTTGGGTGAAAAACCTTTGCTTGTGTTATGAAAGAATGAGTTGATTTGAGACATGTATGAAGGGTTTTGGTAGTTTTAGTACATTTTAAATGTGAAATTTACTGTAGTGCCAAGCTGAAAGTTGGTAAAAAGAACTGTGTGAAGAGTTTTGAAAAATTATTGGGAAATGGGTCCTATCAATTGTAAAAAACTGTAACCCTCATGTTTGGTTAAGATTGACAAGAGACCCTAATTATTTACATCAAAGCTTTACACATGTCACACTGTCAGTTTGTTTTGATTTCTGTTCTTGTCTGTGGTTGGTTAATCTGTCACTTCTGTTTTTATAGTTTCTGATTGATTGTTAGTTCAGTTCAGGGGCCTGTTTCAATAAGGTGGTTCAACCAACTCTGAGTTAAAACTTGAACTCTAAGTTTCCTATCTCAGGGTAAATCAACTCAGAGTTTTCGATTTCAGAATAGCTGAATTGAGTTAGTTTAATCTACTCTGAGTAGGTTGACACTGAGTTAAGTGCGTGCACCATGACTATGAAAAGCCACGATCAATGGAGCTCCGAAATTATGATTCACCATGGCAACAGCACCCAACAAAAAAGACGTCTGCATACTCCCGACTCAATACACAAGTATAATTCTCAATCACTGTTATATTATCAGGTGAAAACTGACAGAAGGTAAGTTATTGAACTAATATTCTTTTTTAAAGGCAAACAAAAAAAAGAAAAGAAAAGAATGTGATAGCAACTAAAAATGAACAATAAAACCATAACTCAATCAGTTAAATCTTTAAACTTTATTTGTCCCCGTAGGGCAGGGGTGTCAAACTCAGTTCCTGGAGGGCCACAACCCTGCAGAGTTTAGCTTCAACCCTAATTAAACACACCTGATCCAGCTAATCAAGGTCTTCAGGATAACTAGAAACTTCCAAGCAGGTGTTTTTGGAGCTGGTTGGAGATAAACTCTGCAGGACAGTGGCCCTCCAGGAACTGAGTTTGACACCCCTGCCGTAGGGCAATTAGTTCTGCAGCAAGACATAGACACAGGACAGACACAGATACAAGACCGAAATACATAAAATACTTAATGTTACAGGCTCTGGTTGTGCAACAGAGAATTGAGAAGATAGATAGGCCTAAGTGCTACAGAATAAAGTGCTCCATTTCTGAAATAGGCCTCCAATTCGACAGCCACATGTTAAAAAGAAACATCTGACAACGTTCATCATAAAAAACAATATAGCAACACAGGGGGACATTTCCATAACAATCACTATTACATCAACAACATCATCAACGTCATCAACGTCCTGAGACAACGGGGAGTGCGAGTGTTGAACTACCTCGACGATTGGCTGGTTATAGCCCAATCAGAGGCGCAGATCCTGGCTCCTCAGCCATCTAGAATGCCTAGGTCTCAGGATCAATGCTTCAAAAAGCGCACTGTCTTCCAGCCAGAGTATACCTTTTCTGGGAACAGTCATAAATTCTATACAGATGAGAGCGCAGCTGACGTCAGAGCACACGCTCACCATCCAGCGTCTAGCGGCATCATTCAGAGCAGGCGCATGGCCTCAGCATCACCAGAACTCCAGTTGGGTCTACTGTACATGCGTCCCCTCCAGCGCTGGTTGAAACCCAATGTACCAGCTCACGAGTGGCAATCTGACCACTTACGCATCAATGTGAACCACAGCTGTGTCAGAGCCCTGGCTCTTTGGAAAGCAGCCGACTGGTATCAGTCCGGCATGAGTATGGGCGTGATTTCGAAGAGGAAAGTGATCTCGACAGATGCTTCCAACAGAGGTTGGGGGGCCCTATACGAGGGAAGGCCCATCTCCGGCCTTTGGTCGAGCCTGTAGAGGTGCCTACACATAAACTGTCTAGAGATGAAAGCGGTCGCTTTATCACCAAAAGCTTTTCTCCCATACATAAAAAGTCACCACGTCTTGGTCCGGTCGGACAACAGGTCAGTGGTTTCCTATATATATCACCAAGGCGGTCTCAGGTCGAGCAACCTGCACACCATGGCCAAACACCTCTATGCTATGGGCTCAGCTCAACCTGCGCTCGCTAAGAGCGGCGCACGTGCCAGGCATTCTGAACCAGGGTGCGGATATGCTCTCCAGAGACAATGTCCCCCCGGGGGAATGGTTTCTTCACCCGCAAATGGTTCAGATGATATAGAGCATCTTCGGCGAGGTAGCCCCGCTCTGGAGGAACCAGTCAAGTTCTCCAAGTTGACTCAGCTGCTGGGATCAGCCCCATAGTCGATACCGCTGAGGAGAGACCTCCTCACGCAGGCGAACGGGACGATCTGGCATCCCCGTCCCGACTTGTGGGCCTTCCATGTATGGCCCCTCAACAGGTATACGGGAACCTTGGGTGGGTGATTTGCAAGCACTCTCAGTGAACGCTTCCTGCCTTGAATTCGGGCCCAACGACTCCAGAGTCGTGCTAAAGCCAAGGCACGGGTATGTTCCTAAAGTGCTCTCGACTCCGTTCAGAGCGCAGGTCATTTCGCTGTCAGCTCTTCCTTCGTCAGACGACGAAAGAGATGCGAGCCTACTCTGCCCTGTGAGGGCTCTCAGAGTTTAATTGGAGCGTTCTGCCCCCTTCAGGCAGTCAGAACAGCTCTTCATATGCTTCGGAGGCCGCACCAGAGGTTTTGCAGTCACGAAGCAGAGACTGTCAAGCTGGATAGTTGATGCTGTCTCGCTGGCTTATGAGTCTAAGCTCATTCCACGAGAGCGGGCATGGTCGAGTGGAATACAAATTGAAGATATTTGTGCGGCGGCAGGCTGGGCCTCACCGTCCACATTTATGAGGTTTTATAATATGGATGTTCCTGCGTTTTAAAAATTTGGCTTCAATATTCTCGAGAAAAGGAGTTTTCCCATAGCGTCAGCTACTTACGCAATACTCGTTCCCTACTCTCAGGGAACCGAGGTTATGTTAGTAACCGAGACGTTCCTCGCAAGCAGCTTTTCCACAAGCGGAGATAAAACAAGGTGATTTATGTGTATACATATACACACAAATACAAAAAACATCATGGTAACACACAATACTAAAAAAATGCAATAAACATTAATTTTACAGCACACAATGTAACATAAAACCCAAATGTACATAACTGGTAAGAAAAACATAGAAAGAAGCAATTGAAAAGAAAAATAATCAAATGTGAAATGTCACACAGAGGACTGCGGGAATGCAATTTACATTCAATGTACATTATAAGTTGACTTGTGTTTTTCACATCCAAAATTTACATTTAACCATATTTTACTGTTTGATTTACTGTAAAAACAAAACAACAAAAACAACAAGAACAACAACAGTTTTGCAATGTATAAAGTAAGGGAACTTACTTTTAACCAATTAAAAACTTGTACTGTAGCATTTTTAGTCTTTTACAGTTAAAATTACAATAGTTCATTGTATTTTTTTCTTTTATCTTTTTTTTTATACAGTGAGAGCTAAAGCAGTGTAAAAGAGAATTGATAGCATACCTGCTACAATTTACAGATGTCTATTCCCAAGCTATCCTCAGCTACCTTAAGTGGACACATTTTTAGGGTGGACCCAATTGTTCCTACCAGTTGCAAGCAAATAGAGCTAACTTTTGTAAATGATGCCCAATTTATAGTACTTTTGTAGATGTGTTTGCTATGTTATGAATGACAGTTACCTAAATTAATAGAAATGGGTTTATGCACAAAAAATTAAGGGAATCTTGTGCGAGCCCTGAGACACAAGCCACTTGCCCTCTTCCTCCAGTTATTTTCATGGTGCTGTGGTTTCCTGTATTCCTCATCTTACGGTGGCTCTGGACCAGGATGCTCCATTGGCATGGCAACAACCATACTGAATACTGCAGTCTCTGTCCATCGGTTGGTCGTTCTGGTTGGCAGGGGAAGAGAGTGGTGGGGGGATTGTTTGGCCAAGTTAAGTAGTTTGGATTCCCCCCACCCCACCAGCCTCTCTACCCCTGCACCCTAATTACTATATGTGGTGGATTGACCTGGTTTTGGCTTGGAGCTAGCGGGCCGCAGTGAGACACACTAACCACTTTCCCATGGCCCAGCAAACACAACCCCGTCATTATGCTTTAATATCCCATAATATCTCCCCTCTGCATGCCCTCAAAGGGGCTGAGACAGAGGGATTCTGTCCCTGCCACTAATAACAGAGGATACCTAATATCCCCCTCCCTTAATGTGCGCTCAGACCAGGACATAGCTGCCTAACTACTCACATCAACTCCCCTCTGTCCGCTAAATACGGGCTTGCGAGATATTTCAGCGAAAATCAGCCGTGTGGGTAGCTTCCACTGCATTATCCATAACAAGGCCCAAATAATTGCAGTTTAGTTTTACAGCTCTCTCCACGGGCTAATAAATTTGTGCTTGGTTTTTTAAGGGCAACTGGAATGTGAGTTATTTCATAGGTGTGAGGTTTTGTTTATATAGACTAGCAGGCGGCATTACCATTGGAAAAGAAGACAGTTTGTTTTGAATGAAACAGGAGCACCAGCATTGAAGTGAACTTTTGTTTACCAGCCTGCATAGTGGTGTTTGCACATGTGTTTGTGTATGACTATAAGTGTTTACCTAATCAAAAACAAACATGATTTTGCATTCAACAGGCACAGTGCAGCTCAGTACGTGCTAGTAATGATGAAAACCCTGATATACTCACGGCAAAGTTCTTTTTTGTTCTTCGATTAGGGGTTTGTTAGCGAACATACAACACTGCCCACACTGAGAGCGCTGAGAGCGACGGTTGAATGTGTAAAGGAATATGTAAGTATGTGCTATGCACTTTCCTCTCTCAATAAGAAAATAAATATAGAACAAAAATGAGAAAACAGCAAGCATTTTTTTTAAGAAAAAAATAAGAAAAGCACCCGATCAAAGCAACATGGATAAGTTTGCACAAGCTCTGCAATTCAGCACTCCAGTAAAGTCACATTTATTTATATAGCACTTTGTACAATAGATTGCAAAAGCAAGCAGCTTTACAGCATTGTCAAAATGTCAAATGTCAAAAACGTTTCGAACTCCTGAAACGAACACTAAACAAACTTTGTTTTGGCCTGATTTTGTTCAAAATTATGTCATGTCAGTTAATTTTTCGATTTCGCTTGAAGTATATTAGGGCCTTGAGATATATCAGTCATATATCAGTGACTTATTTATTTGAGAAGCAACAATACATAAAATTATGTTTAAGTGTATTTTTTTGCCACACTGGCATTATTTCACGTTCTTTCACGATAGGTTCTTTCGTATTGCGTAAGTTGCTTACGCTACGGGTAAAGTCATCTTTTCGCGAGATATTGAAGCCAAAAAATTATCCTAATTTTTCCATTTATTGTCAACGCAGTGCAGCAGCTAGCAGACCTAGAGCAGGCAGTCTTGCGTGCTCATTGGCTGCCCTGCGGCAACTGCAGCAGCCTACCACTGAGCCTCGCGCGTAACGTCACGCCCAATGAGGGCGCCCGCACCCTTTACACGTCACAGCCCGCCAAAAGGGGTGTGGTTTAGCGTATAGAAGCCAGGCTCGGTAGGCAGCTCACTGATTTTCATCTCTTTAGCGAAGCTCTCCGCATCGCTGGACTCTGAGAGAAGCCACCGCCGTTGAAACCAGCGACCAGCACACAGAGGAAAGACCCTGAGGAAGCCGGTCGTCTTCGCCGCCTTCCGCCTTCCGTGCCTGCAACGCCATCCGGCGACGAGTATCCTTTTTTAGTGCTTTGTTTCCTGTAGGTGTTTGCCGCCGCAACACTCACTCTCTAAAAGAGCACGAGGCGTTTTTTTTTTTAAATGCCTCGCATCTCCCGTGGCTCGTGCAGAGCCCTGCTCAGCGCCGGAGACCGCCATGTGATCTGCGCTCTCTGCCTGGGCCCGGAACACGCAGCCCTCGCCCTGGATTCAGGGGGCTGCATGCACTGCGAAGCGCTTCCGCTGTCGACCCTGCGGGCTCGACTCGAGGCCTTCAATGTGGGAGCTGTCACTCCGCCCTCTGGACCGCGCAAGAAGAAGCGCCGTTCACAGAGGCGAGCGGAGCCTGAGGTCAGACTGAAGAGCTCGCCGGATTACATACCGCCAGCTTCTCTATCTCCTTCTCTGCCTCTATCGGAGGCACAGCTGCCGGCTACGGCCCTCTCTGCCGCCGCCCCAGGGGACGAAGCTGAAGGAATGGACCCAGGTGACCGCTGTTCCATCCTGGCATCGGACAGCGAGGAGTGGTCGAGTTCTCATCACTCCGCCTCCTCCTCGATCCAGGAATCCAGCAGGACTCGGGCTGGCGTGGACGCGGAACTTATGCGCCTCCTGTCTAAGGCCGTCGACCAACTCGGCTTGGATTGGTCACCGCCGAAGGAGCCCGCGCCCAACAGGCTCGGCGGCTGTTTTCTCCACAGCCGCCACCCATTACCCGTTTCCAGATCGGCACCATTTCTGCCGGAGCTTCACGCTGAGCTTGCTAAATCGTGGAATGCACCATTCTCCGCGAGACCTCACACTCATGTCTCCTTGACGCTCTCCCAAGTGGACAGCGCCGCCGAGAAGGGGTACAAAGCTATTCCCTGTGTCGATAAACGGGCCGTCATAGCCACAGATTCCAGTTCTATTCCTAGAAAGGAAACTGACTGACTGGGCAGTAATGAGCTCTTGGTCCAGTTGACCGTGAGACCCAGGCTTTCCAGATGACTGAGGAGCATTGTTCTGTGAGATAAGAGTTCTATCTCTGACTGTGCTAAAATCAGCCAATCGTCCAAATAGTTCAGAATTCGCATGCCCTGTTCTCTCAGGGGGGCGAGAGCCGTGTCCATGCACTTCGTGAATGTACGGGGTGCTAAAGACAGGTCGAATGGGAGGACGGTGTATTGATATATCCGACCGTCGAAGGCGAATCTCAAGAATGGCCTGTGACGGGGTATTATCGGAATCTGAAAGTATGCATCTTCTTTCAGATCGAGAGAGATAAACCAGTCGCTCGGGCGAATTTGCGCGAGGATTTGTCTGGTCGTGAGCATTTTGAACGGCCTTCTCATGAGAGCTTTGTTCAAATATCTCAGATCTAAGATAGGTCTTAGAGCTCCGTCCTTTTTGGGTACGAGCAAATAGCAGAGAAGAGGGAACGAGTATTGCGTAACCCGACCGTGCTAGCGCCACGAGCGATTTTTCGCTTCAGTCGATGAAAACCAGTGAGCTGCCTACCGAGCCTGGCTTTTATATGCTAAACCACACCCCTTTTGGCGGGCTGTGACACGTAAAGGACGCGACGTCACGCGCGAGGCTCAGTGGTAGGCTGCTGCAGTTGCCGCAGGGCAGCCAATGAGCTCACAAGACTGCCTGCTCTAGGTCTGCTAGCTGCTGCACTGCGTTGACAATAAATGGAAAAATTAGGATAAGAAAAGATGACTTTACCCGTAGCGTAAGCAACTTATGCAATACTCGTTCCCTCTTCTAGAGAGAACCGAGGTTACGTATGTAACCGAGTACGCTTTTTATGTATAAATAAGTTAAAAAAATCTTCTGTGAATATAATACACATTTACAAGATTTATTCTCTAAAAACAATTCTTAATATCTTATGCAGTATTGCATCTTAAGTAAATTTTGATACATTTAATTGTTAAAAAGTAAAAAACAAACAAACAAACAAACAAAAACAAAACAATGTGAATCTGCTAAAACAATACCTACATTTTACTACTGGTTGACATTATCAAATCCAATTTAATCCTTTGTGGCCTAAGTAAACTTACCGGAAAAAAAAAAGTTGTTTCAGAGGAAGTCCAAGTCATTACATTTGGATTTCAAAGATTACAAAGATTAATTTTTGTTTTCTTTAGAATAACATGCACCTACTGTATGAATCACTCGATTTAATAAGACCAGAAACATACATTAAGAAAGTAAATAGGGTGCACTTTGATATTTAATGCTGATTTTAAAGCTGCCTTTTGAGTATTATTGTCCTTCTAAGTGTTTTCCCGGGATAATAAATCAGGGCCCTTGACCACCTCAGTTATGCAATGTTCTCCATTGCACATGTATGACAGAAGTATATGTGTGCGCAGGCAGCAAAGATGGTTCAGTGTATCGGGTATCGTGTAGTCTGGCCACGTTGAAGAGCTCCATTCAAACAGAGTACAGCTGATAAGAGACCATCTGATGAATTCAGTCTCTGTTCTGGGATTGTGTGTAGAGATAAAAAAAAAAAAAAGAGAGGGATTCTCTAACCAGCCTCTGTTCTGTGTGAGAAAGCAGTGGGCGAAAAGATTGGGCAGGGGGGCTTGGTTTTTCTGTCACCCTGAAGTCCAACACATTTTAATTAGATGGATTATCTTAAAGGAGGGATATAGCGAGAGGAAGATCAGAGAGGTCCCAGTGCTTTCAACATTTAATCATCTGTTGATTCATGTTTCTTCTAGATTTTTTGATGTGCCATCACTGAGACCCCATGTGAAAAAAGTATACTTTATTGTATTTGAAATATATTCCCTTTTTCAATAGTACATTGCAAATATACTAACATTTTTTTTTTACCATCTTTAAATATATTAAAAGTATATTAGCATCATGCTTTTACCTTTTTTCACAATGCATCTTTTAACACACTTAAAAATATTTGAACTTTAGTATATTTTCTAAAAATATATTTTAGAAAAATATACTTGAAGTGAAAATTCAGTTTATTTTTTAAAAGTGTATTTATTTGCACTTTATTAAAAATATATTTTAGGTATATTTTAACTGTGTGCTGGAAATTATCATTGTAACAATGCATTGAAAGTATACTTTCAAAATACATTATAGTATACAATAGTATTTTGTACAAAGTATAGCAAAGTATTATTTGTTTATTAATGTGCATTTGTTATTGAAGACAAAGTGTGCAATTTGTTGTATTTGGAATAAGCCAAAGGTATTACTGAGCATATACTTTTTACTCAAATATAACACTTATGGTTGGCGCCGATAGCCTTGTGTGCAAGTTCCCCAACATGCAGTGCCGTTGTGCTTCAGGCGACCTGAGTTCGAGTCCCAGCTCGTGGACCGATCCCGTCCCCTCTCTCTCCCACCTCACTTCCTGTCTAGCTACTGTCCTATCCTAATAAAAGGCAAAAATGCCAAAAATATATATAAATAGAAATACACTTATGATATATTGATTGTATGTTTCAAAGACACTCGTAATGTACTTGTAACTCAAATAAAATACACTTTAATATCACTGTTGGAGCTACATTAGTTTGCTTTCAGTAGTGTTAATTTGTTAATTAAATTGTTTATTATGTTTTTTTTTTACATTAGAAATATATATATATATATTTTGGTAATGTTCATTTGTTTGTTTAGTTAATTGTTTTTATTTATATGTTTAGTCTTTAGTTTTGGTTAGTTTAATAACTACAATGTTTGATTTAGACACCTGAGGGCAGTAGTGGGCACAGGTGAAGGTAAATATAGGTAGGAAGTAGGAGGTGACCTGTAGCACCTGGGTGATGGGCATATGTTTTTTTTTACCAGCGCGAGAGATACTGTATTGTTTGCTCAGTTGGAACAAATAAACCAGCCACAAACCCTGAATCCAGCCTGGAATTGATTTTATGTCTTGCCTGCGTACATCACCTGCCCAGGGTGCTAGAAGTTGTTGTTTGAAGGTTTGATTTAAGTTTAATTTTCTTACGTTTGTTGACAAACGGCCACTACAATCACTAATCAAGTATGTAATTAGTCCCTACACAGGCATATACTTAAAGTATAATAAGTATACAGAGATTTTGGGGACAGTGTTTTTTTCAGCAGCCGTTGGTATCTCTTCTTGAATTTCTCCTCCTCTTTAGGTTCCTTTTGCAGCTCTCTTTCCAGGCGTGACAACAGGACAGTTATTTTTTTTCTTGTGTCTTTTTGAACATTTTCTTCCTACTTGACGTTGCCTGGAATGTTAGCATACACATAAAAACTGACCCTGATATATGAGTTGAATTTCACTAGGAAAAATCATTGGCTGCATCCGAAATCGCATACTTCCCTTCTATATAGGTGATAAACAGTATGTCCAAATTCACAGTACTCATTAAAGAGTAGGCAAAAAATACCCAGATGACCTACTTCTTCCGGTGAGATTCTGAAGTGTGCATATGATGAAAACTTTACTATCTCATGAGGCCACGGGAGAGTATGGCAGTTAAGCGACATAACCGACGTTGGTAGGTCACATGATAATGACAACATGGTGAATGTAGTACATCCATATTATATTCATACTACACGCATTCATACTATATAGAACATACTCTTTTAGCAGTCGTGAATTACTTATTCAAAATAAGTACCTACTCAAGAGAGTATGCAATTTTGGACGCAGCCCATGTCTTGTGTAGTGTACTTGCTCTATGTCTATTCTTGAATGCATTGTCCTATGCCTCATAGCACTGCTTATCAGAGATGGGGGACTCGAGTCGCAAATTTAAGGACTTGAGACTTGCTTGACTAAATTAAGAAAATTACTTGACTTGAGATCCAATGACTCGAGACTGACTTTATATAAATCATCGCAACATCAATTGATGAACAAAATGAAAGCAACGAAACCTTTGACGCCAGTCATCAGATTCTGCGCGATTGCGTGATGCTGCACAAGCCCAGAAAAAAACATACATCATGGTGAGCGCACTAAAAACAAAAACATCTCCCAGCATTGTTTCTTTTTGGATATAAACACTAGACATTGACCATATTCATACAAGAAGATTTGCTGTACGTTTAGCAAGTGGCTAAATCTAAACGACTACGCCACCCCAGGTTAACAAGGAAAAACAACCCAAATAAAGCACACAAGTACGTTCCACCTAGAAAGGCAAGGGCTTCTGTACAAAAAGTATTTTTATTAAAGCTAGAAGAAGTTGGCCAACAATTATTTAAAACCAACAATTAATAAGTGTCATGGTCGAATTAAACAGAACCAAAAAAAATAAAAATAATTCACAATAAATCTTCACAGGGGCTGAGGCCTCCTATAGGGAGCAGGCTAGTGTGACAGCAGAAAGCTGTCTAGGTCTACAGCCAATCCAAATCACGCCCACCCGATTCACTGCAAATGACAAAAGTAGTGGCACAGCAAAATGACACTGCAATAAGGGCACCCTTGGTGAAACAAAGCCAGTAATGCACCCAACAACCAGCCCGCTCCAGGAAGCCCTCGGAGAAAGACAAGTCAGATAATTAATAAATTAACCATTTTAAATAAGCAAAAGAAAATAAAGCAAAGACATTCAAAGTCAATTTATTAACTTAAACGTGACCAATATGCAAAGAAATCAATTTACAATATACTCAAAATAAACAAAGTATAAATACTGTAAACACATATTAAAGAAAAAAAAAACAATAAACAAATGCACTGTCACAAATGCTGAAACTCACACCAAACACCAAGTTAACTGCAATACACCTGGAGGTTATTTCAGCCAGACACAGACAGTCAGAATCAAATAACTACAAAACAAGTCTACGAAAACAAAAAGAAAAACTAACAACAAAACTAAATAAATCTTCAAACCCACTTGAGCATGTTTAACTCGGACATAACTGTGCGCCCAAAAGCAGCAGCATGGCTTTAAAGAGCGAGGGGTAGGTAGAGAGCGGTTTAATGCGACTGCTCTCACTCAGCCCGCCTTAGCGTCCAAAACAGGACCTTAAAAACGGCAAATAAAGGGTTACATTTTCAATTTAACAAGATTATCAAACAGTTACCCACCCGATAATGAAATGAAGTATTATCAAACAATTTACCTACCCGAGGATACAATAAAGGAATACTTCGACGATATACCAAAGAAAATCATTCAGCAGCCTTGTTGACTGCAACAGCTGATGTTCCGATCAGTTAAACTGCGATGCCACAACGATGGAAGCCCTGAAGGCACACCATACTGGGAGTAAGCAGCACCCCACACGCACACAAACTCTCAGTAACCCAACGCCACACTAAACAAATAAGAAAAATTGCAAGAAGATGGCCTTTTGCTGAGTAGATCTGTAATTTGCACCTCTTCTCGTTAAGGAGGAATTTTTTGGTCAACGGGTCGTTAATATGCTCCTATGGCGGATGGTTTTACTCGCTAAAAACTGTAAAACAAAAGCTGGAACCCGCCTTTGAGTTTAATGGGCAAAAAACAAGTTAATAGGAACCTGCGCGCCTCGTGGAACTTGGACAGTCTTATGTCTCGTGAATCTCTTGACCAAAATATGGATGTCTCCGTGCCTGAATCTGGAGAAGCCTCCCTTAGATCACAAGATAAGTTTGAAAATGATTTCGATGCTTGTGCTACGCCCAGCAAAAGTCCTCCTAGAAAAAAGAAAAAAGCTGACAGTGTTGTATCGCTTACTGGGATATTCGACGCTAATCAGTCCCTGAACTCCAAGCAAGACGCGGTTTTTCAAAAGATAACTCACATCGAGAGCTCCATTGAGATTAGAACTGCGGCTGTGAACTCTTTGTCTGACACCGTCAATCGACTCCTTTCAGATGTTGCCACTCACGGCGAAAAGATCGGTAAGGCCGAAGCTTCGATACAACATATGCAACAGGAGAGTGGAAGAGCTAGAAAGGTACAACCGCAGATGGTGTTTGAAATTGCTTGGAGTGAAAGAACGTGAGGAAGAAAATGTCCGAACGATCACCATCAATCATCTTGTCAGGGTGGTCCCGTGAATCAAAGACAAGCTGGAGGAGGCTGTGGATGTGGTCCATCGTGTAGGCAAGCAACGGCCGGATGGCTCGCCGTGACACATCATCATTCGATTCGCCACACGGAGGTACCGAAACACCATATGGATGGAAGCTAAGAATTCTATCTACCTCAGAGAGAACGCTCTCTATGTCAAGGAATCTCTCTCCAAAGCGGACATTGAAAGTCAGAATAAACTTTGGCCCCTTGTCCTGGCGGCACGGAAGGAAGGAAAGAAGGCCGGTTTCAGCGGTCCCTTTGCTGTTATCAATAACAAGAGAATCACTGCCAATTCAGCACAGCATCCGTAAACTGACTACAGTTTCTAACCGCATGTCAGGTTTGATTTACTTTCTTTTTCCCCTAATCTTTTTCATACTTTTATTTGTTAATGGACAAATTCGAGTTCAACCAGTTGAACATTGTTTCTTTAAATGTGCGGGGCTTAAGAGATGACATTAAAAGAAAAGCAATTTCTCTGTTTTGTAGACGTTATAATGCAGATTTTATTTTCTTGCAAGAGACTCATTCAACTGCTTCTGATTCAAAATTTTGGAAAGCTCAATGGGGCAGATATGTTTTTTTTTTTAGTCATGGGTCAAATAATTCAGCTGGTGTTCTTATTTTAATTCATAAGTTCAAAGGAGATATTGTATTCTGTGTCCTCCCCTGAAGGCAGATGGGTTATTCTAACTGTTAAACTAGATAATACCATCTTTGTTATCTGCAAGATTTATGGGTTTAACTCACACTCTATGAATAATTCCTTTTTCACTGACATTTCTCTTATTTTATTCAATTGCTGAAAACAACCCCAAATGCTAAGTTAATAATCGCAGGAGATTTTAATGAAGTCCCTGATGATTTAATGAATAGGTTTTCAAGGAAAGCAAGACCCCACTCTCAAAGCTCTAATATTATTGATTCCTTATGCAAAGATCTATCTTCAGTGGATTCGTGGCGCTACTTTAATGGTAATTCATTTGAATATACATGGAGCAATGCGTCGAAGTCTTTAAAATCGAGAATTGACCTATTTCTTATTTCATCCAGTCTGCTACAACATGTTCAAGATATCTCCCATTATTATGCTCCCTTTTCAGATCACCTTCTGATTGAGTTGTCTTTACAGACTGTTCGTAAACCCAGCTGCCTCCAAGGATATTGGAAACTTAACAACTCTATCTTAGAAGATAACATTTTTACAAAAAAATATTGAAACATTAGCCGCTAATATCTTTAATTCTGAGAAATCAGATTATGCATCTAAATGGGAGTTATTTAAATTAAAATCCAGAGAATTAGCTATTAGGAGAAGTAAGGAATTAAAAAAAAGACAGAGATTGCATAGAAACAGAACTATTAAACAAAATTGATACTCTTTGGAAAGTTGGGACGCTCTCTCAAACAGAGGAAAGTGAGCTCCAGTCCTTAAAACTAAAACTTGATGACTTGTATATTATAAAGGCTAGTGGAGCTTTTGTGCGTTCAAGAGCTAGATGGATAGAAAAGGGAGAGAGGAATACAGCCTATTTTTTTGCCCTTGAAAAAAGGAATTTTAACAGTCTGCATTAACAACACCTTATGGAAGGATCCCAAACTAATTTCAGATTTTGTCAGCTCCTTTTATGAAAAACTTTATCAGTCTAATTTTAATTATGACTTTTGTAAATCATTTACTAATGACATTCAAGATTTTATTCCGTTAATTAGTAATGACATCAAAAACATTTGTGACTCCGACCTTAAGGAGGAATTACTGTCAGCTCTCCAATATATGAAAAGGGTAAGAGTACGGGTCCAGATGGGCTTTCAACTGAATTTTACCAACACTTTTGGAAGGTATTGGAAGATCCCCTTTTCTTATTGTTTAATGAATGTATTAAAAAAAAAAAGGATTTGATCACAACTTTGAAACAAGGATTAATCTCCCTGATTCCTAAACCAGATAAAGATGCCCAAAATATAGATACTTGGAGACCTATCACTCTATTAAATATAGACTATAAATTGTTTGCACTAATGTATGCAAAAAGATTAAAATCCGGTTCAAACAGGTTTCATGAAAAATAAACACATTAGTAATAACATTCGCCTTATAATTGACCTTCTAGACTATTCTGATCAAATTGATTTAGGGGCTCTTGTGTTGTTCGATTTTTGTAAAACCTTTGATACCATGGAACACGGCTTCTTACTTCACTCACTGAAAGTTTTTGGTTTTGGCAATAATTTTATTGATATTATAGAAATGTTTTATAAAGATATTAATTCTCTATTATTCTTAATATTGGAACCTCTAAAAGATTTGGCATCCATCGTGGCATACGCCAAGGCTGTCCAATCTCTCCCTTTCTGTTTTTATTAGTGGCTGAACTACTTTCTGTTCACGTTTTGAATAATCATAACTTTCTGGGACTGAAAATATTTGATAGAGAAATAAAAATGTCTCAATTGGCAGATGACACTGCTTTATTTCTGAGAGATAAAATGCAATTTAAAATGGCCCTGGAATGTATTTCCAAATTTTCCAAATCCTCTGGTTTAATGTTAAATCTTTAAAAATGCGAAATATTATTTATAAACGATTCTATATATCTATTAGTTGAAAACATACCAGTAAAGGACTCTGTTAAATACCTTGGCATTCATATTTCTAAAAATAAACATACACATGAACAGCTGAATTTTATGCCTAAAATTAAAAAAAAAGAAAAAACGAAAAATATTCTGAATTAAAGCTGCAAGCAGCATTTAGCGTTGTTCAAGCAGTTAAGGCCTTTAAGGCCGTTAAGCACAAAAGCATCAAAAGACATTAAGTTTTATTTAGCATTAATTTAACCACTGACATAATAGATGGAAAAGACCATTTACAGCCAATACAGGCAATTTACCATAGGAAATATATGGTTTTAAAGCTTTTTAACAGTTATAGCGCCACCTATTGTCCGATCTCCATAAAATTTTGCATGCTTGTTAATGACGTTATGTCACATGTGCTCACCAATTTTTGTGAAGTTCTGAGTTTTTATTTATGATTTATAGGCTTTTGAGTGAATTTTGCCACGCCCATTTTCTAAATGACCCTGTTATAGTGAACCAAAGGGCAAAGTTCAACTTTTTTTTGATAATTATTGATCTAGAGAGTCCAGAGAATTGTTCTAGACTGGTCTGGTTCCGATCGGGCAAAAAACCAGGGACTAGTTTGCAAAAGTAGGTTTTTAACATATTCGTGAATATTTAATGAACGATTTGATTGACAGCAATGGTTCTAGAGGCAAAGTTGTTCAGCATGAGGAGATCTATCACATGATATGCACATTGTGGGGATGTGTGCCACACCACGTGATTAAAGAGCCGTTAAACTCGTTAGCGCCAACTAGTGGCCGATTTCTTTCAAAACTCTTACAGACCTCTTAGGCCATGAGTCGAACATGCCCATCGAGTTTCGTTCCGATTGGCCTCCGTTAATCTCGTCTCATTGGTGCTCAAACTTCATTGGCCGATGGCGGCCATGTTTTTTGAGATACGCCAATGTCCTTATATACATACATGGGGCCTTGGACCAAGACACTGCATACCAATTTTCAAGTCAATCGGACTAACGGTCAGGTGGTCATAGCCCTTTTTATGTTTTTTTCACATTATAGCGCCACCTAGTGTTCGATCGTCGTGATTTTTTTACTGTGACCTCAGACTGTCCTCATTCACATGTGGACCGAGATTGGTGAAGCTACCTATTTTACTTCTGGAGTTATAGCCATTTTAGTAAAATAGGCTCCGCCCACAACGTTAATTTTGCGCCCCCTAGCGACCGTGAATCAAAATTTCAACTTTTTTTTGATAATTATTGATATTCAGACTCCAGAGAACATTTTGGCACTAGTTTGGTTCCGATCGGGTGAAAAACCAGGGACTAGTTTGCAAAAGTAGTTTTTCGACAAAATTCAAAATGGCGGAAAATCTATCATGGCGGAAATGAAATCGGAGATATACATTTTGTTCGTCAGGCGTCCAGCTTTCCAATGATATAAGACACTTGACTCTGCGACATACGGTCTAGGAGTTATGAGCAGTTTCGCACAATTGGTTGCTATAGCGCCACCTATGGGCCAATCGGGCTCATAATTTGATAACCTCTCCTCGATTTTTGTACTACCATCTGACAAAGTTTCAAGTCTCTAGCACTTACGGTTTGGTCTGCACGATGCGTTTTAGCGGAGAAGAAAAATAATAATTAAAGCTGCAAGCAGCATTTAGCGGTGTTCAAGCAGTTAAGGCCTTTAAGGCCGTTAAGCACAAAAGCATCAAAAGACATTAAGTTGCATGTAGCAAGCATGATTTACCATGATATACTACATTTCAGTGTGATTTTTCATGATTTGCCATGTTCCAGTATGATTTACCATGAATCTAACATGATTTTCCATAGTTTACCTTGATATACCATGTTATAGGATGATTTACCATGATATAGCACATTCTAGAATAATTTACCAGGATTCTAGCATGATTTACCTTTTTTACTATGATTTACCATGTTTCTGGCGTTATTTACCATGATTTACCACGTTGATAGCAATTATTTGAAGCATCAGAACAATTTAACTGATACACTCTGACAGAATATGAATGTGTTATAATAGTAATTGTTATATAAGTGATTTTATAGTGTCTATATACATATGAATGCAAAAGCACATGTGAAAAGACTATTAAAAAGAAGAGTGGCCAGCAGAGGGCAGTAGAAGACCACTTATTGGCTCACTTTAATTTTAAACTACTTTGTTTCTCCAGTATTCTGCACTAAAGCAAACCATTTTTTTTCATGTTAACTCCATAATGCATGCTCTCTCTCTCTCTCACACACACACACACACACACACACATGCACGCACACACACACACACACACACATGTGCACACACACGTACACACGTTTGGGTTATGTTATTGTGAAAAATCATGTTCTACCACAATTCACCATGATTTACCACATTGCTAGCATTGATGTGAAGTGTCAGTACAAATGAACTGATACACTCTGACAGAATATGAATGTGTTTTAATAGTAATTGTTATATAAGTGATTTTATAGTGTCTATATACATATGAATGCAAAAGCACATGTGAAAAGACTATTAATAAGAAGAGCGGCCAGCAGAGGGCAGTAGAAGACCACTTATTGGCTCACTTTCATTTTCAACTACTTTATTTCTCCAGTATTCTTCACTGAAGCAAACCATTTTTATCATGTTAAGTCCATAATGCATGCTTACACACACACACACACACACACACACACACATTTTTGGGATATGTTATTGTGAAAATCTGTTTTAATGGTATATGAGCATTTCACATATTTCTTTGCAATGTAATAATATAAAACTAATTAAAGAAAATGCTTTAAGCATTTGTTTGTTAGCCAATGCTTAAAGCTGATAAAAAGATTAAAAATGTCTAATGCTGCTGCTCCATCTAGTGGACAACAGTGCTATTACAGCCTACTTATACAATATGCCATGTTTTTCATATCATTTAATCTACACACACTCATTCTGTTGTAGATAGAGACATTTGGAACTTCAGGATCCGGTGTGACTCAATTGTCACTTCAATAGATGAATTTTGACTAAATGTTATTGTAAATGTTAAAATAGTGAATTTATAAAGTCTAAATATTAATTATAGTTGAGTAGTGTGACAAAATGACTTTTTTTAAACAGCAGGGGGCAGTAAAATACCACTTATTGGCTTAATAGGCCATTATGTTCATATCATTTTCACCTTTTTAACTGTTATACAGGCCTATTTTGTCCAATCTGTCCGAAAATTTTCATGATTATTTGGAGTCATGGCCCACATGTTCAGACTTGTTTTTAATAAGATCTGAGCATTCATCGAAGAGATATAGGCTTTCGAGCACACTCGGTCAAGGCTACACATTGAAGTGACCCTATTATAGCCATCAAAATGCAGAAGTTCAACCTTTTCTGATAATTATTGCTCTAGAGAGTCCAGAGAATTGTACTGCACTGGTTTTGAACGTTATTATATGAAAATTATATGATCTTAGATGGAACAAACCATTTACAGTCAATACTGGCAATTTACCATAGGGAATACATGGTTTTTAAGATTTTTAACAGTTATAGCGCCACCTATTGTCCGATATCCATGAAACTTTGCATGCTTGTTAATGATGTTATGTCACATATGCTCACCAATTTTTGTGAAGTTCCGAGTTTTTATTTATGATTTATAGGCTTTTGAGTGTGTTTTGACACGCCCCTTTTTTATAAATGATCCTGTTATAGCAGACCAAAGGGCAAAGTTCAACTTTTTTTCCATAATTATTGATTTAGAGAGTCCAGAGAATTGTCCTAGACTGGTCTGGTTCCGATCGGGCGAAAAACCAGGGACTAGTTCGCAAAAGTAGGTTTTTAACATATTCGAGAATATTTAATGAACGGTTTGATTGACAGCAATGGTTCTAGAGGCAAAGTTGTTCAGCATGAGGAGATCTATTGACTGATATGCATATTGAGGGGATGTGTGCAACACCACGTGATTACAGAGCCGTAAAACTCGTTAGCGCCAACTAGTGGCCGATTTCTTTCAAAACTGTTACAGACCTCTTGGGCCATGAGTTGAACATGCCCATTGAGTTTCGTTCTGATCGGCCTCCGTTAACCTTGTTTAAAAGGTGCTCAAACTTCATTGGCCGATGGCAGCCATGTTTTTTGAGATATGCCAATATCCTTTTACACATACATGGCACCTTGGCCACACCCCCTTTTATGTTTTTTTAATCTTATAGCGCCACCTAGTGTTAGATCGACGCGGTTTTTTTACTGTGACCCCAGAATATCCTCATACACATGTGTGTCAAGTTTGGTGAAGATATCTCATTGACTTCTTGAGTTATAGCCATTTTAGTAAAATAGGCTCCTCCCACAACGTTCATTTTGCGCCCCCTAGCGACCGGAAATCGAAATTTCAACTTTTTTTCGATAATTATTGATATTCAGACTCCAGAGAAAATTTATGCACTGGTTTGGTTCCGATCGGGCAAAAAACCAGGGACTAGTTCGCAAATGTAGTTTTTTGACAAAATTCAAAATGGCGGAAAAATTTGCATACCGGAAATGAAATCGGAGATATACGTTTTTTAAGTCATGAGTTCAGCTTTCCAGTGATATAAGACACGTGACTCTACGACTTACGGTCTAGGAGTTATGACCAGTTTCGCGCAATTGATTGCTATAGCGCCACCTATGGGCCAATCGGGCTCATAGTCTCTCAACCTCTCCTCGATTTCTGTGCTACCTTAATCCCAAATATCAAGTCTCTAGCACTTACGGTTTGGGCTGCACGATGCGTTTTAGGGGAAAATAATAATAATAATTAAAGCTGCTAGCAGCATTTAGCGGTGTTCAAGCATTTAAGCCATTTTAGCACATAAGCATTAAAGACATTTAGCAAGCATGTAACCACTGACATAATAGATGGAAAACCATTTACCATGATTCTAGCATGATTTGCCATAGTTTTACCATGATTTACCATGTTCTAGTATGATTTACCATGAATCTAGCATGATTTACCATAGTTTACCATGATATACCAAGTTCTAGTATGATTCACCATGATTTACCCTGTTGTAGCATGGTTTACCACAATTGAACACATTCTAGTATGATTTGCCATGTTATAGTATAATTTACCATGATATACCACATTCTAGAATGATTTACCAGGATTGTAGCATGATTTACCATGATTCATCACATTGCTAGCATGATTTGCCATGATACACCATGTAATAGTATTTTTTACTATGATTTACCATGTTTCTATCATGATTTACCACATTGCTGCATTGATTTGAAGTGTCAATAAAAAAGTGATAAACTCTGACAAAAAATTATTGTCTTATAATAGTTAACATGGAAAAACTGGTTTGCTTCAGAATACTGGTGAAATTAAAGTCTGTCAAAATGAGAGTGAGCCAATAAGTGGTCTTCTACTGCCATCTGCTGGTCATTCTGCTTATTAATAAAGTGTTTTCAGAGATGCTTTTGCACTCATATGTAGACATTTGCACACACACACACACACTTTTGGGATGTTATTGTGAAAATCTAATTTAGTTTAATATAGTTGATAAAATCTAATTTAGTTTAGTTGAATATTTAGGTAATATAGTTTAATAATATTAAACTATATTACCAGTCCATCATAATAATAAAAAAATAGCTTTAAGAAGTAAAATGGCCAGCAGAGGGCAGTAGAAGACCACTTATTGGCTCACTTTCATTTTGAACTACTTGGTTTCATTAGTATTCTACACTAAAGCAAAGTAGTTTTTTCATGTTAACTCCATAATGCATGCTTATACACACACACACACACACACACACACACACACACACACACACACACACACACACACACACACACACACACACACATTTGGGATATGTCATTGTGAAACTCTCTTTTAATGGTCTATAAGCATTTCACATATTTCTTTGTGATGTAATAATATAAAACTAATTTTAAAAAATAGCTTTAAGCATTTGTTTGTAAGCCAATGCTGAAAGCTGATAAAAAGATTAAACATGTCTAATACTGCTGCTCCCTCTAGTGGACAACAGTGGTATTACAGCCTATATAGAGTTGAAATGAATGAATGGAAATTTGGTTTTTCACTTATATCTCCGGAACGAGAAAGTGAAAAAATCTGAAACTCAGAACTTAGATAGTGTCCGAGGAGCTCTGTTGAACGAGACCATCCCGGTGTTGGTGGCCGATCGGGGCCGTGAGTTATGCCAGTTGAAAGGCATATCTTTTGGGGCTTATATCTCGGGAATGCCCGGGCCAAATCGCACCAAACTCGAATCGAAGCTAGACGAGGACGGGCTCTTTCCAACGAGCTATCACACAAGAATCTAGGTGGTCTGGGTCGGGAGTTACAGCCGTTCAAAGTCGGGGGTCTCTCGGATTAGTGATCCGCGGGGGGGCGCTCCCGAGGCCCGCGACGATAGATTTCGATCAAGGCCCAATAGAGGACTTTACCATCCAAATTTGAGCGTGCAGGGAGCTTCCGTTTTCGAGTTATGATTGAATTTGTACTGGGAGGGCGTGGCCTAACGTTATACTTTCGTTTTCAGCCTTCCTGTGACACAATTGTGAATAATACAATGAATTTGAACAAAATGTGATTGTAAATGTTAAAATAATGATTTTATAAAGTCTAAATATGAATTATATATAACAATATTAGGGAGTAGTATGATGAAATGACAGCAGGAGGCAGTAAAATACCACTTATTGGCTGTTATACACCCTATTATAGCCATCCAAATGAAGAAGTTATACCTCTTTTGATAATTATTGATCTAGAGAGTCCAGAGAATTGTACTGCACTGGTTTTAAACATTATGATTTGAAAATTATATGATCATAGATGGAAAATACCATTTACAGCCAATACAGGCAATTTACCATAGGAAATATATGGTTTTAAAGCTTTTTAACAGTTATAGCGCCACCTATGGTCCGATCTCCATGAAACTTTGCATGCTTCTTCACATTGTTATGACACATATGCTCATGAATTTTTGTGAAGTTCTGATTTTTTATTTATGATTTATAGGCTTTTGAGTGTATTTTGACAAGCCCATTTTATAAATGACCCTGTTACAGCCACCCAAATGCAAAAGTTCAACTTTTTTTTGATAATTATTGATCTAGAGAGTCCAGAGAATTGTCCTAGACTGGTCTGGTTCCGATCGGGCGAAAAACCTAGGACTAGTTCGCAAAAGTAGGTTTTTAACATATTCGTGAATATTTAATGAACGATGTGATTGACAGCAATGGTTCAAGAGGCAAAGTTGTTCAGCATGAGGAGATCTATCAAATGATATGCATTTTGTGGGGATGTGTGCCACACCACGTGATTACAGAGCCGTAAAACTTGTTAGCGCCAACTAGTGGCCGATTTCTTTCAAAACTCTTACAGACCTCTTGGGCCATGAGTCGAACATGCCCATCGAGTTTCGTTCCGATCGGCCTCCGTTAACCTCGTCTCACAGGTGCTCAAACTTCATTGGCCGATGGCGGCCATGTTTTTTGAGATACGCCAATGTCCTTTTATACATACATGGGGCCTTGGACCAAGACACTGCATACCAATTTTCAAGTCAATCGGACCAACGGTCAGGTGGTCATAGCCCTATTTATGTTTTTTTAATGTTATAGCGCCACCTAGTGCCCAATCGTCGCGATTTTTTTACTGTGACCTCAGAATGAACTTATTCACATGTGTACCGAGTTTGGTGAAGCTATCTCATTTACTTCTTGAGTTATAGCCATTTTAGTAAAATAGGCTCCGCCCACAACGTTCATTTTGCGCCCCCTAGCGACCGTGAATCAAAATTTCAACTTTTTTTCGATAATTATTGATATTCAGACTCCAGAGAACATTTTGGCACTGGTTTGGTTCCGATCGGGCGAAAAACCAGGGACTAGTTCGCAAAAGTAGTTTTTCGACAAAATTCAAAATGGCGGAATGAAATCGGAGATATACGTTTTTTACTTCAGGTTTCCAGCTTTCCAGAGATATAAGACACTTGAGTCTACGACATACGGTCTAGGAGTTATGAGCAGTTTTGCGCAATTGGTTGCTATAGCGCCACCTATGGGCCAATCGGGCTCATAATTTGATAACCTCTCCTCGATTTTTGTACTACCATCTGACAAAGTTTCAAGTCTCTAGCACTTACGGTTTGGTCTGCACGATGCGTTTTAGCGGAGAATAATAATAATAAAAATCAGTACAAATACAATAGGTTTTCAGCACTTCGTGCTTGAACACCTAATAAAAATCAGTACAATTACAATAGGTTTTCAGCACTTTGTGCTTGAACACCTAATAAAAATCAGGACAATTACAATAGGTTTTCAGCACTTCGTGCTTGAACACCTAATAACTGGTTACAAAGGGATCTGACTTTGTTTGGGAGAGTTTTGCTTTCTAAAGCTGAGGGTCTTTCCAGATTTGTTTACCCAGCTTTGAGCAAATTTTTGCAGATTTGAGCAAAAAGAAATTTGTTATGGCTAGTTTTGAGCATATGTGTCATAACATGGTGAAGAAGCATGCAAAGTTTCATGGAGATCGGACCATAAGTGGCGCTATAACTGTCAAAAAGGTCTCATTCTTATTAGGTGTTCAAGCACTTTAGTGCTGAAAACCTATTGTATTTGCTATTTGAAAAAAAAAAATTGCCCTAAAACGCATCGTGCAGCCCAAACCGTAAGGCCTAGAGACTTGAAACTCGGCCAGATGGTAGGCCACACTTTTGGGGAGAACCTATCAGAGTATGACCCCGATTGGCCCATAGGTGGCGCTACAGAAACCAAAAGTACTAAATTACCCATAACTCCTCGACCGTTTGACCTAGAATCAAGATTTTTACATCACTGTGATCCCTGGCTCAAGGCGGACAAGATATATATCTCGGATTCTCGATTTGAGCAAACAAAATTTGTTATGGCCAGTTTTGTCCAAAACCTACTTTTGCGAACTAGTCCCTGGTTTTTCGCCTGATCGGAACCAAACCAGTCTAGGCCTATTCTCTGGACTCTCTAGATCAATAATTATCGAAAAAAAGTTGAAATTTTGCATTTGGGTGGCTGTAACAGGGTCATTTAGAAAAGAGGCGGGGCTAAATACAGTCAAAAGCCTATAAATCCTAAACGAAAAGTCAAAACTTCACAAAAATTGATGAGCATATGTGTCATAACATGGTGAAGAAGCATGCAAAGTTTCATGGAGATCGGACCATAGGTGGCGCTATAACTGTCAAAAAGGTCTCATTCTTATTAGGTGTTCAAGCACTTTAGTGCTGAAAACCGATTGTATTTGCTATTTGAAAAAAAAAAATTGCCCTAAAACGCATCGTGCAGCCCAAACCGTAAGGCCTAGAGACTTGAAACTCGGCCAGATGGTAGGCCACACTTTTGGGGAGAACCTATCAGTGTATGACCCCGATTGGCCCATAGGTGGCGCTACAGAAACCAAAAGTACTAAATTACCCATAACTCCTCGACCGTTTGACCTAGAATCAATATTTTTACATCACTGTGATCCCTGGCTCAAGACGGACAAGATGTATATCTCGGATTCTCGATTTGAGCAAGGAAAATTTGTTATAGCCAGTTTTGTCCAAAACCTACTTTTGCGAACTAGTCCCTGGTTTTTCGCCTGATCGGAACCAAACCAGTCTAGGCCTATTCTCTGGACTCTCTAGATCAATAATTATCGAAAAAAAGTTAAAATTTTGGATTTGGGTGGCTGTAACAGGGTCATTTAGAAAATGTGCGGGGCTAAATACAGTCAAAAGCCTATAAATCCTAAACGAAAAGTCAAAACTTCACAAAAATTGATGAGCATATTGTGTCATAACATGGTGAAGAAGCATGCAAAGTTTCATGGAGATCGGACCATAGGTGGCGCTATAACTGTCAAAAAGGTCTCATTCTTATTAGGTGTTCAAGCACTTTAGTGCTGAAACCTATTGTATTTGCTATTTGAAAAAAAAAATTGCCCTAAAACGCAACGTGCAGCCCAAACCGTAAGGCCTAGAGACTTGAAACTTGGCCAGATGGTAGGCCACACTTTTGGGGAGAACCTATCAGAGTATGACCCCGATTGCCCCTTAGGTGGCGCTACAGCAACCAAAAGTACTAAATTACCCATAACTCCTCGACCGTTAGACCTAGAATCAAGATGTTTACATCACTGTGATCGCTGGCTCAAGGCGGACAAGATGTATATCTCGGATTCTCGATTTGAGCAAACAAAATTTGTTATGGCCAGTTTTGTCCAAAACCTACTTTTGCGAACTAGTCCCTGGTTTTTCGCCTGATCGGAACCAAACCAGTCTAGGCCTATTCTCTGGACTCTCTAGATCAATAATTATCGAAAAAAATTTGAAATTTTGCATTTGGGTGGCTGTAACAGGGTCATTTAGAAAAGGGGCGGGGCTAAATACAGTCAAAAGCCTATAAATCCTAAACGAAAAGTCAAAACTTCACAAAAATTGATGAGCATATGTGTCATAACATGGTAAAGAAGCATGCAAAGTTTCATGGAGATCGGACCATAGGTGGCGCTATAACTGTCAAAAAGGTCTCATTCTTATTAGGTGTTCAAGCACTTTAGTGCTGAAAACCTATTGTATTTGCTATTTGAAAAAAAAAAATTGCCCTAAAACGCAACGTAGAGCCCAAACCGTAAGGCCTAGAGACTTGAAACTTGGCCAGATGGTAGGCCACACTTTTGGGGAGAACCTATCAGAGTATGACCCCGATTGCCCCATAGGTGGCGCTACAGCAACCAAAAGTACTAAATTACCCATAACTCCTCGACCGTTAGACCTAGAATCAAGATGTTTACATCACTGTGATCCCTGGCTCAAGGTGGCGGACAAGATGTATATCTCGGATTCTCGATTTGAGCAAACAAAATTTGTTTTGGCCAGTTTTGTCCAAAACCTACTTTTGCGAACTAGTCCCTGGTTTTTCGCCTGATCGGAACCAAACCAGTCTAGGCCTATTCTCTGGACTCTCTAGATCAATAATTATCGAAAAAAGTTAAAATTTTGGATTTGGGTGGCTGTAACAGGGTCATTTAGAAAAGGGGCGGGGCTAAATACAGTCAAAAGCCTATAAATCCTAAACGAAAAGTCAAAACTTCACAAAAATTGATGAGCCTATGTGTCATAACATGGTGAAGAAGCATGCAAAGTTTCATGGAGATCGGACCATAGGTGGCGCTATAACTGTCAAAAAGGTCTCATTCTTATTAGGTGTTCAAGCACTTTAGTGCTGAAACCTATTGTATTTGCTATTTGAAAAAAAAAATTGCCCTAAAACGCAACGTGCAGCCCAAACCGTAAGGCCTAGAGACTTGAAACTTGGCCAGATGGTAGGCCACACTTTTGGGGAGAACCTATCAGAGTATGACCCCGATTGCCCCATAGGTGGCGCTACAGCAACCAAAAGTACTAAATTACCCATAACTCCTCGACCGTTAGACCTAGAATCAAGATGTTTACATCACTGTGATCGCTGGCTCAAGGCGGACAAGATGTATATCTCGGATTCTCGATTTGAGTAAACAAAATTTGTTATGGCCAGTTTTGTCCAAAACCTACTTTTGCGAACTAGTCCCTGGTTTTTCGCCTGATCGGAACCAAACCAGTCTAGGCCTATTCTCTGGACTCTCTAGATCAATAATTATCGAAAAAAAATTGAAATTTTGCATTTGGGTGGCTGTAACAGGGTCATTTAGAAAAGGGGCGGGGCTAAATACAGTCAAAAGCCTATAAATCCTAAACGAAAAGTCAAAACTTCACAAAAATTGATGAGCATATGTGTCATAATATGGTGAAGAAGCATGCAAAGTTTCATGGAGATCGGACCATAGGTGGCGCTATAACTGTCAAAAAGGTCTCATTCTTATTAGGTGTTCAAGCACTTTAGTGCTGAAAACCTATTGTATTTGCTATTTGAAAAAAAAAAATTGCCCTAAAACGCATCGTGCAGCCCAAACCGTAAAGCCTAGAGACTTGAAACTCGGCCAGATGGTAGGCCACACTTTTGGGGAGAACCTATCAGAGTATGACCCCGATTGGCCCATAGGTGGCGCTACAGAAACCAAAAGTACTAAATTACCCATAACTCCTCGACCGTTTGACCTAGAATCAAGAGTACATCACTGTGATCCCTGGCTCAAGGCGGACAAGATGTATATCTCGGATTCTCGATTTGAGCAAAAAGAAATTTGTTATGGCTAGTTTTGTCCAAAACCTACTTTTGCGAACTAGCCCCTGGTTTTTCGCCCGATTGGAACCAAACCAGTCTAGGCCTATTCTCTGGACTCTTTAGATCAATAATTATGGAAAAAAATGTGAAATTTTGCATTTGGGTGGCTGTAACAGGGTCATTTAAAAAAGGGGCGGGGCAAAATACAGTCAAAACCCTCTAAATCCTAAACGAAAAGTCAAAACTTCACAAAAATTGATGAGCATATGTGTCATAATATGGTGAAGAAGCATGCAAAGTTTCATGGAGATCGGACCATAGGTGGCGCTATAACTGTCAAAAAGGTCTCATTCTTATTAGGTGTTCAAGCACTTTAGTGCTGAAAACCTATTGTATTTGCTATTTGAAAAAACAAATTGCCCTAAAACGCATCGTGCAGCCCAAACCGTAAGGCCTAGAGACTTGAAACTCGGCCAGATGGTAGGCCACACTTTTGGGGAGAACCTATCAGAGTATGACCCCGATTGGCCCATAGGTGGCGCTACAGAAACCAAAAGTCCTAAATTACCCATAACTCCTCGACCGTTTGACCTAGAATCAATATGTTTACATCACTGTGATCCCTGGCTCAAGGCGGACAAGATGTATATCTCGGATTCTCGATTTGAGCAAACAAAATTTGTTTTGGCCAGTTTTGTCCAAAACCTACTTTTGCAAACTAGTCCCTGGTTTTTCGCCTGATCGGAACCAAACCAGTCTAGGCCTATTCTCTGGACTCTCTAGATCAATAATTATCGAAAAAAAGTTGAAATTTTGCATTTGGGTGGCTGTAACAGGGTCATTTAGAAAAGGGGCGGGGCTAAATACAGTCAAAAGCCTATAAATACTAAACGAAAAGTCAAAACTTCACAAAAATTGATGAGCATATATGTGTCATAATATGGTGAAGAAGCATGCAAAGTTTCATGGAGATCGGACCATAGGTGGCGCTATAACTGTCAAAAAGGTCTCATTCTTATTAGGTGTTCAAGCACTTTAGTGCTGAAAACCTATTGTATTTGCTATTTGAAAAAAAAATTGCCCTAAAACGCATCGTGCAGCCCAAACCGTAAGGCCTAGAGACTTGAAACTCGGCCAGATGGTAGGCCACACTTTTGGGGAGAACCTATCAGAGTATGACCCCGATTGGCCCATAGGTGGCGCTACAGAAACCAAAAGTACTAAATTACCCATAACTCCTCGACCGTTTGACCTAGAATCAAGAGTACATCACTGTGATCCCTGGCTCAAGGCGGACAAGATGTATATCTCGGATTCTCGATTTGAGCAAACAAAATTTGTTTTGGCCAGTTTTGTCCAAAACCTACTTTTGCAAACTAGTCCCTGGTTTTTCGCCTGATCGGAACCAAACCAGTCTAGGCCTATTCTCTGGACTCTCTAGATCAATAATTATCGAAAAAAAGTTGAAATTTTGCATTTGGGTGGCTGTAACAGGGTCATTTAGAAAAGGGGCGGGGCTAAATACAGTCAAAAGCCTATAAATACTAAACGAAAAGTCAAAACTTGGCTAGTTTTGTCCAAAACCTACTTTTGCGAACTAGTCCCTGGTTTTTCGCCCGATCGGAACCAAACCAGTCTAGGCCTATTCTCTGGACTCTTTAGATCAATAATTATGGAAAAAAATGTGAAATTTTGCATTTGGGTGGCTGTAACAGGGTCATTTAAAAAAGGGGCGGGGCAAAATACAGTCAAAAGCCTCTAAATCCTAAACGAAAAGTCAAAACTTCACAAAAATTGATGAGCATATGTGTCATAGCATGGTGAAGAAGCATGCAAAGTTTCATGGAGATCGGACCATAGGTGGCGCTATAACTGTCAAAAAGGTCTCATTCTTATTAGGTGTTCAAGCACTTTAGTGCTGAAAACCTATTGTATTTGCTATTTGAAAAAAAAATTGCCCTAAAACGCATCGTGCAGCCCAAACCGTAAGGCCTAGAGACTTGAAACTCGGCCAGATGGTAGGCCACACTTTTGGGGAGAACCTATCAGAGTATGACCCCGATTGGCCCATAGGTGGCGCTACAGAAACCAAAAGTACTAAATTACCCATAACTCCTCGACCGTTTGACCTAGAATCAAGAGTACATCACTGTGATCCCTGGCTCAAGGCGGACAAGATGTATATCTCGGATTCTCGATTTGAGCAAAAAGAAATTTGTTATGGCTAGTTTTGTCCAAAACCTACTTTTGCGAACTAGTCCCTGGTTTTTCGCCCGATCGGAACCAAACCAGTCTAGGCCTATTCTCTGGACTCTTTAGATCAATAATTATGGAAAAAAATGTGAAATTTTGCATTTGGGTGGCTGTAACAGGGTCATTTAAAAAAGGGGCGGGGCAAAATACAGTCAAAAGCCTCTAAATCCTAAACGAAAAGTCAAAACTTCACAAAAATTGATGAGCATATGTGTCATAGCATGGTGAAGAAGCATGCAAAGTTTCATGGAGATCGGACCATAGGTGGCGCTATAACTGTCAAAAAGGTCTCATTCTTATTAGGTGTTCAAGCACTTCAGTGCTGAAAACCTATTGTATTTGCTATTTGAAAAAAAAAAAAATTCCCCTAAAACGCATCGTGCAGCCCAAACCGTAAGGCCTAAAGACTTGAAACTCGGCCAGATGCTAGGCCACACTTTTGGGGAGAACCTATCAGAGTATGACCCCGATTGGCCCATAGGTGGCGCTAAAGCAACCAAAAGTACTAAATTGCTCATAACTCCTAGACCGTTGGCCCTAGCCTCAAGCTTTTTACACCACTGTGAAAAAATGTTACGTCCAATTTTGTCCAAAACCTACTTTTGCGAACTTGTCCGTGGTTTTTCGCCCGATCGGAACCAAACCAGTCTAGGCCTATTCTCTGGACTCTCTAGATCAATAATTATCGAAAAAAATTTGAAATTTTGCATTTGGGTGGCTGTAACAGGATCATTTAAAAAAGGGGCAGGGCAAAATACAGTCAAAAGCCTCTAAATCCTAAATGAAAAGTCTAAACTTCACAAAAATTGATGAGCATATGTGTCATAGCATGGTGAAGAAGCATGCGAAGTTTCATAGAGATCGGACCATAGGTGGCGCTATAACTGTCAAAAAGGTCTCATTCTTATTAGGTGTTCAAGCACTTCAGTGCTGAAAACCTATTGTATTTGCTATTTGAAAAAAAAATTCCCCTAAAACGCATCGTGCAGCCCAAACCGTACGGCGTAAAGACTTGAAACTCGGCCAGATGCTAGGCCACACTTTTGGGGAGAACCTATCAGTGTATGACCCCGATTGGCCCATAGGTGGCGCTACAGCAACCAAAAGTACTAAATTGCTCATAACTCCTAGACAGTTGGCCCTAGCCTCAAGCTTTTTACACCACTGTGATCCTTGGCTCAAGACAATCACACTGTATATCTCAGATTTCGACTTGGGCCTAAAAAAAAAATGTTACCTCCAATTTTGTCCAAAACCTACTTTTGCAAACTAGTCCCTGGTTTTTCGCCCGATCGGAACCAAACCAGTCTAGGCCTATTCTCTGGACTCTCTAGATCAATAATTATCGAAAAAAAATTGAAATTGTGCATTTGGGTGGCTGTAACAGGGTCATTTAAAAAAGGGGCGGGGCAAAATACAGTCAAAAGCCTCTAAATCCTAAACGAAAAGTCAAAACTCCACAAAAATTGATGAGCATATGTGTCATAGCATGGTGAAGAAGCATGCAAAGTTTCAAAGTTTCATGGAGATCGGACCATAGGTGGCGCTATAACTGTCAAAAAGGTCTCATTCTTATTAGGTGTTCAAGCACTTCAGTGCTGAAAACCTATTGTATTTGCTATTTGAAAAAAAAAATTCCCCTAAAACGCATCGTGCAGCCCAAACCGTAAGGCCTAGAGACTTGAAACTCGGCCAGATGGTAGGCCACACTTTTGGGGAGAACCTATCAGAGTATGACCCCGATTGGCCCATAGGTGGCGCTACAGAAACCAAAAGTACGAAATTACCCATAACTCCTCGACCGTTTGACCTAAAATCAAGATTTTTACATCACTGTGATCCCTGGCTTAAGACGGACAAGATGTATATCTCGGATTTTCGATTTGAGCAAAGAAAATTTGTTATGGCCAGTTTTGTCCAAAACCTACTTTTGCGAACTAGTCCCTGGTTTTTCGCCTGATCGGAACCAAACCAGTCTATCGGTCAACTTTTGGGGAGAACCTATCAGAGTATGACCCCGATTGGCCCATAGGTGGCGCTACAGAAACCAAAAGTACTAAATTGCTCATAACTCCTAGACCGTTGGCCTTAGCCTCAAGCTTTTTACACCACTGTGATCCTTGGCTCAAGACAATCACACTGTATATCTCAGATTTCGACTTGGGCCTAAAAAAAAAATGTTACGTCCAATTTTGTCCAAAACCTACTTTTGCGAACTAGTCCCTGGTTTTTCGCCCGATCGGAACCAAACCAGTCTAGGCCTATTCTCTGGACTCTCTAGATCAACAATTATCGAAAAAAAATTGAAATTTTGCATTTGGGTGGCTGTAACAGGGTCATTTAAAAAAGGGGCGGGGCAAAATACAGTCAAAAGCCTCTAAATCCTAAACGAAAAGTCAAAACTTCACAAAAATTGATGAGCATATGTGTCATAGCATGGTGAAGAAGCATGCAAAGTTTCATGGAGATCGGACCATAGGTGGCGCTATAACTGTCAAAAAGGTCTCATTCTTATTAGGTGTTCAAGCACTTCAGTGCTGAAAACCTATTGTATTTGCTATTTGAAAAAAAAAAATTCCCCTAAAACGCATCGTGCAGCCCAAACCGTACGGCGTAAAGACTTGAAACTCGGCCAGATGCTAGGCCACACTTTTGGGGAGAACCTATCAGAGTATGACCCCGATTGGCCCATAGGTGGCGCTACAGCAACCAAAAGTACTAAATTGCTCATAACTCCTAGACCGTTGGCCCTAGCCTCAAGCTTTTTACACCACTGTGATCCTTGGCTCAAGACGATCAAGATGTATATCAGATTTCGACTTGGGCCTAAAAAAAATGTTACGTCCAATTTTGTCCAAAACCTACTTTTGCGAACTAGTCCCTGGTTTTTCGCCCGATCGGAACCAAACCAGTCTAGGCCTATTCTCTGGACTCTCTAGATCAATAATTATCGAAAAAAAATTGAAATTTTGCATTTGGGTGGCTGTAACAGGGTAATTTATAAAAGGGGCAGGGCAAAATACAGTCAAAAGCCTCTAAATCCTAAACGAAAAGTCAAAACTTCACAAAAATTGATGAGCATATGTGTCATAGCATGGTGAAGAAGCATGCAAAGTTTCATGGAGATCGGACCATAGGTGGCGCTATAACTGTCAAAAAGGTCTCATTCTTATTAGGTGTTCAAGCACTTCAGTGCTGAAAACCTATTGTATTTGCTATTTGAAAAAAAAAATTCCCTTAAAACGCATCGTGCAGCCCAAACCGTAAGGCGTAAAGACTTGAAACTCGGCCAGATGCTAGGCCACACTTTTGGGGAGAACCTATCAGAGTATGACCCCGATTGGCCCATAGGTGGCGCTACAGCTACCAAAAGTACTAAATTGCTCATAACTCCTAGACCGTTGGCCCTAGCCTCAAGCTTTTTACACCACTGTGATCCTTGGCTCAAGACGATCAAGATGTATATCAGATTTCGACTTGGGCCTAAAAAAAATGTTACGTCCAATTTTGTCCAAAACCTACTTTTGCGAACTAGTCCCTGGTTTTTCGCCCGATCGGAACCAAACCAGTCTAGGCCTATTCTCTGGACTCTCTAGATCAATAATTATCGAAAAAAAATTGAAATTTTGCATTTGGGTGGCTGTAACAGGGTAATTTATAAAAGGGGCAGGGCAAAATACAGTCAAAAGCCTCTAAATCCTAAACGAAAAGTCAAAACTTCACAAAAATTGATGAGCATATGTGTCATAGCATGGTGAAGAAGCATGCAAAGTTTCATGGAGATCGGACCATAGGTGGCGCTATAACTGTCAAAAAGGTCTCATTCTTATTAGGTGTTCAAGCACTTCAGTGCTGAAAACCTATTGTATTTGCTATTTGAAAAAAAAAATTCCCTTAAAACGCATCGTGCAGCCCAAACCGTAAGGCGTAAAGACTTGAAACTCGGCCAGATGCTAGGCCACACTTTTGGGGAGAACCTATCAGAGTATGACCCCGATTGGCCCATAGGTGGCACTACAGCTACCAAAAGTACTAAATTGCTCATAACTCCTAGACCGTTGGCCCTAGCCTCAAGCTTTTTACACCACTGTGATCCTTGGCTCAAGACGATCAAGATGTATATCTCAGATTTCGACTTGGGCCTAAAAAAAATGTTACGTCCAATTTTGTCCAAAACCTACTTTTGCGAACTAGTCCCTGGTTTTTCGCCCGATCGGAACCAAACCAGTCTAGGCCTATTCTCTGGACTCTCTAGATCAACAATTATCGAAAAAAAAATTGAAATTTTGCATTTGGGTGGCTGTAACAGGGTCATTTAAAAAAGGGGCGGGGCAAAATACAGTCAAAAGCCTCTAAATCCTAAACGAAAAGTCAAAACTTCACAAAAATTGATGAGCATATGTGTCATAGCATGGTGAAGAAGCATGCAAAGTTTCATGGAGATCGGACCATAGGTGGCGCTATAACTGTCAAAAAGGTCTCATTCTTATTAGGTGTTCAAGCACTTCAGTGCTGAAAACCTATTGTATTTGCTATTTGAAAAAAAAAAATTCCCCTAAAACGCATCGTGCAGCCCAAATCGTACGGCGTAAAGACTTGAAACTCGGCCAGATGCTAGGCCACACTTTTGGGGAGAACCTATCAGAGTATGACCCCGATTGGCCCATAGGTGGCGCTACAGCAACCAAAAGTACTAAATTGCTCATAACTCCTAGACCGTTGGCCCTAGCCTCAAGCTTTTTACACCACTGTGATCCTTGGCTCAAGACGATCAAGATGTATATCAGATTTCGACTTGGGCCTAAAAAAAATGTTACGTCCAATTTTGTCCAAAACCTACTTTTGCGAACTAGTCCCTGGTTTTTCGCCCGATCGGAACCAAACCAGTCTAGGCCTATTCTCTGGACTCTCTAGATCAATAATTATCGAAAAAAAATTGAAATTTTGCATTTGGGTGGCTGTAACAGGGTAATTTATAAAAGGGGCAGGGCAAAATACAGTCAAAAGCCTCGAAATCCTAAACGAAAAGTCAAAACTTCACAAAAATTGATGAGCATATGTGTCATAGCATGGTGAAGAAGCATGCAAAGTTTCATGCATGGAGATCTGACCATAGGTGGCGCTATAACTGTCAAAAAGGTCTCATTCTTATTAGGTGTTCAAGCACTTCAGTGCTGAAAACCTATTGTATTTGCTATTTGAAAAAAAAAAATTCCCCTAAAACGCATCGTGCAGCCCAAACCGTAAGGCGTAAAGACTTGAAACTCGGCCAGATGCTAGGCCACACTTTTGGGGAGAACCTATCAGAGTATGACCCCGATTGGCCCATAGGTGGCGCTACAGCAACCAAAAGTACTAAATTGCTCATAACTCCTAGACCGTTGGCCCTAGCCTCAAGCTTTTTACACCACTGTGATCCTTGGCTCAAGACGATCAAGATGTATATCAGATTTCGACTTGGGCCTAAAAAAAATGTTACGTCCAATTTTGTCCAAAACCTACTTTTGCGAACTAGTCCCTGGTTTTTCGCCCGATCGGAACCAAACCAGTCTAGGCCTATTCTCTGGACTCTCTAGATCAATAATTATCGAAAAAAAATTGAAATTTTGCATTTGGGTGGCTGTAACAGGGTAATTTATAAAAGGGGCAGGGCAAAATACAGTCAAAAGCCTCTAAATCCTAAACGAAAAGTCAAAACTTCACAAAAATTGATGAGCATATGTGTCATAGCATGGTGAAGAAGCATGCAAAGTTTCATGGAGATCGGACCATAGGTGGCGCTATAACTGTCAAAAAGGTCTCATTCTTATTAGGTGTTCAAGCACTTCAGTGCTGAAAACCTTTTGTATTTGCTATTTGAAAAAAAAAATTCCCTTAAAACGCATCGTGCAGCCCAAACCGTAAGGCGTAAAGACTTGAAACTCGGCCAGATGCTAGGCCACACTTTTGGGGAGAACCTATCAGAGTATGACCCCGATTGGCCCATAGGTGGCACTACAGCTACCAAAAGTACTAAATTGCTCATAACTCCTAGAACGTTGGCCCTAGCCTCAAGCTTTTTACACCACTGTGATCCTTGGCTCAAGACGATCAAGATGTATATCTCAGATTTCGACTTGGGCCTAAAAAAAATGTTACGTCCAATTTTGTCCAAAACCTACTTTTGCGAACTAGTCCCTGGTTTTTCGCCCGATCGGAACCAAACCAGTCTAGGCCTATTCTCTGGACTCTCTAGATCAATAATTATCGAAAAAAATAAAATTTTGCATTTGGGTGGCTGTAACAGGGTCATTTATAAAAGGGGCAGGGCAAAATACAGTCAAAAGCCTCTAAATCATAAACGAAAAGTCAAAACTTCACAAAAATTGATGAGCATATGTGTCATAGCATGGTGAAGAAGCATGCAAAGTTTCATGGAGATCGGACCATAGGTGGCGCTATAACTGTCAAAAAGGTCTCATTCTTATTAGGTGTTCAAGCACTTCAGTGCTGAAAACCTATTGTATTTGCTATTTGAAAAAAAAAATTCCCTTAAAACGCATCGTGCAGCCCAAACCGTAAGGCGTAAAGACTTGAAACTCGGCCAGTAGGCGCGCGAGCCGTCCTGCCTATATCTGAATGCTGCTGCACAGCGTTTTACATTAATTCAAAATTAAGGATAATTTTTTGCTTCAATATCTCGTGGAAAAGAGGTTTTCCCCACAGCGTAAGATATTACGCAGTACGAGAGATACTCTCGTAAGAGAACCTATTGTATTTGCTATTTGAAAAAAAAAATTCCCCTAAAACGCATCGTGCAGCCCAAACCGTAAGGCGTAAAGACTTGAAACTCGGCCAGATGCTAGGCCACACTTTTGGGGAGAACCTATCAGAGTATGACCCCGATTGGCCCATAGGTGGCGCTACAGCAACCAAAAGTACTAAATTGCTCATAACTCCTAGACCGTTGGCCCTAGCCTCAAGCTTTTTACACCACTGTGATCCTTGGCTTAATAATTATCGAAAAAAAATTGAAAGTTTGCATTTGGGTGGCTGTTACAGGGTCATTTAAAAAAGGGGCAGGGCAAAATACAGTCAAAAGCCTCTAAATCCTATACGAAAAGTCAAAACTTCACAAAAATTGATGAGCATATGTGTCATAGCATGGTGAAGAAGCATGCAAAGTTTCATGGAGATCGGACCATAGGTGGCGCTATAACTGTCAAAAAGGTCTCATTCTTATTAGGTGTTCAAGCACTTCAGTGCTGAAAACCTATTGTATTTGCTATTTGAAAAAAAAATTCCCCTAAAACGCATCGTGCAGCCCAAACCGTAAGGCCTAAAGACTTGAAACTCGGCCAGATGCTAGGCCACACTTTTGGGGAGAAACTATCAGAGTATGACCCCGATTGGCCCATAGGTGGCGCTACAGCAACCAAAAGTACTAAATTGCTCATAACTCCTAGACCGTTGGCCCTAGCCTCAAGCTTTTTACACCACTGTGAAAAAATGTTACGTCCAATTTTGTCCAAAACCTACTTTTGCGAACTAGTCCCTGGTTTTTCGCCCGATCGGAACCAAACCAGTCTAGGCCTATTCTCTGGACTCTCTAGATCAATAATTATCGAAAAAAAATTAAATTTTGCATTTGGGTGGCTGTAACAGGGTCATTTAAAAAAGGGGCGGGGCAAAATACAGTCAAAACCCTCTAAATCCTAAACGAAAAGTCAAAACTTCACAAAAATTGATGAGCATATGTGTCATAGCATGGTGAAGAAGCATGCAAAGTTTCATGGAGATCGGACCATAGGTGGCGCTATAACTGTCAAAAAGGTCTCATTCTTATTAGGTGTTCAAGCACTTCAGTGCTGAAAACCTATTGTATTTGCTATTTGAAAAAAAAAATTCCCTTAAAACGCATCGTGCAGCCCAAACCGTAAGGCGTAAAGACTTGAAACTCGGCCAGATGCTAGGCCACACTTTTGGGGAGAACCTATCAGAGTATGACCCCGATTGGCCCATAGGTGGCGCTACAGAAACCAAAAGTACTAAATTGCTCATAACTCCTAGACCGTTGGCCCTAGCCTCAAGCTTTTTACACCACTGTGATCCTTGGCTCAAGACAATCACACTGTATATCTCAGATTTCGACTTGGGCCTAAAAAAAAAATGTTACGTCCAATTTTGTCCAAAACCTACTTTTGCGAACTAGTCCCTGGTTTTTCGCCCGATCGGAACCAAACCAGTCTAGGCCTATTCTCTGAACTCTCTAGATCAATAATTATGGAAAAAAAATTAAATTTTGCATTTGGGTGGCTGTAACAGGGTCATTTAAAAAAGGGGCGGGGCAAAATACAGTCAAAACCCTCTAAATCCTAAACGAAAAGTCAAAACTTCACAAAAATTGATGAGCATATGTGTCATAGCATGGTGAAGAAGCATGCAAAGTTTCATGGAGATCGGACCATAGGTGGCGCTATAACTGTCAAAAAGGTCTCATTCTTATTAGGTGTTCAAGCACTTCAGTGCTGAAAACCTATTGTATTTGCTATTTGAAAAAAAAAATTCCCCTAAAACGCATCGTGCAGCCCAAACCGTAAGGCGTAAAGACTTGAAACTCGGCCAGATGCTAGGCCACACTTTTGGGGAGAAGCTATCAGAGTATGACCCCGATTGGCCCATAGGTGGCGCTACAGCAACCAAAAGTACTAAATTGCTCATAACTCCTAGACAGTTGGCCCTAGCCTCAAGCTTTTTACACCACTGTGATCCTTGGCTCAAAGCAATCACACTGTATATCTCAGATTTCGACTTGGGCCTTAAAAAAAAATGTTACGTCCAATTTTGTCTTAAACCTACTTTTGCGAACTAGTCCCTGGTTTTTCGCCCGATCGGAACCAAACCAGTCTAGGCCTATTCTCTGGACTCTTTAGATCAATAATTATGGAAAAAAATGTGAAATTTTGCATTTGGGTGGCTGTAACAGTGTCATTTAAAAAAGGGGCGGGGCAAAATACAGTCAAAAGTCTCTAAATCCTAAACGAAAAGTCAAAACTTCACAAAAATTTATGAGCATATGTGTCATAGCATGGTGAAGAAGAATGCAAAGTTTCATGGAGATCGGACCATAGGTGGCGCTATAACTGTCAAAAAGGTCTCATTGTTATTAGGTGTTCAAGCACTTCAGTGCTGAAAACGTACTCGGTTACTAACGTAACCTCGGTTCTCTCTAGAGAGGGAACGAGTACTGCGTAATATCTTACGCTATGGGGAAAACCTCTTTTCCACGAGATATTGAAGCAAAAAATTATCCTTAATTTTGAATTAATGTAAAACGCTGTGCAGCGGTATGCAGATATAGGCAGGACGGCTCGCGCGCCTATTGGCTGCCCTGCGGCAAACAGCAGCAGCCTATCGAGAGAGGTGCTGCGTGACATAATCCTATGGGGGCATTTCGCGCCCATTTCGTCACGTCCCGCCAGAAAAGGGCGCAATTTCGCCCTATAAATATAGCTCGATAAGGCTGGTACACTGGTTTTCATCGCCGAAGCGAACCAGAGCTGTGTATGCACGGCAAGATACGCAGTACTCGTTCCCGCTCTAGAGAGAACCGAGGTTACGTTAGTAACCGAGTACGTTCTCTTACGAGAGTATCTCTCGTACTGCGTAATATCTTACGCTATGGGGAACACAATGCAAAACGCCGTGCGTACCTGGATCCGACACCAAAGTCCCAAGGGCAGTAGCCCGGGGCGCATGTAGTGCATAATCACCATAGACTCACAGAGAGTCGGAGAAGAGAGGCTGCAAGCATCATTCCCCATGAAATAGCATCCTATAGGGGCTAGTTATGTTAATAGTGTTTCACACAGACAGGGTGAACGTGTTCAGCCTGAACTGGTTAAGATTACGGGTTATTCAACACCCATCGAGCCGTGTTATCGCTCAGTGAGCGATGCACAAGCAAAACTCAGCATCTGGGCCGGCACAGCGGGGCAGATAACACTGAATTCTATACCGACAGAATCTTGGCTTGTAAGGCGGGAACCTCTAGGTTATAAAATCTTATAAATGTAGACGGAGAGGCCCAGCCCGCAGCCGTACAGATATCTTGCAAGGTAACGCCACTATACCATGCCCACGACGAGGCCACGCCTCTCGTGGAGTGCGCTCTGACACCCAAAGGACACTGCAGGCCCTTAGAAGTGTAAGCCAGTGCTATGGCATCGACTATCCATCTGGATAGGCTCTGTTTTGATGCGGCCAGTCCCTTGGAACGTGCGCCAAACAAAACGAAGAGCTGCTCGGTCTGCCTGAAGGCAGACGAGCGGGACACATAAGCTCTCAGTGCCCTGACAGGGCAAAGGAGACTCGCATCCTCCTCCTCATCTTGAACCGAGAGAGCGCACAGGGAAATCACCTGGGCTCTGAACGGTGTGTTGAAGGATTTGGGCACATACCCGTGCCTCGGTTTGAGTATGACTTTTGAGTCATTAGGCCCAAACTCCATACATGATGCGCTTACTGAAAGCGCTTGTAAGTCCCCTATGCGCTTCACTGAAGCGAGAGCCAAAAGAAACACCGTTTTGAAAGACAGATGCTTCATGTCTGACAAATGGATTGGCTCGAACGGGGCACCTTTCATGGCTTCAAAAACCGTAGAAAGGTCCCACACCGGGACTGAAGGAGGTCTAGGAGGGTTCAACCTCCGAGCTCCCTTGAGGAATCGCACGACTAGGTCGTTCTTCCCCAGTGACTGGCCAGACACAGGTTTTGTAAATGCTGCTATAGCCGCTACGTACACTTTGAGCGTGGATCGGGTTCTGCCCTTATCCAGCAGCTCTTGAAGGAAGGAAAGCACTTCCGTGACCCCGGGTGAAAAGCCCTGAGCTTGACACCAGGCAGAGAACACAGACCATTTCTAGGAGTAGAGCCGTCTAGTAGACGGGGCCCTTGCCTGCGTGATCGTGTTTAGCACTCCCTCCGGGAGGATAGCGGGTACCCGTTGATGGCCCATGCGTGCAGGGACCATAACTGGGGGCGAGGATGCCAAATCGAGCCCTTGGCCTGGGAGAGGAGGTCTCTCCTCAATGGTATTGGCCACGGGGCAGTGCTGGTCAGCTGCATCAGGACTGGAAACCAAGCCTGGTTTGTCCAGAGCGGAGCCACAAGCAGCACTGGGCATCCATTTTCCCTGATCCGTTCCAGCACTTGAGGCAGGAGCGAGATGGGGGGGAAAGCATAGAGGGGACAGCGGGGCCAAACGTAGGCCAGCGCGTCCTTGCTCTTGGAGAAATATTTCGGACAGTGAGCGTTCTCGTTGGACGCGAACAGGTCCACCTGCGCTCTGCCGAATGTCTCCCACAGCAGTTGGATCGTCTGCGGTTGCAGCGACCATTCCCCTGCTGGGACATTGTCTCTGGACAGCCTGTCTGGTCCCAGATTCAGGTGACCAGGCACGTGCGCTGCTCTCAGTGTAAGCAGGTTGTGCTGAGCCCAGACCAGGAGGCACTCCGTCAGCCTGTAAAGGTTTCGGGACTTGATGCCGCCCTGACGATTTATGTACGCCACCACTGACATGTTGTCCGAACGGACCAAGACGTGGTGAACCCTTATCTGGGGACAGAAGCGCCGCAGCGCGTTGTCGACTGCCATCATTTCCAGACAGTTTATATGTAGGAGCTTTTCCCGTTCTGATCACTGGCCAAAGAACGGTCTGCCCTCGAGCAGCGCTCCCCATCCCGAGGTGGAGGCGTCCGTGGACACCACCTTCACGCTCGAGGGAGTCCACAGACTCACACCTGACTGGTACCAGTCGGTTTTCTTCCAAGGCTCCAAAGCTGAGACGCATTTCAGACCAACCCGGAGGCGAAACAGACCAGGGGTCCACGCCCGGGGCGGAACCCGCGCTTTCAGCCATAGCTGCAGTGGGCGCATGCGAAGCAGCCCCAACTGGAGCACTGAAGCTGCTGAGGCCATGAGACCCAGCATTTTCTGAAACCTTTTGAGCTGGACAGTTGAGCCGCGGCGAAAAGATTTTGTGGCGCGCTGAATGTCCTGTGCGCGCTCTGGCGACAGATGTGCTGTCATAGATAGCGAGTTCAGCACTGTTCCCAGAAAAGATATTTTCTGGCTGGGAGACAGCGAGCTCTTCGCCCAATTGACTGTGAGACCCAGATTCTCGAGATGTTCGAGTAATGTGGCCCTGTGTTCTATGAGCTCTGATTGTGATCAAGCTAGAATCAGCCAATCGTCCAAGTAGTTCAAAATTCGCATGCCCTGAAGTCTCAGGGGTGCGAGAGCCGCGTCCATGCACTTCGTAAAAGTACGGGGTGCCAGGGACAGGCCGAACAGCAGGACTTTGTATTGGTATGCCTGGCCCTCGAAGGCGAATCTCAAGAATTGCTTGTGACGTAACGCTATTTGTATTTGAAAATAAGCGTCCTTTAGATCTATCGACATGAACCAGTCTCCTTGGCGCACTTGCGCGAGGATTTTCCTGGTTGTAATCATTCTGAACTGACGCTTCGTGAGCGTTCTGTTCAGCCGTCGCAGATCTAGAATGGGTCTGAGACCCCCGTCTTTTTTCGGTACCAGAAAATACCTGCTGGATAGACCCCCTTCGCTCTGAGCCTGAGATAAAGGTTCTATAGCCCCTTTGCTCAGTAGTTTCGCTATCTCGGCTCGAAGTAGGTGAGATACTTCATTTTTTACCGTCGTTTCGACTCGCGCCGCGCAACAGCGGGGGTGTCGAGCGAACTGCAGCGAATAGCCTCTTTTTATAGTGTTCAGCACCCATTCTGATACCCCGGGAAGCTTTGCCCACGCATCTGCATGAAAAGCTACAGGTAGAATGAAATCTGGGCTCTGGCATTTTTAATACACTCATAACACCATCGGCTGTGGCCGGAATACCAGAAAATACACTGCTTACATGATTTTTCTGGGTCGCCGTGGAAACGGCATTTGTGTGCAGGCAAGCGGGCCATGGTACCGGCTTGTTTACTGCAAAATACACTGGAACAGTCGCATTTTCTCGGAACTGAACGAGTGAAAAGTTTGGGTGTAAGTCTGGCTGCGGCGAGACTAAATTTTATCCGCTGCGAGAGCTGGGCTCGAACACGGGTCTCCCGTGCGAAGGCTTTGGATTTCGCCACTGAGCCACAGGGGGAAACGTCAAAAGCTTAAAATAGCCCGAGCGGATAAAGAGCGTCATCACAGTTTTGTGTGCGTCGGCGTTTGTTTGCAGGCGTGCGTGTAATACAACAGGCTCATTACTGCAATATTGACATTTTCAGCCGCTCAAACCAAGAGGAGCTGAGAAATGTTTGAGAAATGGAGATTGGCCCGGCCTCGGCGGGACTAAAAACACACTCTTTCCTCATTTCGCCGGTGACGCATGCCCACGGGGGGCGGGGTAGCTTTCTTATAACGTAAAGAAAGCTAGCCGCGGTTTTGAAGCTGGCCTTCTCTACAGATGCAGCTATCTCGTCGTCATTAATGGCGGAAGCGGCGGCGCGCGGCAGCCGTTGTCCGTCAGCGAGCGACTCGAGTGAAGCTGGTGAAGCTGGCGGGCGAACCGGCGAGCTATCACGGGCTGGAGAAAGCTCGGGGCTATTTCGTCGACCTCAATGGAGGAAGCGGCGGCAGACGGCGGCCGCTGTCCGTCGGTGAGGGACTCGAGCGATGCCGGCGAACCGGCGAGCTTTGGCGGGCAGAAGAAGGCTCGGGAGCGCGCTGAGCACGGCACTTTTTACGGTGCGGCGCTACAGCGGGCTGAAGTGCAGGCTCTGAGAAGGATGCCAGGCGAGTCCTCAGAGTCACCCTAGGCAGCAGCTCACAGTGAGGGCATCCGCCGTCGACGAGAGCGAGAGCCGCATGATCCTCACCCAGGCAGGAAACGCAGATAACATGACGGTCCCCGTCGCTGAGTGTGGCTCGGCACGAGCCGCAGGATCTTTGCATCTTGAAAAAGACGCAGCTCTTTTAGCAGAGAGAGACAGACAGTGAAAAAATGTGTGTCGCAGCGGCGAACACACACACACACAGTTTGAAAAGGATATAACGCCGGAAAGCGTAGCAGGTACGGCGGCTAAAGGCGGCGATGCCAGCGACTTCAGACTCAATGGCTCGTCCCGCTGTGTGCTTTTTCTCAGACGGCGTGGCTTCTCACTCCGGATCCAGCGATGCGTGATGCTTCGCTGAAGAGATGAAAATCAGTGTACCAGCCTTATCGAGCTATATTTATAGGGCGAAATTGCGCCCTTTTCTGGCGGGACGTGACGAAATGGGCGCGAAATGCCCCCATAGGATTATGTCACGCAGCACCTCTCTCGATAGGCTGCTGCTGTTTGCCGCAGGGCAGCCAATAGGCGCGCGAGCCGTCCTGCCTATATCTGCATGCTGCTGCACAGCGTTTTACATTAATTCAAAATTAAGGATAATTTTTTGCTTCAATATCTCGTGGAAAAGAGGTTTTCCCCATAGCGTAAGATATTACGCAGTACGAGAGATACTCTCGTAAGAGAACCTATTGTATTTGCTATTTGAAAAAAAAAATTCCCCTAAAACGCATCGTGCAGCCCAAACCGTAAGGCGTAAAGACTTGAAACTCGGCCAGATGCTAGGCCACACTTTTGGGGAGAACCTATCAGAGTATGACCCCGATTGGCCCATAGGTGGCGCTACAGCAACCAAAAGTACTAAATTGCTCATAACTCCTAGACCGTTGGCCCTAGCCTCAAGCTTTTTACACCACTGTGATCCTTGGCTTAATAATTATCGAAAAAAAATTGAAAGTTTGCATTTGGGTGGCTGTTACAGGGTCATTTAAAAAAGGGGCAGGGCAAAATACAGTCAAAAGCCTCTAAATCCTATACGAAAAGTCAAAACTTCACAAAAATTGATGAGCATATGTGTCATAGCATGGTGAAGAAGCATGCAAAGTTTCATGGAGATCGGACCATAGGTGGCGCTATAACTGTCAAAAAGGTCTCATTCTTATTAGGTGTTCAAGCACTTCAGTGCTGAAAACCTATTGTATTTGCTATTTGAAAAAAAAATTCCCCTAAAACGCATCGTGCAGCCCAAACCGTAAGGCCTAAAGACTTGAAACTCGGCCAGATGCTAGGCCACACTTTTGGGGAGAAACTATCAGAGTATGACCCCGATTGGCCCATAGGTGGCGCTACAGCAACCAAAAGTACTAAATTGCTCATAACTCCTAGACCGTTGGCCCTAGCCTCAAGCTTTTTACACCACTGTGAAAAAATGTTACGTCCAATTTTGTCCAAAACCTACTTTTGCGAACTTGTCCCTGGTTTTTCGCCCGATCGGAACCAAACCAGTCTAGGCCTATTCTCTGGACTCTCTAGATCAATAATTATCGAAAAAAAATTGAAATTTTGCATTTGGGTGGCTGTAACAGGGTCATTTATAAAAGGGGTGGGGCAAAATACAGTCAAAAGCCTCTAAATCCTAAACGAAAAGTCAAAACTTCACAAAAATTGATGAGCTTATGTGTCATAGCATGGTGAAGAAGCATGCAAAGTTTCATGGAGATCGGACCATAGGTGGCGCTATAACTGTCAAAAAGGTCTCATTGTTATTAGGTGTTCAAGCACTTCAGTGCTGAAAACCTATTGTATTTGCTATTTGAAAAAAAAAAAATACAGCAACCAAAAGTACTAAATTGCTCATATTTAGATTCTAGATTCTATATTCTAGAATTCTAGATTCTTCAGATTTCGATTTGGGCCTAAAAAATATGGCACATAGTCTTAGACCTCAAACATGACAATCTAGGGCTCAGGTCAGGAAGCAGACAAACTGGCTAAACCGACCGTCTGCCAGCTGTCTCACGTCACCAAGGTCAGATAAATCCCATCACATAGAGACTCTTTCACCTAGATATCATCATATAGAGACTGTGTCTGCTCCCCGAATTAGGAAATACAAAAAACTTCCAAACCAATCTAAGGGTAAAAATTGAATTGACAAATAAAAAACAAAAATAACACAAATGAACAAATGATAAAGCTCGGGTTGCTGAATATTTGATCCCTTACTTCAAAAGCACTTATCGTTAATGATATGATCACGGACTATATATAACCTAGATGTGCTGTGTTTGACAGAAACCTGGCTAAAACCAAACAATTACATTACTTTAAATGAGTGCACACCCCAAGATTACAGTTATAAATATAAACCTCGTATGAAAGGCAAAGAGGGAGGTGTTGCTGTAATTTATAGTAATATTTTCAGAATTACTAAGAAGTCTAGTTTCAAATATAATTTGTTTGAAGTGTTGGTGCTTAATGTAACAATATCTAGTGTAAATGATAAATCACATTTGATATTTGTGCTGGCTACTGTATACAGGCCACCAGGGCACCATACAGACTTTATCAAAGAATTTGCTGACTTTCTATCAGAGTTAGTACTGGCTGCAGATAAAGCCCTAATTGTTGGTGATTTTAATATACATGTAGATAATGAAAAATATGCATTGGGATTGGCATTTAAAGACATTGTAAACTCAATTGGAGTTAGACAACATGTGTCAGGACCTACTCATTGTCGTAATCATACTCTAGATTCAATATTATCACATGGAATCAATGTTGATGCCGTAGAAAAACTTCAGCAGAGCGATGACATCTCAGATCATTATCTAGTCTCGTGTAAACTACATTTAGCCAAGGCTGCAAAGCCGACTCCGTGTTACAAATATGTTAGACCTATCACTTATGCCACTTTATAAATAATCTTCCTGATCAGTTTTATCATCTCAGCATCCCAGATAGCTTAGAAGAACTCGATACTGCGACAGAAACGTTTAACTCTCTCTTTTTCAGCACTTTAGACACAGTTGATCCTTTGCGCTTAAAGATTAAAGAAAATAGTCCAACGCAATGGTACAACGAGCACACTCAGGCCCTTAAGAGAGCAGCCAGAAAAATGGAGTGGAACTGGAAGAAAACAAAACTGGAGGTATTTCGCATTTCATGGAAAGAGAGCACGGTTGCATACAGAGAGGCCTTAAAAACTTCTAGATCTGCTTATTTTTCAACCCTATTAGAAGAAAATAAATAAAACCCTAGGTAACCGTCTACTACAGTATCACATCAGACAGTACATTGTGGTTTCCCTGACGAAAAATTAGATTCATTCATTCCTATAGGAGAGGGTGAATTTTATAAACTCGTTATATCATCTAAATCGACAACATGTATGTTAGACCCTATACCGACTATACTACTGAAAGAGATGCTTCCAGAGGTCATAGATCCTCTTCTTAATATTATTAATTTATCTTTGTCATTAGGATATGTACCAAAAACTTTTAAGCTGGCTATGATTAAATCGCTTGTTAAAAAAACGCAACTTGATCCTACAGAATTAGTCAATTACAGGCCGATCTCGAATCTACCTTTTCTGTCAAAGATACTAGAAAAGGCATTATTTTCAAAAACAGAAAATACTCCAAGGCACTCGACTTCGTGTAGAAAATTTTTTTCTACACAAAGTCGAGTGCCTTGGAGTATTTTCTGTTTTTGAGCATAATTATCCCAAGCAACCAAAGAGCACCGTGATTTTACACCCTGTGTAGCACTTCTCTTGCATTCTTTGCTGTTAAGGCATTATTTTCAATCAGGATTTAGACCATATCTGTCATAACTGTGAAGAAAAAAGTCAGAAGGATCCAGTTGCGAGTGAACATTATAAAGTTTTATTAAATGTAGACAGAACGGATGAAGATGCTGGTCAGAGTCGAGGTGGGGCAGAAGTAGAACCGGGCTCGGTAACGCAGGGATGCAATGGGCAGACGGAAGTCACCAAGAAGGCAGTAGATCCTCAAGGAAGCACAGGAAACGAAATCCACAGGAACCAGGACTGAAGACACAGGGAACAGCACAGTAAATACAAGAGAATCCCTGGAGAGCCTCGACAACGATCTGACTAAGACAGGACGAGATCACAAACAAAAAATAGGACGCTTCATTCGAAACAGCTGGCGCTGATCAGCTCATCAGCTGCGCTAATGAGCCGCGCTGACGAACTGTGCCCATTCACACATACACGCACACACATAGCGAGGGCGAGTCAGTGAATCCATGTACTGTGACAATATCATAGTACTGAGGCAGCTCTCATTAGAGTCACAAATGATTTTCTCTTATCATCCGATTGTGGTTGTATCGCTCTATTAGTGTTACTCGATCTTAGTGTTGCATTTGACACTATCGACCACAACATTTTTTAAATAGACTCGAAAATTATGTTGGCATTAGTGGAATTCCACTAGCATGGTTTAAATGATACTTATCTGACTTTTATCAGTTTGTAGCAGTAAATGAAGAGATGTGTTATCGGTCAAACGTTCAGTATGGTGTACCACAAGGCTGAATACTAGGACAAAATTAACGGAATGCATCGCTGATATAAAAAACTGGATGACTAGTAATTTCCTACTACTTAATTCTGAAAAAAAGAGATTCTAATTATTGGACAAAAAACTTCCTCACGTAATAACCTAGAATACTGCCTAACACTTGATGTCAAGTCCTCGTCGTTGGTTAGGAACCTGGGTGTGCTCTTTGATACCAATCTTTCATTTGAAAGTCACGTGTCTAGTATCTGTAAAACCTTATTTTTTAATCTAAAAATATATCTAAATTACGTCATATGCTCTCAATTAAAAATGCAGAACTATTAGTTCATGCGTTCATGACATCAAGGCTAGATTATTGTAATGCTCTACTGGGTGGTTGCCCTGCACGTTTAATAAATAAACTACAGCTGGTCCAAAATGCAGCCGCTAGAGTTCTTACCAGAACCAGGAACCAGGAAGTGTGACCATATTAGCCCGGTTATGCCAACACTGCATTGGCTCCTTATTAAACATCGTATACATTTTAAAATATTGCTGATTACTTACAAAGCAATAAATGGTTTAGCTCCCCAGAACTTGAGCAGGCTCTTTTCGCATTATAGTCCTTCACGTCTATTGCGATCTCAAAATTCTGTCCAGTTGATAATACCTAGGATATCAAAATTGACTGCTGGAGGTAGATCCTTTTCCTATTTAGCACCAAAACTTTGGAACAATATTCCTAACATTGTCCGGGAAGCAGACACAGTCTGTCAGTTCAAATCTAGACTAAAAACACATCTCTTTGGCTTAGCATACACATAATTCAATGTTAGGCTGCATAGTTTAGATCAGCCAGAACCGTGAACACTTCCCATAAATCCTGATGTACTTGGTACATCATAAAAAGGATGGTGTCTACGCTAATATTAGTCTCTCTGTTTATTCAGAGGTTTACCGCAGTCCACCAGATCCAGGCCATATCCAGATCTGATGAAGGACCATCACATGGACACAACGACAACTTATCCCTGAAGTGCCAGCTTCATCAGCCCTGTGAAGGCCTCATGGACACCTTAAAAAATCCGTCTCCAAACCGGCGTGATGACTCCGACCCCCAACCAGATGGAACTGGATAAATATTGTGAAAGTTCTGATCCAATCTGACTTCTGACCTATAATGCTGCCTGAATCATAATCTTACACTGTTCGTTCGTTGGCCAGAGGAGAACTGGCCCCCTGACTGAGCCTGAGCCTCGAGTTTTGGTTCCTTGCCACTTTTGCCTTTTTCGATTTTGTTCGCCTTTCTTCGCCTTTGTCGCCATTGGCTTTTGGCTTGCTTAGTTGGGGACATTTCATTTTACATTTAACAATATTATTACAACATTATTTTCCTATTATCTCTGTAAAGCTGCTTTGAAACTATCTGTATTGTAAAAAGCGCTGTATAAATAAAGGTGACTTTACTTGACTTGACATTGATTATCTGGCCCAAATCAGGCTTGTGACCATGGGCACTTTCCCACATAGGAAATTTTATCCGGCCCAGCTCTGTTCCACAAAACCCATTTTCCCTCGGCCCACATACTGCAAAGAATTTCGGCCCTGTAGTGGCCCAGATCTGGATTTTAAATGTGCAGCGTGTGATTTTTTTAGCGCATCTAGTGGTGAGGTTACAAATTGCAACTATCAAACGTTACGGTGGCCGACAGGAAAAGATGTCATCGTCTGAGACGGCAGAGAGTAGCCAGTCAAGCAATGAGGTTTCTTTACAAAGATAAATTAAGAAATGATGTTTATAAATGATGATTCTTTATTATTCAGTAAAACGATATGTTATTGCGAATATTATTGTTGCTTATTCATCATTGTGTCAATGTTCTTTTCGCTGACCTTAGCTAGCTTCCTTGCACGAAGAACAACATAGTAACAAAACGCGTTTATCCATTTAGGGCTATTGTAGAAACATGTCGGTGCATTTTAATGTAAGGGGACTTGCAGTGTATATAGATAGAAATGGCTCATTCTAAGGTAATAAAAACATAACGGTTCATTAAGTAAGGTCTTTATACACCACTGAAAATATAGTTATGTATATGATATTGCACTTCTGTCAACAGATCCTCCTAAATATTACACAATGTACCTTTAAGACTAGGACCACAAATGGGCTATAACTGGCCTAAGTCTCAGCCAATTAATAACCCGTAACTGGCCCTGCACTGGGCCTGAATAGGTTTTAGTATTGGTACAGATTCTCCTGAAGATTTGGAATACAGCACAATAATGGAATACTTTTATGATCATTTTATTGTGTTTGTGGTGTATTTTACACCACATGATAATGGTAAAATTATCACAGATTTTGTTATTTTTTTATTTTTATATAGCTTTTTAACAATATGGACTGTTTCAATGCAGCTTTACAGTGATAATAGGAAATTAAAGTAACAGAGATTGTTTTGGCTTTACAGCAGCTCTAGAATAAAGTTATTATCCAGCTAAAGTTAGTTTTGACTGATTCACTTCCGTTGCCCCCTCCTTGAACTGCCACCTTAATGTGGTGGAGGGGTTTGAGTAGCCGAACGTTGTCCGGGGATATATACCCCTGGTAGGGTCTCCCAAGGCAAACAGGTCCTAGGTGACGAGTCAGACTAGAGTTCTCAACGGGCCTGAAAATTACAACCCGACCCGACCCGGCCTGTGGCTTTTAAAGCCCGGACCCGATGTAACCCGACACATCAACATGAATTATCTGCCCGAACCCGGCTCGCGGCCCGACGCCGATTTCCTTTTTTTTTTTCTTTTTTTCTCGTACACGTATTATCATGACCAGCAGAGGGGAATTCAAATCAACCTTTAATGTTCACGTCTTTTAACAATAGCCTACAAACAATACAAACAACTGAAACAAACTTTAAATATATAAATAGGCTATATAGGCTACTAAATATGCCTCAAATAAAAATCTTCTGGACGACCCTGTTTTTTTGCTGTCATATTTCATCAGCATTGCACATAACCTGTAGAATTTCCATCAGAATCCAGCACCACTCCAAACACTTTCCAGACCTCTGATTTTCCCAATCCTGTGGTAGCGACGGTGAATTCATCTGCGGCAAGTTTACTTTTCACCAACTCCATCTTCTTCTCCAGGCTAAAGGCGTGCACGCAGCGGCGTCAGGTCTGCCCCCGCGATGCACATTGCACGCAGCAGCCAGACTTTCTTTACGGTGAACAGCAGTGATGATTAATAAAGGTTTTCACTGAGCGGAAAAGATTAAGAGTCATTTGCTTATATTTTCGACCCGAACCCGCGGGTCCCGTCGGGATTGTCGGGTCGACACGGCCCGTTGAGAACTCTAAGTCAGACTAAGAGCGGTTCATAAACCCTTTATGATGCAAGAAAAAACAAGGACCGTGACGTCGCCCGGCATGGCACAGCCGGGGCCCCACCCTGGAGCCAGGGTTGGGGCTCGCATGCGAGCGCTTGGTGGCCGGGCCTCCCCCAATGGGCCCTGGCTGGGCTAAGCCCGAAGGAGCGACGTGGGGCCGCCCTCCCGTGGGCTCACCACCTGCAGGAGGGACCGTAAGGGGCCGGTGCATAGTGGATCAGGCGGCAGTCGAAGGTGGGGGCCCTGACAACCCGATCCCTGGACACGGAAACTAGCTTTAGGGACGGGGAACGTCACCTCGCTGGTGGGGAAGGAGCCTGAGATTGTGCGTAATGTTGAGAGGTGACGACTAGAGATAGTCGGGATCACCTCCCTGCACAGCGTGGGCTCTGAAACCACACTCCTTGAGAGAGAATGGACTCTATACCACTCTGGAGTTGCCCATGGTGAGAGGCGACGGGCTGGTGTGGGTTTGCTTATAGCAAAATCCCACCGACACGTCTTCCATTGAGGAAGCAGAGGCTGAGGGCTTGGAGGTGGACTCGTCCATCACCCAAGCTGAGGTCACAGAGGTAGTCAAGAAGCTCCTTGGTGGCAAGGCACCGGGGGTTGATGAGATCTGCCCTGAGTACCTGAAGTCTCTAGATGTTGTGGGGCTGTCTTGGCTGACACGCATCTGCAACATAGCGTGGTGGTCGGGGACAGTACCTTTGGGCTGGCAGACTGGGGTGGTGGTCCCTCTCTTCAAGAAGGGGGACCGCAGGGTGTTTTCCAACTACACTTCTCAGCCGGCCCGGTAAAGTCTCTGCCAGGGTACTGGAGAGGAGAATTCGGCCGATAGTAGAACCTCTGATTCAGGAGGAACAGTGCGGTTTTCATCCCGGTCGTGGAACACTGGACCAGCTCTATACCCTCTCCAGGGTGCTGGAGGGTTGATGGGAGTTTGCCCAACCAATCCACATGTGCTTTGTGGGTTTGGAGAAGGCATTCGACTGTGTCCCTTGCGGCGTCCAGTGGAGGGTGCTCTGGGAGTATGGGGTCTGTGGCCCTTTGCTAAGGGCTGTCCGGTCCCTGTACGACTGGAGCAGGAGCTTGGTTCGCATTGCCGGCAGTAAGTCAGACTTGTTCCCGGTGCATGTTGGACTCTGACAGGGCTGCCCTTTGTCACCGGTTCTGTTCATAATTTTTATGGACAGAATTTCTTGTCGTGGCCAGGGGCCGGAGGGTGTCAGGTTTGGGGAACACAGATTTCGTCCCTGCTTTTGCGGATGATGTTGTTGTGTCGGCCTTCAGGACCTTCAGCTTGCACTGGGATGGTTTGCAGCCGAGAGTGAAGCAGCTGGGATGAGAATCAGCAAATCCGAGGCCATGGTTCTCAGTCAGATAAGGGTGGCTTGCCCACTTCAGGTTGGTGGAGAGTTCCTGCCTCAAGTGGAGTTGTTCAAGTATCTTGGGGCCTTGTTCACGAGTGAGGGAAGGATGGAACGGGAGATTGACGGACGGATTGGTGCAGCTTCTGCAGGGGAAGGGGAAGCTCTCGATTTACCGGTCAATCTACAATCCTACTCTCACCTATGGTCATGAGCTGTGGGTCATGACCGAAAGGACAAGATCCCGGATACAGGCGGTCGAAATGAGCTTTCTCAGCAGGGTAGCTGGGCGCTCCCTTAGAGATAGGGTGAGGAGCTCGGTCACTCGGGAGGAGCTCAGAGTAGATGCCTCCTGGATGCCTTCCCGGGGAGGTGTTCCGGGCACATCCCACCTGGAGGAAGTGTCTAGGGAGAGGGAAGTCTGGGCATCTCTGCTTAAACTGCTGCCCCCGTGACCCGGCCCCGGAGAAGCGGAAGAAGATGATGATGATGATGATCACTTCCGTTGCAAAGATTATTGACTTGACTTGACTAGTTATTAACTTAGGGGCCGCTTACATGACACCGTTCTAACAGAAAACCCTTAACGTGCTCCGGCCCTCTCATTCGCACAACAAGAGTGCCTGGTGGCTCTAGAACGCAAACCTTGAAATAGGTTCCAAGGTGCAAGCCTTGAAGAATATATATATTTCTACCAGAAAGACTCAGGAGATATAATGATGTAACAAAGTATTAATTTATTGACAGCCCAGCAAGCAATTATTTATAAAGTTCTTTGTCCATAGTTCATAATCCGAGGGTAGCGGATCTGCATTTCCTGCCTGAAGACGAAGGCAGGGGCGCAGCCGACCCCCCTGGGAGGTACGGACAGGACCATCCTGGTGGTGGTGGGGAGGGTGGAGGTAGTTGTCGCGTCAGTATCTGCGAACTCAAACGTGCGTAATTACCAACCTTTCATACAGCAAGTATAAGGATGTGATTGGATAGATGTGAAGGTAATAAGTGACATAGTAATTAAGTCTTCCTGGCAGAACTTCATTTCTACCAGAAAGACTCGGGAGATATAATGATGTAACAAAGTATTAATTTATTGACATCCCAGCAAGGAATTATTTATAAAGTTCTTTGGCGTAGGCCCCGTCCTTAGTTCATAATCCGAGGGTAGCGGATCTGCATTTCCTGCCTGAAAACAAAGGCAGGGGCGCAGCCAACCCCTAAAAGTAGGTGGATTATGGATCCACTGGGACGGGGCTAGCCCACACCCAAGAAATGGTAACGGAAGGTATACCCACCAGTCGTGAATTCTGTGGTTCCTGAAAAATAGGAAAGGAAGTTACCATAAACTACCATGATGGATGTTGGATGTGGATACCTTGTAGGCCTATAGCTTAATTAGACAAGAAAGCCACTTTAGTTTTGTAAACGTTAACCTGTAAGGTACAACGTGGAGCCAATGGATTTTTTTGTCTCTTTTCATGCATTTAGCAGCCTTTTATCCAAAACGACTTACGTAGAATTCGATGTACTTTTTACATGATTTTTAGTTCCACTCCAGAGGACACGCAGAGACGAGGCCACATTGGACCATACATAGACAGGCCTCATTAGACCATACAGAGTGGTGCCACAGTGGGCCATACATAGACAGGCCTCATTAGACCATACAGAGCAGTATCACATTGGGCCATACATAGACAGGCCTCATTAGACCATACAGAGTAGTGCCACATTGGGCCATACATACAGGCCTCATTGGACCACACAGAACAGTGCCACATTGGGCCAGGCCTCATTGGACCACACAGAACAGTGCCACATTGGGCCAGGCCTCATTGGACCACACAGAACAGTGCCGCATTGGGCCAGGCCTCATTAGACCACACAGAACAGTGCCGCATTGGGCCATACATAGACAGGCCTCATTGGACCACACAGAACAGTGCCACATTGGGCCAGGCCTCATTGGACCACACAGAACAGTGTCACATTGGGCCAGGCCTCATTGGACCACACAGAACAGTGTCGCATTGGGCCATACATAGACAGGCCACATTGGACCACACAGAGCAAACCTCATTGGACCGCAAACACTGGCAAAATTGGACCACACGGCCATGATAGACCACATAGACAAGGCCTCGATGAGCCACAACGGTTGCTAATGCCACATAAAGACAAGGTAGGACTAGACGAAACACGTAAAACGAAGGCCATCCGGCCAGCCTTTTTAAAAAAAAAATTATAAGCAATGAATGCTACAAGGCCTTGGTAGACCACATAGAACCCATGCCCAGAAGGGCCTCTGGCCAACTAATAGGCATCTTTTTAAGGACAAGGCAATGATATGCCACTAGGCCAAAAGACCCAGACAAAGACGAGGGCCGCTGGGCCACAAGGCTGCTAAAGCCACACAGAGACAGAAACACACATAGACAAGGCCCTAGGCCACATAGAACCAATGCCATAACTGGCCACAAGACCACGGGACAAGCCACATTAGGCTACACAGTCACAGTAGACCACACTGAACATAGAATGAGGCCGCGAGGGCTGCGATATCGTGAGTCCAGACTGAGACAAGGACACACAAAGACAACGACCACTAGGCCACACAGAACCGAGGCCGTAAGGGCCACAAGATCATGTAGGTCACACACAGGACAAGGCAACGTTATGCCATAAGGCCTTGAGACCCACACAGAAACGAGGCCCGCTGGGCCACAAGAAAAAAGAAAAACAGAAAAAAGGAGTGGCCCCAGCACAGAACCTTGGGGCACACCCTTACCTATAATTATACTAGTAGAGCATGTATTTTGTAATGCAACGTATTGACGCCTACCATGTAAATAGGCATTAAACCATAATAAAGATCTTTGACTTAAGCCAATCGAATACAATTTTATCTAAGAGTAAATAATGATCAACTGTATCAAACGCTTTCGAGAAATCAATACTAATGGCTCCAGTATATTGTACTTCATCAAATGCTGTATATATATCATTTGTAAAGTTTAGTAGTGCTGTAGTAGTAGAGTGCTTAGGTCGGAATCCAGATTGTGCGGATGATAAAATACCATGTTCTTCAATAAATTCGCATAATTGCATGAAACTTAATTTCTCAAATATTTTTTGAACTGTACATATAATAGAAATAGGTCTGTAGTTATTCAAATCATCTGGTTTTCCACCTTTGAAAACAGGCAATACCCTAGCCAGCTTCCAAATAGGTGGAAGTGAGTTTGAATTTATAGATAAATTATATAATTCTGCCAGGGGGAACATCAAAATATGTGATGCATATTTTATGAATTTGGACTCCATTCCATCAGGTCCAGCACCAGTACTCAACTTCAATTTTCCTATAGTTTGATAAACATCTATAGGTGAGATTAGTTTAAAAGAAAAAAGATTTTGGGGCAGGGGATTTTTGAAAGTTGTATGTGAATACGGGGTCTTATTAGCTTGAGAGACTGCAACAAAGTGTTCATTAAGAGTTTGTATAATTATTGTGGGGTTCTGTATAATTTTATTATTGATATTCAGTTGATTAATTCTCCCTATTTTGTTACGGTTAAGTAAAGTATTAAGTTTATTCCAAATTTGTCTTGGATTCTTAAACTCTTTATTTAAGCTATTTTTATAATATTCTGACTTTGCATTCCTTGTTTTAGTTTTACTACTGTTACGTAATTGTCTATATATTTCCCAATCGCTCTGATTTCTAGTAAGACGGAATTTGGCCCATGCAACATCTCTTCGCTTAAACAGAGAAATCAATTCTGAGTGAATCCAGGGAAGACAAGTCCCTTTTATGGAGCGTGCTTATTGATCACATTCATAACCTCACTGTAAAAGAAATCCCATGCATCATTAACTGTAGGTATAAGTGAGAGGCGTTGCCAGTTAATATTGCCCATGTCATCATTAAAGAGGTTCACATCAAAATATTTACACTGTCTGAATGTTATATCTTTAGGGTGTGCTTTATACCTTTTAATTTTCCACACATAATAAATTACAGAGTGATCACTTAAACAATCTGACATGACTCCAGAGGATAATATCCTTTCAGGGTTGGTTACAAGTATCCAATCTATTAATGTCGATGATTGTAAATTGACTCTGGTAGGTTTATTAATCAATTATGATAAATTCACACTATTAATTAGATCTCTATCTCCTGCTGAAGATCGGTCGAGCCAATTGCTGTTAAAATCACCTAGAATAATATATTCATTATTCTTTTCTAAGGAGCTTAGGGTTGACAATATCTTCTTCATAGAGCCAGAGGAGGCAGAGGGCCGTCTGTATATGTTTCCTATTGTAAGCGATTTATTTACATGTAATATTATATCGACAAAAACACATTCAAAATCAATTGGACCAATTTTAGGGGTAGAATGCTGAGAACACAAGTTGGAGCACACATAAGTGACCACTCCACCTCCTCTTGACCCTCTACCAACCCTGTATAACAAGTAATCATCCATTTCAACATTCTTATTAGATATGCCACTATGTAACCATGTTTCAGAGACTGTAATGATATCAGGTTTTTCGTGACTTGCCCAGGCTCTTAGAAGATCTATTTTAGACATAAGGCTTCTAATATTTAAATTAATTATTTTAAGACCTTTATAGAAATTAAAAGCCATCATTATTATTGAAGCTTGCCATCAGCAACAATAGGGTTAAGTGGTGGAAAAAGTGGGGAGCACACTGTACATTTAAAGACAAACATAACACAAAACAGAGACAAAACATAAAAAACCAAGCATGTATGTACTGTAAAAATTTCAATTTTGTGATGGTGTAGATCCAGACTACTTTCATAAATATATCAATGCATTAATGATCTAATCCTTATTTATTTACAACAATTGTGACAAAACAAAAGTTTACTTCACTCATTTACGGCAGCAAAAACTGTATACTGCAAACAAAACAAGTGTGTTGGTCATAATCATACACACCAACATTCTTATCGAGGGGAAAATCAATACTGGAGTCGCATGCTCCTTAATAACAAAAGTTAACTCAGAGACAATCAGGTGATCAACCCGGTATTCAACTACTCACACGGACTTATGAAGAAGTTCAAATGCCATCGAAGAATTTCTCCGCATCCTCAGCACTACGAAAGAGTTTTGGTTTTCCATCCACATCGACCTTCAGAGTACATGGATACACGAGTGAGTACTTACAGCCCGCTCCACTTAGTTTATTTTTTATGGAATCAAACTGCCTGCGTCGTTTAACCAGGTCAGCGCTGAAGTCGGGATAAATATGAATCTGCGATCCCTTGTATAGGAGCCCCTTTTTCTCCCTGGCCAAGCGCAGTATCTTTGTCTTGTCCAGGTAGTGCAGGAACTTGATGATGATCGGTCGAGATTTGTAGGATTTATAAGACGCAGTATGATGAGCTCTTTCAATCATCGGAGAAATGGAGAAATTGTCACTGCCAAGTAGACCAAGTATCAGCTGGGTCAAAATCCCAATTACGTCATCTCCTTCGCTTTTCTCAGGATAATAATTCTCAGGAACATTAATAAAATGGAGACTGTTTATACGGCTCCTGTTTTCAGCTTCATCCACCTTCTCTTTTAGGTAAGCATTCTCCACCTCCAATGTGTGCACTCTTGTTGTTAAGTTATCAACATTGTCTTTATTGCAACTCACTCGCTGCTCAAGCTCAGATATTTGGTCACCAAGCAATGATAGAGCACCATCAATATTGTTGAGACTTGTCTGTAGTGGTTCGATTTTGGAGTCAATATGAGCAGTCATTTCAGCCTTGCTCTGTTGGATAGCCTCCCAAATTGTTTGCAAGGACATCTCAGCCATCTTGTAATTTGGGTTCAATCAGTCAATCCTTTAAGACTGTTCAGGATATATTGGACAACAATTAGAGCTTCAAATGCTCATACAGTTGTTAAGTGAATTGTTTTTTCTGTCAATTTAGAATTCGCATTAAGTCATATGATCAAAAATAAAGTAGTAGCCAGAGATCCTTCAGAGGCCAACTAGGCAGTTGCAGCCATCTTGAGTCGTCTTGATATCATTAACTATGAGCACTTTTGAAGTAAGGGATCGAATATTCAGCTACCCAAGCTTTATCGTTTACTCATCTGTATTACATCTATTTTTTATTTGTTGAACATAAATTAAATTTTTAACCTTAGATGGGTTTGGACGTTTTTTGGATTTCCAAATTCGGGGAACAGACACACATTCGGTCTCTATATGATGATATCTAGGTGAAAGGGCCTCTATGTGATGGGATTTATCTGACCTTGGTGACGTGAGACAGCTAGCAGACGGTCGGTTTAGCCAGTTTGTCTGCTTCCTGACCTGAGCCCCAGATTGTCATGTTTTATCTCTAAGACTATGAGCCAAATTACTAGAGAGAAGAGCAGCACCATCCCAGGAGGGATGAACACCATCTCTTTTCAACAGGTCAAGTTTGCCCCAAAAACTTTTCCAATTGTCTATGAATTCTATATTATTCTGCGGACACCACTTAGACAGCCAGCCATTGAGTGAACACAATCTACTAACTATCTCATCACTCCTGCGAACAGGAAGGGGCCACAGACCACACTGAACATATATCTTATGGCGCTTTTCCATTACAGATAGTACTTCCACAATAGTACCTGGACGTTATAGCGACGCCACAGGAACTACGCGATCCTCGGGATGTGGCTGTTTCTCACAGCAAGAAGACAAACGTTGTTTCAGGAGAGGCTGAGGGAAGCAAAACGAAACACTGCTGAAAAAAACAGCTCCCTCTGGCACGTGCAATGATGACGCAGTGAATAGTGACGATTCTCTCTGACCAATCAGCAGTCTGCAGTGTTTTCACATCACATTTTATATCGCCTCAGCTCGCTCAGGACCTCGCCGGAGGTGATATGAAAAAAAGTACCCGAAAGCAGGTACAGGTACAACTTTTACACAGTGGAAAACCAAACAAAGGTGAGTCGAGTCGAGTCCAGCTGGTAGTGTGTAGTGGAAAATCACCATATCTCTTGCTTATAATTAAAAAAAAAAAATGTTTTAAGACCATAGAGGCCACACGGGACAAGACGACAACGGCTACTACTGCCACATAGAGACAAGGCCACACTGAGACAAGGCCACTGGGCCACACATATACGATGACCCATTTGCCATTTGTAGAGTGCAAGCTAGAGACTATTGACAGAATAATGATAATTGGGACAGCATAACACCACCACCAGTAGTTGCATAGGTATTTACCTGATTTGTTACTGGAGAGCTTGCTGAGCTTCAAGGATGGTTTTGAATCGGGTCTGATATATGATTCAGATGCAGAGGAAGACCATCTGCCCATGATCTTAATAGCTGGTGTAGAGATTCCTCGTTCGGCTGCTGTAGTAGCTGCCCCGATTCTGAAGGAATGGTCAGTACAGAGAGGGGGGGATAGACTGCAACTATAATAACAATAGTTAAATGAGTCCTGAGCCAGGCCTTAGAAAGAGGTGGTCCGTTAGTTAATATGAATAGCGGTGCGTGATTTAAATTTCTGGCGGATTTTAAGAATTTTAAACATAGATGTGAAGGGACAAAAATTGTTATTGATTTTTGGAGTGTTAGAGTGACACCGGAGCCTTGAGCGTCATTCTTAGAGTGCTAAAGAAGATTAAAGAAAATAGGTGAGAGGCATGATAGAAAGGAAAAACCACGAGCAGGATCGAAATATTAAATTTCTGAGTTGAAATCCCCAGACACATGAAGCCATACAAACAGATAAAAAAATGGCTTTTAGCAGAATATGTATATAAGGAAAAGAGATCATAGTGGATAGAGATGATTAATAATCGCGAAAGCGCAAGGTAATAGGCAGGTGTTTATCTGGAGGTGCTAGAGGATTTAGCTATGCCTTAGATTTTACTTAATGTTATCAATCCTTGACAAATCCGTAACATTTACGTAATGTTATCAATCCTTGAGTGTCATTCTTAGAGTGCTAAAGAAGATTAAAGAAAGTAGGTGAAAAGCATGATAGAAAGGAAAAACCACGGGCAGGATCGAAATATTAAATTTCTGAGTTGAAATCCCCAGACACATGAAGCCGTAAAAACAAATAAAACACAGCTTTTGGCAGAATATGTATATAAGGAAAAGAGATCATAGTGGATAGAGATGATTAATAATCGCGAAAGAGCAAGGTAATAGGCAGGTGTTTATCTGGAGGTACTAGAGAATTTTAGCCTGGCGTACCAGACCAGAGTATGTGAGCAGAGTGGAGTGGGAGCGGAGCGAGGAGTGGAGCGGTGTGATTTTGAATGGAGTGCGGAGCGGATTTTTTACAAGTCGGAGCGTCGTGGTTTTCACTCGCTCCGAGAGCGCTCCACTACCGCTCCATCACGAGTACAATTCATGCCAACGGCTCATTATAGAACTGCATTTTTAGTAAGGATTCACACGTTAAACACATTACTCTAGCATGGTACAGATGGATCACTCAAATGAGAAATTTTTTTGAAGGTTATGATTACGCCGATGGACATGAGTGGCTGCGGGAGGTTAGTTCTCAAGCCTACTGAAAATGATCGGGCAACACGATCTCATGAAAGTGCGTATCTATAGCACAAATTTTATTTCTTGTGCCATTTATACACCAAAAATATTTTTTGCGTGCAAATGAAATGCACTAAACCCCTTGGTTAGGAATAGGGGTGTGAAGTGTGTATCATATGCACGCGAAAACTGCTAGGCTATGCAAGTAGAAACTATTTTTGGCGTATAAATGGTACGAGAAATAAAATTTGTGTTAGGCTATAGATACGCACTTTCATGAGATCGAGCTGGATCGGGTGAAAGCACATTTTAAACAGGGAACACTTATTCACACACGCAATCGCTTTCTCACTAATGCATTGCATTCAAACAAATGTAAACTTACTGTAGGCTACTGTCGGTATTTGATTTCGAATAAGCAGAAATCTGTAAGAAATGTAGCGACCCGTAGATAAAATAACTGATGAAAACGTAGTTATTTTCTTCTTTCCAAACAAAATGTGCTCTGCAAAAAGCAGCAATGATATTTAACTTATAATGCTGATAACCATTTAATAAGCATAGCATGTCATAGGAAAAGTTTGCACACTATCCAATAAACCTCATTGAAACTATTCTCCTAATGTTGTTTTTTATTTTTTTTTTATTTAATATGCCTATATATTATGATGAGGAGAAATTTTGTGATATTTCAAAGCATACTTAAATACTTGATTCGCAATTTCCTCGGGGAACGAAGACGGAGCGGTGTTTCTGATATCAGTGAGCGAGGAGTGGAGCGGGGAGCGGTAAATGGTGAACCCGGAGCGGAGCTGGAGCGGAGTGATTATTAAATGCTTGGAGCGCGGAGGGAAAATTGTTGCCGCTCCACTCCGCTCACATACTCTGTACCAGACACACATCAAGATGTAAAGTCTGGGAACTCTCCATTGGCATGCCTCAATCCGAGGGGCGGGATAAACTGTTGTCTTTCAAATTCCCTCTGCACACAATAGGATAGCGCTACAACCAACCAGAGCAACGAAGGAGGCGACGTAGTCAGAGCGACGGATTCAGAGCAAAGCCGTTCTTTGTTCTTGTTTCAAAGAAATGTTTAACTTCAAATTCGCCAAAGCCGAATTGAAAGACCGCTGTTCGCCCTTTTAAGTAGCAGTGAACCGTCGCAACTCTGTCGTCATTATGTTAAGCCCGCCCGCCGACTCTATACACAATCTGATTGGCCTGACCAGTTTTTGTTTTTTTCAGCTCGAAAGTCAACAGAGAGTTGCATGACCACACTGGCTGCAAAATAATTTTTGCTGCCACTAGGGTGCGTCTAGATTTCTAGGCGAAGAGGATTTAGCTATGCCTTTGATTTTACGTGATGTTATCAATGCTAATTCCCAAGTCTTTTCACTGCAAACTTTCGTTCACTTATTACTCAAATACCTGTGAGCAATCTACGAATGCAAGAATATTTAATTGCGATTTCCGTAATTGTAGACGAGGAAGGAACCACCGGCCATTATCGAGATGGGACTTAGAGGAATCTGGAAGAAAAGCAAAACGTTATTGTGGCGAGCAGGACGAGGCCAAGGGACGTGAGATAACGGCGTGAGGCCGGTGGCGTGAGTAATAATGAACGTCACCTGTGAGACGCACCGGTCTCGCTCCTCCTTTTATGCTTCCGCTCCTCCGTGAGAGATGCGAGACTGGTGCATCTCGCAGGTGACGTTCATTATTACTCACGCCACCGGTCTCGCGCCGTTATCTCACGTCCTTCGGCCTCGTCCTGCTCGCCACAATTATGAACTGAACCAAGTAGAAGGATGGGCTTTTAAGGTGGAGGGAGCCATGCCTTCGTGAAGTACGGTCTAGCTGGATTGAGCAGATCATCTAATTTAACATTTCTCTGTTATTTCTCACAACGTGACTGACTACAGATCTTGACAAATCACGTAAAGGCAAGCAGTCGGCCTGCCATATCAGAAGTTCGCTTCTCAACGGACGCTAGTTCGAAAAAGCTGTCTGATGCTTGCTGCTTCCGCCTGACCGTAACGGATTTTTCACTGCTGAATTGAAACCTAGTAGTGTGTCGAGTTTGTAAGTCGTTATGTTAGCCTGGCTTCAAAAAGCTACTAAAGAACGCACGTGTGCTAGAGCCAGACACGTGAATAATTCCAGTTCAAATGGATATGCGAAAGCAATAAGTAATTCTGTATTATAAATATTTAAGGCCAGATTTGTTGAGGTCAATTTGTAAAGAAAGACTACACACCTGCGCACATATATATTAAAACGCGCACACCTATAGACTAAACACGTAATATGCATGTGCACGCCATCAGCGTTTTCATTAGAGTCACAAATGATTTACTCTTATAATCCGATCGTGGTTGTATCTCTTAATGCACCAGTGGGGCTCGACAGCCTTAGTCAAACGGGTTGGCGCATATGGTCGGGTTGCGGAGAGATTGTGAGTTTGTGGTTAGGTCTCAGCAGCAGGAGGGATGTAGAGGTCAGTAAGCTGGGCTGAGTTGAGTGGGGGACGGAGGGGGGTGACTCTGGGACGCCAGAGTCACTGTCGAGCCCTCTTGAGGTGTCGTGGGCTAGTCGACGAAACACTGAGGACGGAAGGTGCCCACTTGAAGACCCTAGAGATGTCCCCTACTCTGCTCAATCCAGACGGTTGTCGTGCTGGTCCACTAGGGAGACCACACTGTAGTTGCAGCCGTCGTGTGTGCTGACACGCCAAGTACACTGCAGCGTTAACGCCGGACAGAAGGGGAGTCACACCACCATATGGAAAGAAGCGTAAATGGATGGAGAAGCATAGTTTACTGTAAAGCTACGTCTTAGTGTTGCTTATCTTGGCGAAAGCCGAGTACAAATCAGCATGAAGTTTTAACATCTACTCTCGTGTAATGGAAATCTCTATTATTGTTACTCGATATTAATGCTGCATTTGATACTATTGACCTCAACATTATTTTAAATAGACTAAAGAATTATGTTGGCATTAGTGGAATTGTATTAGCATGGTTTAAATCATCCGTATCTGACCGTTATCAGTTTGTAGCAGTAAATGATATGTCATATCGATCACAAGTTCGGTATGGAGTAACACAAGGCTCAGTACTAGGACCGTTGCTGTTCACTCTGTACATGCTACCCTTGTGAGATATCATTAGGAAGCATGGCATTAGTTTCACTGTTATGCTGATGATACTCAGCTCTACATTTCTTCACACCCTTACGAAACTTAACAATTCACAAAATTAACGGAATAAATAGCTGATATAAAAAAACTGGATGACTAGTAATTTCCTACTACTTAATTCGGAAAAAAAAAACAGACATTCTAATTATTGGACAAAAAACGTCCTCACGTAATAACCTAGAATACTGTCTAACACTTGATGGCTGCTCTGTCAAGTCTTCATCGGTTAGGAACCTGGGTGTGCTCTTTGATACCAATCTTTTATTTGAAAGTCACATTTCTAGTATCTGTAAAACCGCATTTTTCCATCTTAAAAACATATCAAAATTACATCATGTGCTCTTAATGACAAATGCGGTAAAATTAGTTCATGTGTTCATGATGTAAGGACTGGGCTAAGAGGGTGAATCTGAATAACTAAATACATACTGCTAAAGACCAAAAATCTCTGAATGTAAATTAACCCAAACACACACACACACACACACACACACACACACACACACACACACACACACACACACACACACATTCCCCCACCAGGGAAGACCACACTCAGGACAGAGCGTGGTGTCCGCTTACAAGACATTTTATGACTGATCGGAATGTCCCAAAGGAAGTGGATTCCAAAGCGAAAAGAAACTTCTTTTCTTTAAAAGACATTTAACCAGATATATTCAATGTGTTTTATGTGTGTTTGTTGAATTGTACGAACAATGTATACAATCTTATCTTACGATTTGTCTTTTATGTGTTTGATCTATGTTGTTGGGAAACTCTAATGGGATAAGGTTTCAAACTTTGCAAACTATGAGTAACCAACTCCATGTAAGGCAAGTTTGGATTCTCTGAGCTCCAATCTTCGTTCCACATTTAGCCATTTATATCACATCTTGCTAAAACTTTGTGACACATAGGACTATAATAATTGTGAAGATTCTGCTCTTAAACACCCGACGAAATTAGGGTTTCAAATGTCTCTCTCTTAGACAAAGAGCAATAAAAACCAAAGTTCCGCCTGTGAAATTCCAACCCTCTAATTGGCCAAGCCAACAGGAAGAGGCTGGATTTCTCCAAGGTGATAAATGAGGCTTCCCCCCTCCGCTCGTTCTCTTACTTCTCTGGTCCTCGTGTCATAATGTAACGTCTTGCCTCCGGGCGAGCTCTTCGCCTTTCTTTTATTTGTTTCTAGTTTAGTTTGTGTATTTCAGTCTTAGATAAGTCTCCGTGTTTAATTCCAATCGACGAGTGAAACGAACACCGCGTGACATATCTCTTCAGCAAATCCATCTACAAGGGACCTTTAAACGAGCGCGCGCTCGCTTTGAAGGAGAAACACGCGCATCTGACCACGTGACGCGCCGGACCGAGAGACGCACGCGCGCTTCTTCACCAGCCATGCAAAGATGTAACGTTAACTCCGCGTGATTTCACCGTAGAGATCTTTATTTCTTTTCTTTGTTAGTCAAAGTTTTGTTTTCCGTAGTCGACTCAGTTCACTTCCACGAAGTGAAACGAACTTAGCCGAACTATTTTCCTTTGGTAATGTTACCCCAAAGACTTTGAACCTCCGTTCAACACGCGCGCCAAGAAGCACCACGTGACGCTTCCTAAAGGACGCCGCTCGCGTAGGAATGCCGCGACACAGAGAGACCCAGAAATTTGTGCAAGTATATCTCTTTATAGAGCTTCTAAGAAGCATTAAGATGATGTTTTCGTGTTGTTACAGACAGGTGACTGTCAGGGTGAATGTTGCCAATGCTCTCTCTCTCTCTCTCTCACTCCCTCTCCCCCTCTCTCTCTCTCTCACACGTGTATCCATTGTCCAAATGCCCCGCGTTGTTGTCATTGTCTGTTAATGTTTGTAAATACATGTATTCCTGTAACGTAGTAAATACATAAGTAGTTCTGCCTTATTAAATTCATTATATTCATTTGATTGATGTACTGCCTCTGCTCATTTTCCAAGTCCCTTAAGTGCCAAAGGTCTAACTTAAGCTACAAGCTTTACAAATTAAAGATACTTTAAAGAGTATTTGGTTTATAGGGCAGAAAACCCAATTCTAGTGGCCACAGAATTGCGTTTCCTGAAATCCTATAAAGTAGGATGATATTGTGGATCCCCACAAATATTATTCTGACAATTGAGCTAATTAATTTTGCCTGTTTTGTAAGACGTGGTCCGTGTAATTAATTACAATCAACTTGTGGTTAATTGCAGGGATACACATGCATGCATGCAGGTAAAATGACACATCATCCCTTAGCGGGAGATTTATTAACATGTAAGACTGATCTAATCCAAACATGTATGAATAATTATTAATTACCCATTATTAATTATGATATGCAAATTCCCCCACGGATTAGATCCGCCCCTGAGTCTTTACATTAATTGGTGGAGAATGCAGGCACACTTTAAACTTGTTTATGAGCAAATTCAGTTTCAATCTATGTCTATATTGTGATTTAATATTGTACGTGCCTCTCGAGTGAGCGAACGCAATGCGAACTCACCGGCTGACTGAAGGCAAAAAGCCGCTTTCAGTTCAGCAAAACTAAAAAGTAAACTGCAGTTTCATAGTTTCATAGTATTAAATTTGTCCTACAAAAGACGAAGAAACCTCTTTTGAGCGACGACATTTTTAATGTTAAACTCCCCTGTCCGAACGATGTTCTTCTGTCAGGGTGAAGACAAGAGTTAGTGAAACGATGCTCTTTCACTATTCTTAAAAAGGCCTTATATTATAATCGTTAGATTAACGATAAACTCCTGGTTAAACATTGACGTAGCTACTCAAGTGTAAAAACCTAAAGCATATTTAATCATAAGTGCTATTTGATATATGTTATGGGAGTCGAAAAACAGACGACAAATTCCTGTTTTCTTTGCACAGCGCAGCGAAGAATCCTGCCAGACGTGTTGTTAAAATATAGCACCGAAAAAGAAAAAAAAAATCCAAAACCTAAAAACATTTTAAATCATAAGTGCTATTTGATAAATGTTATTTGGATCCAACCGACAGACGTATAATTCCTGTTTTCTTCTACACAGCGCAGAGAAAAAAAAAAAATCCTGCAAGACTTGTTGTTAAAATGTAGCACAGAAAAAAAAAATCCAAAACCTAAAAACATTTTAAATCATAAGTGCTATTTGATAAATGTTATTTGGATCCAACCGACAGACGTATAATTCCTGTTTTCTTCTACACAGCGCAGAGGAAAAAACATTTCCTGCAAGACGCACGTGTTTGTTAAAATGTAGCACAGAAAAAAAAATCCAAAACCTAAAAACATTTTAAATCATAAGTGCTATTTGATAAATGTTATTTGGATCCAACCGACAGACGTATAATTCCTGTTTTCTTCTACACAGCGCAGAGAAAAAAAAAATCCTGCAAGACTTGTTGTTAAAATATAGCACCGAAAAAAAATAAAAATAAATTTTAATTTCGATAAGTGTGATCACTACAGAAAACAAAGCGTCTGCACGCTCAAATTTTAATCACACTGAATGTTATTCCGCTGACAAACACTAGAGGGCAGCCTTGAGGCCTAAGTGCTTGACAGTTCTCGAATTACGCTCCGCCCCCCCTGATTTCATCCTGCATGAACGAAATGTCGCCATCGTGTGGACACTGGTAACAAGGTCATCCTTTCCTAAACAATTTCAGATTTTCCCAGTGAATTTCTGAAAGTGTGTTTCTAACTTTCAATGCATGTGCAAGTTCCAGTTTCACTAACATAATTCTGTTCTGAAGTGGCTTTCTCCCAGTTGGTTTTATTTTGGTCATTATCATTGATACCTCACCGTAGTCGTGATCATCATCAAATATAATGCCAACCTTTAATTTCCTACACTTATTCAAATTTGGTTTGAAACAAACAAATTTCAAGGTCAATTTGAATTAAGTCTCCTTTCCTGTTGGGAATGGTTTTATGGCTTTACTTCTATATTTCCTTCTTCAAATTATTTTTAATAATTTTGATTTGATACGTTATGACAACGATAGCCTTACTATTCTAGAAGTTACTCAGCATCTATGCATACGCTTGATTTGAATTGTATTTAAACCCGTTTGAATGCAATTTAAATCAAGTTCTCTGTCAGCCAGGTTGACCACTAAGAGGAAGTGGCCCAAACCCTTTGTGGCCCAAACGCGCCACTACAGCTTGCTTCCTCCCGTGCTCTTCCTGCTGCACTTAATCTCTTCTCTGAATGGAGGCTAGGTTGTTCTGATAATTAACATTGTCATAATTCTCTTTTTGTTTGTACCATAATTCTAGTAAAGCCGTTGCCTTTGATTTTTCTACAAAAAAAATAGACACTCAATTTGATTTAGATAGAGAGAGCTTTAATTCACGTTGAGGTTCACTTGTCCTTCATCCTGTTCTGTGTTTGTAGGTAGAAATTTCTCGCGTGCTGTGGTGATTTGACAGTCATCTCTGCTTGGGGGTCCGGCATGCTGGTTCGTCTGACCTGCGTCACCAGCGCTGACTGAGCGCGAGTCCCGGACTTTCCTATGTCTCTCCGTTGGTGCGGCCCGCAACACGACATCACCAATTTGGCACTGCCGGTTGTGTTCAAAGTCAAGTTGCGTGAGAGGGCGCACATCGGTACAGACATGCGGAAGGGCCCGGGACACTGCTGTCAAGTGTTTGGGGACGACAGAGAGACCAACCACGGTGCTGACTCCAACCCGAATGACCTCATTTCACCCCAGGGAAACTAGAAAAGGTATTAAATCCATCCACTTAGTATTGGCCACAGAATCTAGAGATTCCCCCGGTCATTGAAGTGTTTGGCTCCCTTCTCCTCTCCGAGCCACAAACCGCAGGCTTAGGCCTCCTCTTCCCCTGTAACACTTCCTGTGTACTATTAACGCCATTTCATTACAGACCTTTCCATCTTGGATGGTTGCATGTTACTTCAAACTTTGCTATCTTGCCATTGCTCTTTTCTGTTGTGCTCTGTTCCTTTCAGTTCACCTAGAGACAGAACCTATCTGAGACAACAAGGAACGCCGAATAATAGTTTGACAACCAAGCCGTTAGCATCAACAGGTGACCCCTAAGCTACTGCCCCGTAAAAAAATAAAAAAAAAAAAAAAAAATAAATCTTTATTCAGGCCCATGCTGACCTACCCAAATTGTCCCACCGAATGATTTAACTGTCTGCATCAGTTAACCAAAATTTTCACACATGGCATAGCCCGTATTATAGCTCGTTAAACGTAGAACGAAATTGCACTGGTCTCTCTGTGTGTGTGTTGTGTTCCTCTCGCCCACAATAAAGGCAGTATGTTCCGGTCCTACAGTCCCACAACCCGCTGGGACCACCTGGAGACATTGATGAGAGTCATGACACCTCTATTCCTGCCCCGAGCCAAGAGCATCGCAGACGTGGACAAGCTGATGGCGCACAAACCAAGCCAAAGCTCCCACGACAAAGACCGGCCAGACACGTCAAAACCTCGCTTGCCCAGCCCATCGCACAAGCACGTCTCCACGAAAGGAGCCGCATCGCCCTGGAGCACGAAATTGCAACGCTGAGGATGCAAGCCGAGGATGACAACGACCCCGAGCTACAGAAAGAAGTGGAAAGACTTCAAACCGCCCTGTCTGATCTTCATCGACACAGACAGAAAAGAACCAGAGAGGAACTCAACGAGAAACTCCGACAAAGTGAAGCCGCTTGCAAAGAGCAGAGACTGAACTTAAAGAGACTCGAAAGCCACGGCCTGCGAAAAAAGCTCGCAAGAGGCCCATGTTACCATCCACAAGCTCGTTCAGCAGAGATAAGATCTCAAACGTGAACTTGACATTTTTCCCACAGAGTTGAAACACTCTTATAGACTACCAGCCGCTGCGGCAGGCCTTCATTAAAGAATTCTCTGATCCAGAATCAGACCAACAACTAATCACAGCCGTGGACCTCAATCAGCCGGCATGGAGGATGATTTCAACTCCAGAACTCTGTTCTCCGAAATCTGCACCCCACAGTGAGTCATCACCAAGTCCTCCTGGCCTGCCCACATAGCATGACTACTCCACAGCTAAGAGAAGCTTACACCAAGCAAAAGACTGTGTCCGAAAAGACTTAGCGGTCTCTGAACACTACTCAGAGCTGCCTCCAGAGGGCGCCCCACAACACCATAGCCCTGTTTACAGAGAGTCACGACCGTTCCAGGCCTCCAGAGGGCAGCACTACCGTGATGGTGCTCATCCAAGACACCAGAGCGAGCGCTCTGAAACATTCTGGAAGCCAGCCGGCGACCCAGAAATAGCCGACCCCCATCACCAAGAGACTAAAGCCCAGACAGCCTGGAGCGGTACCCCTTTCAACATGCCACTAATAAGCACAAGTCTGAGCACGCATCAGACAAACACAGTGCCGTCACGTCTGAGACAGCCGAGACCCTGAAGTCGCTGAAAAGCTTCTTCACAAAAGACTTTCCAAAAATTCAAGAGGTACGAGCCTTACATCCTATGCTTGAGTGTAAGACCTACAACAGGCACACAGAACACTGCTCGTCGGCCACAGACCCCAGAGCACACTGTCACATCACAAAGTGACAGCAGCACACAGCCACCACAGCTGACAGCTGCACAGCCTGAACGAGACAGCACAGTTTCCCACAGCTGGGTCCAAAACCCCAAAAGACCAAGAAATGCTGCTTTGTCTGTCTGTCTCCGCAGAGAACTACACAAGACCGGCCCTAACCACCCGTCGATCGCCACACCAGCCCCTACGCCAAGACTCCTGGGGAACCTGATCAAAAGGGGGTGGGCCCGGAAACTCTACCTACCCATCACTCTAGACAAGGAGGTGAGCCTTGAAGCCCTGGTAGACACCGGCTCAGACCTCCCTCTAATGTCAGCTCAACTCTTTGAAAGACTCAGTGCTAAAGCTAAGAGCGAAGATCAAACTCTTACACCCCAAATGTGTGAGCTGAACGTGCAGTCGTACAGCCAGAACGACCTTCGGCTCGAACAGAGAGCTCCCATGTACCTGACAACTGGTCCTTTGAGTCCTACCCACCCGGTGTACATCTCACAAATGGACACGTACCCCTTTCTGACTGGCAAAGACCTGCTAGACTGCTCTGAGCTTTTATTAGACTTATAAACACCTGGCCGTCTGGGCCCAAGTTCAAGAACCCCGCCCCCTCCGGTCACAGAGGTCACGAGAACTACAACAAAGCCAGACTCCAAAATCACAGACTTCCCCGGAACTCCAGCAGCCATCCATGGGTACACAGCCTCACCACCAAGTCAAGGTTCAAGTTCGCTACCCTGCACCTTCCAGCTCGCCAAAGACCACGCAATGCCCACTCAACGATGCGTGACCTAATGCAGAAGGCCTCTAACACAAAAGGCCTCCTCAGAAAGAATTCCTAAAACCCCAATGATTTTGAACTGCAAAACCAGAGGACACTGCACGAACACAGTGCAAGACTCTGCTAAAAAGGTCCCTGATCAGCATAGGACATAGAACTTTTAGAAGTAGATGAAAATGTGTGCTCAAAGAGTTGCAAGACTCTGCATTCGTAAAATTAGAATTTTACTGATGTAAGAGAATCTTAAATGGGCGTGTAAATCTCAACGGCCAACAGACTATGCACAACTTTTTTAAAACAGTTTCTAGATGCTGGTTGAATTAGCACTGCTAAACATTAGGTTTCCTGACAATGAAGGGTTACAGCAAACACTAGCTCCAAATAAGGCATACGTCACCCTGGCGTCAGAGTGTAGTAAAACCACCTGAGCCGTAAACTACTGTTAACCTACAGGCGTGCATTTGATCTTTGCGATCCAACTAGAACACAACGTGCAATACGCATTTTTGATCGCTGGCTTGTCTAAATGCAGATAAAACGATAACTGGAATTGACATCTCTACTTTAAGTGAAAGAGTCTTAGATTTCCAACTAATATCAGTAAGTTCCGCCTTAAAGCGTAAGTCTGTTTGACAAAGGAATCTCATCTCAGCAGCTTGTAAACTGTACCGATATCTATCCTGCTTTGGTTAAAGAAATCCAAATTGCAGTATTGCTAAACCTGTTTCTGACAAAGAAAGCTCAGGACAGTGTTATATATACGTAGACCTGGGTGATGCTCCCCTTTCTACAATGTAAAGGCCTTACAAATTATTGTTAGATTGATGTAATTCACCTAAATTTTTAGCTGCATCTACAAGCAGAGAGCTACCTAGCGATCAAATCTGTTCATTCGCTGAAAAGTCAGCATTTATGCATGAGAGGGACGTAACTATATAGGCTTAGACAAGCTTTGACTTACAGCAAATCTATTTCCTCACTCTGTAACCAAATAGAATAAGTTGTGTAAAGTAAAGAGAAGAGTTCCATGAGTAATATTGGCAAATGCCAAAACACATTTGCATTTTACTGAATGTAACATCAAGTTCTTGAAAGACTTAAAGTATAGGCACCCCCTTTTAACCCGTTTAAACATGCATAACTCAGTAAAATGTGCAGACATTCTTCAGGTACTGTTGAATTGTTCTGACATGCTCTGGTTCCCATGACAACAACTGGTCACAGGAAGTGCTAACTTGTGATGTCACTTTGTAAACAAACCAGCCTAGGTGGCTAAGATAACCTAGCATTCATCCAGCTTAGGCTAAGCTAAATAATAACTTCTACAATTAGCAGTTAGCATCATTCACTTGAAGCCTTAATTACAGCTTTTGTTTACACAGTGCAAAGTATTCTAGAATACTTTCTTTAACCCCAGTTAGGGTTTCTAATTCTTCACTTTCCGTACTTTCAGTTCTTCTCAGCTAAATTTCACCTTCACTAGTTAGGCATAGTCCTGGCTGAGCGCTGTAGGTTAAATTTGCAGATGCCCTGTCAATTAAACTTAAGTTTAACTACATGTAAACTGTGTAGCTAGAGAAGAATTCGTATAGTACTGAGAATTTCCATCAGCATGTTGATTAAACCTTTGGAGGGACACACACAGTGTGGTCTTGAACACGCAACCGCTGTAACCCACTATGGAGTGTTGGTCCAGACAAACCCAAAGTTTAGTCACTAGTGCTACTGATTATTCTCACATTCAGATCATTACCGCTGTTTTGATTACTTTATTTTTTATTTCCACTTTGATAATAATGGCAGTCAGCTATTCCCTTGTCTATTCGGTCATCTATATGATTTAATTCCATTTCCTCTCTTGTTCGAATGTGGTTCCATTTCCCATTGGGCCCAGAAAGGAAACAGAGACACCTTTATTTGTGATTGTGTTTATTTTCAACAAGTGCACTCATTTTTGTGACCCTGCAACACAAGTAATTTCAACAATTACTAGGGCATAACTATAGTCCTGAGGATTGATAATAAGCATAATTTGAACAGGAAAGCTGTCTCTTTTCCTCCTATCCTTCACTTCGTCAAGCCGTAGTGAACCACCATTTAAGTCCAGAGAAATAATTTAGTCATAAGAACCATCTTAAGTAATTTATTTCATCTCGGCTATGCCCCTTCCAGGTAACACTCTAGGAACCACACAAGGCTTAGCCTCCTAACATCCACAGCTAAGATGATAAAGATACAAGAGACACATCACTAGCTAGATACACATGAAGCACCTAACTTTATGCTACATATCTAGCGAACCCATTAAACAGTGGTTCTGAACTTTTAGGGTCATGCATTAGTCTCTCACCACAAGTGTGCCAAAGTGTCACAGAGCCTCTGCTTAACCTGACCCCAACCTTCCAGCTTCCCAAAGACTATGACAAACCAATGGACACTATGAGAAACCACCTCTAACCCCTCCAACCACCCACGAATGCCGTCTGAACCCACCGACGACCGGTGCCCCAGACACCTGCAATACACCTTGCACATGCTGCGTGCACAAGACAACATTCAGCGTTCTGCACCTGATGCCATCACTGCGCCACAGCTTGTAATGCCACAGTGCAAAAGGGGGGTCATGCCAATGTATGCCCATGAAACAGCTGTCATACTGTCTTCCAGAATGACTTTGCTCAAACTCAGCTGGTAACAGCCCTGATGACAGACACACGGCCGGAGGTGAACTCCATTGACAGCCTAGCTATGGGTAGAATTCCACCGCACCTGATACCCTTAAGCCTTGTGCAAACCGTGCTGGCTTCCGCCATCACCACGCCAGCTGACTCTCTACAAATACACCTTGCCTACTCACTGGTTAGTGCCAGCCCACTCTGCGTGTACCACAAGCAGAGAAAAGGGGGCTTTCTCCTGAACTTACCCATCACAGTCAAGCCGAATCCACCGGCTCAAGAACATTGTCAATGTCAGATTCTGAAAGGTAACACTCACATCAAGATCCGCACACCGTACGTGATTGACTTGCACGACAGCGACACTAAGCTGTCCCCAGCTCCGAATCCACACATGTGCACACTGACCAAAGACACTCACTATCTCTGCCCTAACAAACCCTTCCTCAGAGACAACACTGACGGAATCTGCAGGCTGCAGATCAGCGACACCCGCTGCCCTGCCGAAGCTAAGCCTCGCACTTAAGTCATCGAGACCCAAGCAGAGATTGTAGGTGACAGGGCTCGTTAACACTTCTGTGCGCACAGCTGCACTCAATTACGACCAGAATGACACTGACACCTGTGTCACCTCGCTCCACCAGAGCATGTGAATCCAAGTACCGAAAGGCGCCATCCTTCACCTTGACGACCTGGCATGGTACCAAGCAAAGAGTACAAATTAGAACTGGAAATCCCATCCTTCTCCAGGAACCACACTTTCACCCTAACTCCAGAACGGGAGTTTTGGTCTGCGAAAGGGGGGGTCCCAGCGAATTGACATTGCGTCTATCAACACAGCCCTCCGAGCTTTGTCTCAACTGCTCTACTTGACTACCCCACCTGTTGTCCAGGCCTGGACCACAGTGGACACTGCGCTGTGTAGCTCTAAGGTACTCAGCCGCACCCTGACACTGGGCTTGGCCTTCATCCTATACAAGAGGCTCAACGAGGTGCGAACATCTACAGCCAAGCCCACGGGACCCTCAGGAAGAGGGTACCACGCTGGAGGCTGCTTCAAACTTAATCAAGCTGAGCCCTCAGCCTCAGCCTGAGAGCACCTGCTACCCGATCATCATGATTCACCTGTCATCCGTCCATTGTGATGATTGTTGTCTGATTAAGTCCACACAGGGACTTCATCAGACAAAAAGGGGGACTGTAAGGACTGGGCTAAGAGGGTGAATCTGAATAACTAAATACATACTGCTAAAGACCAAAAATCTCTGAATGTAAATTAACCCAAACACACACACACACACACACACACACACATTCCCCCACCAGGGAAGACCACACTCAGGACAGAGCGTGGTGTCCGCTTACAAGACATTTTATGACTGATCGGAATGTCCCAAAGGAAGTGGATTCCAAAGCGAAAAGAAACTTCTTTTCTTTAAAAGACATTTAACCAGATATATTCAATGTGTTTTATGTGTGTTTGTTGAATTGTACGAACAATGTATACAATCTTATCTTACGATTTGTCTTTTATGTGTTTGATCTATGTTGTTGGGAAACTCTAATGGGATAAGGTTTCAAACTTTGCAAACTATGAGTAACCAACTCCATGTGAGGCAAGTTTGGATTCTCTGAGCTCCAATCTTCGTTCCACATTTAGCCATTTATATCACATCTTGCTAAAACTTTGTGACACATAGGACTATAATAATTGTGAAGATTCTGCTCTTAAACACCCGACGAAATTAGGGTTTCAAATGTCTCTCTCTTAGACAAAGAGCAATAAAAACCAAAGTTCCGCCTGTGAAATTCCAACCCTCTAATTGGCCAAGCCAACAGGAAGAGGCTGGATTTCTCCAAGGTGATAAATGAGGCTTCCCCCCTCCGCTCGTTCTCTTACTTCTCTGGTCCTCGTGTCATAATGTAACGTCTTGCCTCCGGGCGAGCTCTTCGCCTTTCTTTTATTTGTTTCTAGTTTAGTTTGTGTATTTCAGTCTTAGATAAGTCTCCGTGTTTAATTCCAATCGACGAGTGAAACGAACACCGCGTGACATATCTCTTCAGCAAATCCATCTACAAGGGACCTTTAAACAAGCGCGCGCTCGCTTTGAAGGAGAAACACGCGCATCTGACCACGTGACGCGCCGGACCGAGAGACGCACGCGCGCTTCTTCACCAGCCATGCAAAGATGTAACGTTAACTCCGCGTGATTTCACCGTAGAGATCTTTATTTCTTTTCTTTGTTAGTCAAAGTTTTGTTTTCCGTAGTCGACTCTGTTCACTTCCACGAAGTGAAACGAACTTAGCCGAACTATTTTCCTTTGGTAATGTTACCCCAAAGACTTTGAACCTCCGTTCAACACGCGCGCCAAGAAGCACCACGTGACGCTTCCTAAAGGACGCCGCTCGCGCAGGAATGCCGCAACACAGAGAGACCCAGAAATTTGTGCAAGTATATCTCTTTATAGAGCTTCTAAGAAGCATTAAGATGATGTTTTCGTGTTGTTACAGACAGGTGACTGTCAGGGTGAATGTTGCCAATGCTCTCTCTCTCTCTCACTCACTCCCTCTCCCCCTCTCTCTCTCTCTCACACGTGTATCCATTGTCCAAACGCCCCGCGTTGTTGTCATTGTCTGTTAATGTTTGTAAATACATGTATTCCTGTAACATAGTAAATACATAAGTAGTTCTGCCTTATTAAATTCATTATATTCATTTGATTGATGTACTGCCTCTGCTCATTTTCCAAGTCCCTTAAGTGCCAAAGGTCTAACTTAAGCTACAAGCTTTACAAATTAAAGATACTTTAAAGAGTATTTGGTTTATAGGGCAGAAAACCCAATTCTAGTGGCCACAGAATTGCGTTTCCTGAAATCCTATAAAGTAGGATGATATTGTGGATCCCCACAAATATTATTCTGACAATTGAGCTAATTAATTTTGCCTGTTTTGTAAGACGTGGTCCGTGTAATTAATTACAATCAACTTGTGGTTAATTGCAGGGATACACATGCATGCATGCAGGTAAAATGACACATCATCCCTTAGCGGGAGATTTATTAACATGTAAGACTGATCTAATCCAAACATGTATGAATAATTATTAATTACCCATTATTAATTATGATATGCAAATTCCCCCACGGATTAGATCCGCCCCTGAGTCTTTACAATGACATCAAGGCTAGATTATTGTAATGCAATTCTGGGTTGTTGCCCTGCACGCTTAATAAACAAACAACAGCTGGTCCAAAACGCAGCCGCTAGAGTTCTTACCAGAACCAGGAAGTATGACCATATTAGGCCCCTTCTCTCAACACTGCATTGGCTCCCTATTAAACATTGTATACATTTTAAAATATTACTGATTACTTACAAAGCACTAAATGGTTTAGCTCCCCAGTACTTGAGTGAGGTCTTAATGCATTATAGTCCTTCACGTCTATTACGATCTCAAAATACCGGCTAGTTAATAATACCTAAAATATAAAAATCGACTGCTGGCGGTAGATCGTTTTCCTATTTAGCACCAAAACTTTGGAACAGTCTTCCTAACATTGTCCAGGAAGCAGACACACTCTGTCAGTTTAAATCTAGACTAAAAACACATCTCTTTGACCTAGCATACACATAACACATTATAAACTTCTATAATTCAATATTAGGCTGCATAGATTAGGTCAGCTGGAACCGGGAGCACTTCCCATAAATCCTGATGTACTCGTTACATAAGAAGAATGGCGTCTACGCTAATATTAGTCTCTTTGTTTATCCCCAGGTTTACCGCAGTCCGCCGGATCCAAGCCGTATCCAGATATGATGAAGGACCTGCACCTGGACACGATGCCATCGCAGTCCTGAAGTGTCAACCAGTCTCTCCCCTGTGAAGGCCTCCTTCCCTATACCTCTGTACAGATAAAATGTTGAAATAATTCCATTTCACATGGCTATGCGAAAGCGATAAGTAATTCTGTATTATAAATATTTAAGGCCAGATTTGTTGAGGTCAATTTGTAAAGAAAGACTACACACCTGCGCACATACATATTAAAACGCGCACACCTATAGACTAAACACGTAATATGCATGTGCACGCCGTCATTCCAGCCTGACGATCCGACGGTAGCTGCTCGTATCTCAGCCTGCCTGACAGACATTTCTGGCTGGATGAAGGACCACCACCTTCAACTAAACCTTGCGAAGACAGAGCTACTTGTGGTCCCGGCCAACCCAACACTTCATCACAACTTCTCCATTCAGCTAGGCTCGTCATCCATAACTCCATCAAGGTCAGCTAGGAACCTTGGGGTTTTAATTGATGATCAGTTGAAATTCACAGACCACATTGCTAGAACGGCCCGGTCCTGCAGATTTGCCTTGCACAACATTAGGAGGATCAGGCCCTTCCTTACAGAGCATGCTACACAACTCCTTGTCCAAGCACTTGTTTTATCCAGACTGGACTATTGTAATGCTCTCCTGGCTGGTCTTCCAGCTTGCTCTGTCAAACCTCTACAATTGATCCAGAATGCTGCAGCCAGAGTAGTCTTTAATGAGCCAAAGAGAGCACACGTCACTCCTCTCCTCACAAAATTGCACTGGTTGCCAGTTGCCGCTCGCATTAAATTCAAGGCACTGACGTTTGCCTACAGAACAACCACTGGCACTGCTCCCTCTTACCTAAACTCATTACTTCAGACTTATGTGCCATCCAGAAACCTGCGCTCTGCTAGCGAATGTCGTCTTGTGGTACCATCTCAAATAGGCACAAAATCTCTTTCTCGGACCTTTACCATGACTGTTCCCTGTTGGTGGAATGATCTGCCTAACTCAACCAGAGCTTCTGAGTCAGTAGCCACTTTCAAGAAACTGCTGAAGACGTATCTTTTTTGGCAGCACTTGATTCAGTAGTATTAACACTTTCTCTTCTCCTCTATTCTTAAAAAAAAAAAAAACACTGCACTTAAGTTAAACTGAGAGGGGTTATAGCACTTACGTATTGTTGTCCTACTGTTAATTTTAACTGCTTCTATTGTTCTCATTTGTAAGTCGCTTTGGATAAAAGCGTCTGCTAAATGAATAAATGTAAATGTAAAATGTCAGCATTTTCACAGATTTGCGTTTTTTACGTTTGTGCAGAGATCTTTTTTTTTTCTAAATTTTTCAAGGCTTGCACCTTGGAACCTATTTGTAACCTTGGAACCATGGCGTTCTCGAGCCATCAGGCACTGTTGTTGTGCAGATGAGCGGCCGGAGCACGTTAAGGGTTTTCAGTTAGAATTGTGTCGTGTTAGCGGCCTCTAAGTTAATAACTAATGTTCTTTGCAACGGAAGTGAATCAATCAAAACTAACTTTAGCTGGTCAATCACTTAATTCTAGAGCTACTGTTAAGACAAAATGATCTCTGTTACTTTCATTTCCTATTATCACTGTAAAGCTGCTTTGAAACAATCTATATTGTTAAAAGCGCTATTTAAAGATGACTTGACTTGACTAACCAACTCTGCGGGAGTGTGGGTGAGGCCTTGATACCGTGGCTCCACTTCACGCTCACTACTGCGCAGACTCGGGTTCCACGTTCACTACTGCGCAGACTCAGGTCCCGAGTCAGTGCAAGATGTCAGCGCCATATTGGGACATTGGCGGCTTCACTTTTCTACAATGGAAAAACGTTGTGCGTTTTATATACTGCAAACATTCGTAACAATATTAAGCTCAGATAGAAGAAAGTGTTTTAACAGAAACAAAAAAATTGCATCAGGTTTTAGTTTTCAATCACTTCATGATTTATTAATGTAACTTGCAATAAAAAAGCAAATATCCCCTTATTTATTTATTATTCAGCCACACTTCACTTTAAATAAATGCATTTGATAAATGAATCAACATAAATATTTGGTTTCACTTTATTTTGATAGTCCCTTTATCATATTTTGTTGAATATAATTAACGTTGCACTTACATGTCTGCTAACTCTCATTAGAGTGTTAGTAGAGTATTAGTAGACTGGTAGTGTTAGAATAAGTTGACATGTACTTGCAGTTACTTATAGTCAAAGAGCATTTCTGTTGGAGGAGCATCACAATAAAGAGTTAGCACATATTAAGCAGACAGTCTACTAATATTCTAATAAGAGTTAGATGACATCTAGTTGTAAAGTTTAAACAGAATGTTCAAATGTGACCATCAAAATATAGTGTTACCAAATATTTTTATTATCTAAAACACAAAATTGTACATACTTTTTTTGTAATTTTTCCATGACTTTATGGCCCAGTGTCTCAACACCATAACCCCACACAATTTGAACAGGCGGGGGTCTTTAGCAGTGGTTTTGGAGGGAGTGGGGTGAATGCTGGCATGATAATTCAGCTGTCCCACAGAAAGAAATGCTGTTGCGTTAAACCAGAGTTGGCAGTACCTCGGTTCGATCTGCTCTCCGTTAACACTGAATGGCATGTTGATCCCATTAGCAAACAGGCTTCCATTAGTGGATAATAATTTTTCGTACTAAATAAAGTTTTTTTGCAAGTAACACATTAAAATGCATAATTTGTTTTATGCGCTCATTAGCAAAACAATGCATCATAGCCTATTTGCACAAACACAATGTGCGCATGTACATACAAGATATGTGTGTCACAAACAGCAAATGTGCTTCCTTTCTGCACAAATTGTATGCAAGCTAATGCAGTCATTCAGAACATGTTGTTCTAGAAACTTCTGCATCTCGCTTTTAATTTTGGACACTGGTGATGTTCAGTGTTTCCTCTTTGCACTTCAGAGAGACCTGTGAGAATAGGAAGTTCATACTTACTAAACATTGTTTCTCTAGCCAGTGTACACACCCACAAAATGTGTTGTTGCGTGTGCAGCTGGTAGTTAATCTGCATTCTCATCTGTACACACCAGTGAAGTTTGTGTGCACCTGATATCAATTACGCACATTGAGGTTTCTCAGCTCAGCAACACACATGGCGACATAGCAACTCTCTTTATCTTACCACACTAACTTCCTTTTGTGAAAACACACATCTGCAAGCGCATATACACACTTAAGCATGCACACGTGCACACTTATGAATTGTATGTGAGAATACCAAACAACCCTTATGGACACATAACATCAATTTATCTCAAACTTTCACTTGCTTTTACAGTTGCTAAAACACACTTCAGAGTTAAGTGTACTGGAAGTATGTATTATCTATTTGTGCGTTGGTGTTATCAAATGTATAATTATTGTAGCCAAAAAAAGTGTGTGTATGTGCGTTTGATATTTTTACTTCTTCGCTTTCTGCTCTGTTTGCACAGTATGATATCCTGGATGGTGCGCTTGACAAGTTAATGCACAGACTTGCACCTACTCGACTATGTTTCAGGGTCAGGGGTTAACCTCACACATGTAAGTGGGGCTGCTGGTTTCAATACAGTCCAGAGACCACATTGCTGTCTGCCTGCACCCACACACTTTCTGATAGAAGTATGCTATTGTCTGTTGTTTGTTTTTTTGTACAAAAGGTCAATAGGAAACTTTAATTTAAAACAAACACAGGTCATTTTCATCCTGACGTAGATTTTTTCGGTGTATTTTCTTACACAAATGTATGCGTTCACACATGCTCTCAACAACATGTATTCACTGAGTAACTGAGATCTTCAGATGAATGTGCAATATAAACAGAAGCTCTGTTACAAAATATATTGAGATGACTAAGTTTCTACAAAGAAAGCTTCTTTAGACACCATCTTGGATCTAAATAGAATGGTCTAAATAGCAGCAACATACAAATAGCACTCCTACTAGTCTTACATTTATTTAGATTGTGGCATTAACATGTTGCTAATTTAGCTGTGTAATACTCTAGCAAAATGCATAACACACACAAATAAACTACAAACTAAACTACAAATAACACTCATTATGATGTATAGCCGAATGTACTGATAAGCTTTTATGCTAAACTAAAATATACTTTAATGTAATTTCTATTGAAACTTGTATGTCCTGTATTTAAATATATTTGTAATTACAAGTTGCAATTTAGTACATTTAATATATATAACATTTAAGTGTAATTTCAAATAGCATACTACAGTTAAAATTATAATTACGTACTTTATTGGTGCTTTAGTATGTCAGTCAACACATCAAAATAAGTGTACTCTAAAGCAAGGCAAGATATTAAAGAGTAATGATTTTATATATATATATATATATATATATATATATATGTGTGTGTGTGTGTGTGTGTGTGTGTGTGTGTGTGTGTGTGTGTGTGTGTGTGTGTGTGTTTAAAGTAAGACGTTTTTTAAGTTAAGTATCATTTGCAAAAGTGTTAAGAACTGTGTTAAGAATATACAGTATATATTGATTTTGACTATACTACTATGAGCTACTAGGGTTTGCAGATGCCACTAACTGTCAACGGTGTGCTTGACTAAACCTGATGTGTGATGTTTAACGGAATATATAAGAGCAAGGTGTTCTGATGCTATCATTGTTTCTGTGATCAGATCTGCGGGTTGCACACTCTGTAGACTGTGGTTCACAGCAAAGGCTCTGCAGAATTAAGCTTTGAAGAGGTTTTGGTTTGTTGTCTTGAAAAGGATGGTTCATTTAGTTCAGTGTTTCTCAACCTCTCCTGCAGGGACCCCCTGACAGGACATGTTTTTGTTTTAACCCTGAAATGGCACACCTGATTCAATTAGTCAGCTGCACATTAAGCCTTTAATTAATTGAATCAGGTGTGCCATTTCACAGTTGTTTCATGAATCTTCAAAGACATTTTGATTGCTTTTTTGACTTAATTTAAATAATATGAATTAGACATGGTATTTTGTCCATCAACAATATTAATTTCTGCTATGAAAAAAATAACTTAAAGTGTTTTTATTGTGCTTTTTCAGATATTACCTTTTATGTAGTAGTGTGTAATTGTCACGGGGTAACTCGAGGAAGAGGAACTACTTCGGTAGAGTGTGTTTCCATGGGGGAGCGGTTCCGGTGTGACACTAGGCCGGTTCCTGTTTACCCCACGGGTGTGATGGCCGATTAAGGCAAATGGACGAGAAGATGAGCGTCAGGTGTGATGGACGAGATGCGAGTGGCGATTGGAGGGCGGATTTACGAAATGAATATAAAAGGAAGTGTTGGGGGAAGAAACAGGAGAACAGTTGGGAAGAGAAACTGGATGTCAGACGGAACTGTAAATGGAGTGCTTCACGGAAGGAGGGATCCCTCTATGAAAGAGGATAACGCTAGTGATGGGCAGATCGAGGCTTCGTGAAGCAATGAAACAGTCGAAGCAAATGTGCCATTTTGTTTCGAGGCTTCGAATCAATCCGAAACCCGTCTCCACGGTGACACCTAGTGGTCACTTGCAGGTGTTGATCTGAAACAACCTTTACAAAGAGCTAATAAAAAAATGTGTTTTTTTTTTTTTTATTATTATTGTATTTTTGTAATATATGAAGCTTGTAACCTGTAGTCTCTTCACATTGCATAATGTGATTTTGGTCATGAAAAATGAATATTAATAAAAATAAATCAAGCCACAATGTCTCCCTTTCTTATAGATTTTTATTCAAAAATATTAATTTCTCTGCTGTTGAAGGACTCAGCCTACTTCTTTTTTTACAGATAATTTCTCCAGCCTTTGAAAAAATTCTCTCACAAGGGACACTTGTTGCTGGCATACAAAGATATTTTTTAGCTAGGACATACAAATGAGGAAAGATTACTGCTCTCTCTTTCCAGTAAGTTAGAGGATCATGAGTTCTGGGCAAAAACGCATCGCTGAGGTATTTTTTCACTTCCACTGTGGCATCAGCTGTAGGATTGTGTATCATCTTTTTCTTAACCTCCCTATGTTGAGTGTATACTGTGCAGGAGAAGACTACTTAACCCTGTCTGACCCGAAGAGAATTCCCAGTGTGTCTACGCCCTTCTGGCTGTTCTTACGAAGCCCTCCTGAATGATTACACACTGCTGACTGCCCTAAGGAGGATTCACTGCGTGAGTACATATACGTTTTGTGACGACTTACCACTGTCTGACCCGAAAAGAATTTTCAGTGTGTTTACGTCCTTCTGGCTGTTCTGACGAAGCCCTCCTGAATGATTACACACCGCTGACTGCCCTAAGGAGGATTCACTGCGTGAGTACATATCATGATTTAATCTGAAGAAGAGACGTTTTGTGATCACTTACCACTGTCTGTCCCGAAGAGAATTCCCAGTGTGTCTACGCGGTCCTGCCGAAGCCCTCCTGAATGATTGATTCACTGTGTGAGTACATATCATGATTTAATCTGAAGAAGAGTCGTTCTGAGACTACTTACCACTGTCTGACCCAAAGAGAATTCCCAGTGTGTCTACGCCCTTCTGTCTGTTCTGAAGAAGCCTTCCTGAATGAGTACGTACCTCTGACTGCCTTGAAGAGGATTCACTGTGTGAGTACATATCATGATTTAATCTGAAAAAGAGACGTTCTGTGACCACTCACCACTGCTTGACCCGAAGAGAATTCCCAGTGTGTTTACGCCCTCTGTTCCGAAGAAGCCTTCACGAACGAGTACGTACCTCTGATAGTCCTAAAGAGGGTTCACTGTGTGAGTACATATCATGATTTAATCTGAAGAAGAGACGTTTTGTGACAACCTGCCACTGTTTGATCTGAAGAGAATTCCCAGTGCGTCTACGCCTTCTGGCTGTTCTGACGAAGCCCTTCTGAATGATTACACACCACTGACTGCCCTAAAGAGGATTCACTGCGTGAGTACCTACCATTGTTGAACCTGGAAAAGAGCTGTCGTATGACTACTTGACACTGTCTGACCCGAAGAGAATTTCCAGTGTGTTTACGTCCTTCTGGCTGTTCCGACAAAGTCCTCCTGAACGATTACGCACCTCTGACTGCCCAGAAGAGGATTCATGGTGTGAATACACATCATCGTTTAACCGGAAAAGGAGTTGTTGCAAGACTACTTACCCCTGTCTGATCCGAAGAGAATTCCCAGGGTGTTCACGTTCTTCTGGCCATTCCGAAGAGGCTCTCTCCAACAGCTACCACGGTCTGTAAAGGAGGAGAGAGTTAGTCCCGTCTTGCCGACTTGGGATTTGCAATATTCTTAACTTAATAAAGAAAATAACTTTTTACTACTTATCTGGTTGTCTGTCTAGTTGTGTTCCGGCGTTAGCTCCTTAAGGTGGTACACTTAGTAGGAGTGGTGCGAGGAGGATTTGTGCACCCTCTGGCCTGTGTCATAATGCGGTTTGTCAATGTAAATGGTCTGCAAACTTTCAAAGTGCACTATAAATATGTTTGTTCCCAAAAGAAAGAAACAATTCTAAATTGCTTGAAACAACTCATTAGTAATTCCAGTCTTACTTCCTGCACAAACCTACATAGGTTTGTAACAAATTTGCATAATGCCATCCTTTGTTCTTCATTGTCAGCCAGCGAACAATATCTACTTTTTCCTGCCTTCAAACACTGTAGTTGTAGCTGAGGCCTGGAAGTGTTTGGTTCCTGTTGTCTACATGTCGAGAAGACATTCTTTTCTGTGCTATGAATGCAGGATGTGGACTTATGCTTGAATTGATACGGTAAAATGCAATTGTTACTGTTCATACACAGATGAGCCAAAACATTATGACCACCTACTTTACATGCTCTTGGTCCTCCGCATGCTGACAAAACAGTGCTGACCCACCCAGGCAGGGACTCTAAAAGACCCCTTAAGGGTTCCTGTGGTATCTGGCAAAAAGACATTAGCAGCAATTTTTTTTTTTAAAGTTCTGTAGATATTGGGGGAATCTGGTGAATTTGGAGGCCAGGGCAACACCTTGAACTCTTTATCATGTTCCTCAAATTCCTGAACAATGTATGCAGTGTGGCAGGGTGTATTTTCCTGCAGAAAGAAACCACTTCCACCAGGGAACACCATTGTCATGAAGGGGTATACCTGGTCTGTAACAATGATTAGGTAGGTGGCACGTGTTAAATTTAAGTCCACGTGAATGGCCAGACCCAGGGTTTACCAGCAGAACATTGCTCAGAGCATCACACTCCCTCCACCGGCTTGTTGTCGTCCCACAGTGCATCCTTGTGACACAATTTTCCCAGGCAAACAGCTCACACACGGCTGTGCAAGTGATGTAAAAGAAAGGGGGACACATCAGATCAGGCTACCTTTGTCCACTGCTCCAAGGTTGTTCTGACGCTTGTGTGCACAATGGGTAGGTGCTTTCAGCGTTGGAGAGGTGTCATCATAGGCACTGATTGGTCTGCACCTATAGCCCCATACATAGATGTATTGTGACACATTCCTCCCATAACATCATTCAATTTTTGTTTGACTTGTGCCACAGTAGACCTTCTGTTGGCTCAAACCAGATGGGATAGACTTTGTTGCCCTAGTGCATCGAAGAGCCTTCGGTGCCCAACACCCTATTGCCGGTTTGTGGTTTATCCCTCCTTGGACTACTGCTGAACTGGGAGCAACCCAGCAATTGCTGGGAGCAAGCCTTGCCATTTCAGAGATAGTCAGACCCAGTTGCCTTGCCATAACAATTTGTCCCTTGTCAAAATCGCTCAGTTCTTTATTCATGCCCATTTATAGTGCATCCAACACATTGATTATGAGGACTGATTGTTTGCTTACTATCTAATCTACCCAAACCTTAATATGCTGCCTTGTTAGATTATCAATGATATTCGATTCACCTGTGACCGGTTATAATGTTTTGGCTCATCTGTATAGATGTAACCGGGTGATAAATACCCTTAAAGTTTGTTTCTCTCCTTGCATGTTAAAGTCTGTTATTTCATTGTCATTTACTATGTTTAATTATAAAGACAGGAAAAAAAACAGAGATTACCTGTACTTTCATGGAGTCATCAACAGGTGGCACTATGTGTGTTGCATACGATACAATGCATCTGCGCTCTCGCCTCAGTCATTTGGTGAGACGTGCAGCGGGCAGTGCGAGAGATGCGCGCACTCTCGGGAAATTGTAGAGGATTTGAGTTCATCCATGGGTTTTGGAACTGTTGCATTACTCTTTTTGCATTCTAAAATGGTTGTATTTTTGTATTGTCGTGTATTTAAGAGTTTAAGAGTATTGTGTTCGCTATACACAAGTGGACTGTGATACTCAAGCGTACAGTGTATCACAGCGATAATTGCACTCTGAGTAATGTAGAGCGGTGAGGAGGTTTAATTGTATCACCAGCTCTGTGAACCTCATTTATTGAATTTTGTTTTTCTGCTCTTTTCTGTTTCTTTTGTGAACATTTAACATTGGAACTGTTTCTTATCAAATTTATAAACCAACATTTGAAAATAAGTTGTTTTTATTTTACATCATTAAATGAATAAACTTAAAGTAAATAGAACCCTCTAATGTGTTCCTGGTGGTAAATCTAAATCCCCGGTCACACATTTTGGTACCAGGAGTGGGGTTGTTTATTCAATCTGATTCATTTTTTTCATGGAGCGGTATGTAGTTGGGTTAGACAATACGACAGTGGTGAATATTTTTCAGAGGCTGAGGACGTCTGGAGTGTGGAGGATCGCGGTTGCGGACGAGATGGCCAGCGTTGGGCTGATCGTGTTTCCTGTGTGTCAGGCGTGACGGCTGCTGAAGAGACTGGTCCAGCTTGACGGGGTTCCTGATGTCGATGTGTTAGCTCCCAGGATTTTATGGCCGCATCCAGGAACTGTGCACCAGCACAAGGGTGTGTTTGAGCTACTAAAAAGGACTGCGAAGGCTGAAGTTTGCGCCAGAAACATTTATCTTGAACTGAGTTGAGTTAATTCTGAGTTGATGTTATTTGACCTGCTTGTGTTAAAAATGTCTGACACTGAAGAAATGCCTGAAGAGGAGGTGCACGTCCCTGTTGTTGGGGCTGTGGGACATGACGTCATAGAGCAATTGAGGGGTCAGATTCAAGAGTTAAGGGATTGGAGGAACGATACTCTGGCCAATTGGGGAGGTAACTCGACCCACTCCTATATTTATGTTCCACGTGAACACCAGGTTCAACCTCTTAGGGGGGAGTATAACAAAGATGGTCTGTAGAGGAGTTTATTGAGGAGGTGGAAATGGTCCTACGGGCAAGAGACCAGACACAAGAAGAACAGCTTGACTTTATCATCTCTCTTTTGAAAGGGCCTGCACTGGAAGAGATGCGTTTATGTGTTGGAAACCAGTCCAGACAGGCCAGTGATTTGCTTACTTTCCTGCGGGACGCATTCGGGGAACGGCATAGCGGGACTCAATTGTTGCAATCATTAAATGACCGCAAACAATTGGATGAGGAAGATCTGTGAAATTACTCTCATGTGTAATTACTCTCATCGCCTTTTAAGCTCTGTCGCAAAGCTATCCCCAGGTGGCTTGGCAAACGAGGAGGGGATTTTGCGTGATCAGTTTGTGGAGGGTGTGCAAGATGCCGCGTTAAGGCGAGAGCTGTGTAAAATAATCAGAGAAAAGCCGCACTTGACCATGCTTGAGGTTTGCAATGAGGCTGTTCTTTGGTCCATGGAAGAAAACAGACTGACCAGAGTAGCGAATAGTCGACCAGTCCATTCAGAATTGCTTGGTCAAAATGGTGGTGCTTCTGTCGTGTCTGAGAAACAAACGGCTACTCTGTTGAATGATATTTTACAGGTGATTTACAGGAAAAGCGAATAAGTGAGCAAGAGCAGACTATTTCAGAGCTCACCAAGGCGGTCAAAGAGTTGACTGTGCAGCATTCAGTGTCTGCACCGCAGAATTATGCACCCGTATCTAAGCCGTCTCCCAGGTTTACAGAGGAGGGAGAACCTATCTGTTTCAGATGCAACGGGGTTGGGCATAACGCTAGACATTGCATTGTGAGACGGGGTGGGAGACCCAGGAGTGCTTCCAGGACTACTGAAGGGCAAGAAAAACAAGGTCCTTCTGTAGCACTACGTCAGGCTGCATGAGGGGTAGTATCTGATTCACCACCTCAGGGAACTAGTCGAGACAGGTTCCTTGAATGGGCTGTTGGAACATGCCCGATGGTGGACTTGAAAATCAAGGGTGTGCCAGTGTCATGCTTGTTGGAGACTGGTAGTCAGGTCAGTACCATTACTGAGGGATTCTTCCGAGAGCATCTATTTGGGGATGATAGTAATGTGTTGTCTACCTCAGGTTGGCTGAAGATCATGGCAGCCAATGGTTTAGACATTCCCTATTTGGGTTACATGGAGCTGGACGTGGAAGTTATGGGAATGACCCTGCCTGAACGTGGTTTCTTGGGCGTTAAAGAAACTCCTAGTCCTTCGTCTGTGGCCGTGCAGATCGGAATGAACATCATCAGTAAGTGCCGACAGATTGTTCACACTGAGTTTGACACCACACTAGGTGGTAGGCTAGAATCTGACTGGAGGGCAGTTTTCCAGCAGGCACAATCAATTGATTTAGTTGAGCGAGTTTCATTTGCATGGGTCGTGAGTAAGACTCCTGCTCATGTGCCTGCTTGGTCGGCAGCTACTGTCCTGATTAAGGGGATGGAATCCAGTAAAAAGGATGGTTCAGCGTGGTTTGTAGAACCAGCAAATACGCCCTTACCAGGAGGTTTGGTTGTAGGTTCTACCTTGATCAGGTCAGAGTTACCTGAGTGTCCAGTGAGAGTACTTAACTTGTCTCAGGAAGATCTTTAGCTTCAGCCTAGGGCCCGTCTAGGTATGTTGTCTCTAGTAGATAGTGTGGATTCGTCCTGCGAAGTGAGGTTTCAGCGAATCTCAGCAGACACAGAACGGGTCACTATGGGTGTAAGTCATGGTTCTGAGCCTCAGGCCAAATCAGTCTTGTATCACATTGACATGTGAGGCATACCTGAACAGCAGGTTCAGTTAAAAGCCGTGCTGGGCAAGTATTCAATTATGTTTGCCCTGGAGGACGATAATTTGGGTTACACAGATAAGGTTCAGCATGAGATACATCTGACTGATGACGTACCAGTGAATCCGCCATACCGGCAAATTCCACCAAATCAGTACCAGGAGGTCAGAGAGCACATCACTAAGTTGCTGAAAAAAGGTGTTATTCAGGAGAGTGTGAGTGCTTACGCCTCGCCTGTGGTACTGGTGCGCAAAACCAATGGGTCGTGCATGGATTATCGGAAGCTCAACACCAAGACGAGACGTGACGCATTTCCACTACCCAGAATTGATGAGAGCTTCGATGCCCTCAGGGGTGCAAAATTTTTCTCAACCGTGGCCTCTGGGTATCACCAGATTGCGGTGAGTGACCGGGATAGGGCCAAGACGACGTTCATCACACCTTTTGGTTTGTTTGAGTACCGGAGGATGCCGTTTGGGGTCTGCAACGGACCTTCTACCTTTCAGCGGCACATGCAGTCTGTTATGAGCGACCTGATCTTTCAGGTGTTGATAGTGTACCTAGATGACATTTTGCTGTTTTCACTGACATTTGAGGAACACCTGGAAAGATTAGAGATGATGCTGAAATGGTTAACAGACACCGGTTTAAAGGTCAAGCAGGGGAAGTGCCGTTTCCTCCAAGACTCCGTGCGTTTTCTTAGTCACTAGTTGTCGGCACAAGAGATTTCTCCTGACCAGTCAGTAATTGGAAGTCCTAAGAAACCGTCAAGGAGCTGAAGTCATTTCTAGGGTTTTGCAGCTATTATAGGAAGTTTATCGAGGGCTTCTCGAAGATAGCTGGACCCTTACATGACCTGGTAAATGCTTGCTTGCGTGAAGGCAGGTGTGTAAAGAGTGGTCGTCACTTTAGATCTGGTTGGTCTAATGAGTGTGATCATGCATTCAGTCAGTTGAAGTGGAAGTTAACGATGGCACCTGTGCTTGGTTTTGTGGAACACAAATCTGTGTGTTGGAGGCCGGAGAAGTGGTCTCTAGTCTCCAAGGTAGCACTCATACGCTTCCCGGTTACACTAGGGAACAGCTGGTCGAGTTTCAGAAAAGTGACCCTGTTTTGGGGGAATTTAGAGGGTTCTGGAACACGAAAAAGAGAGCCCCTGAGAGGTTGCACTCCGATCAAGGTCGGCACTTCGAGAGCGAGGTAATTGCTGAGCTGTGCAGACTTTATAGTGTGAAGAAGACCCGTACCACCCCTTATAAGCCGCAGGGAAATGCCCAGTGGGAACGGTATAACACTTAACAACCTGCTTCGTACATTACCACCAGAATGTAAACGGCGTTGGCCTGAGTACTGAGTACTGAGCATGGTAGTCCATGCTTATAATGTGACTCCGCATGCTACTACAAGGTTTTCTCCGTATTATTTACTTTTTTGGGGTACAGCCACATCTGCCCATTGATGCATTGTTGGGTAGCGAGGAGGTCTCAGAGGGGAAAGCTCTAGAGCAGGGGTGTCCAAACTCGGTCCTGGAGGGCCACTGTCCTGCAGAGTTTAGCTCCAACCCCAATTAAACACACCTGAAACAGCTAATCAAGGTCTTGATTAGCTGTTGAAGGTCATTAGGCATGCTAAAAACTTACAAGCAGGTGTGTTGAGGCAAGTTGGAACTAAACTCTGCAGGACAGTGGCCCTCCAGGACCGAGTTTGGACACCCCTGCTCTAGAGAGAGTGACTCGTCTGAATGAAAAGCCATTTTGTCCTCAGGTCAGTGTGGGCAAGTTGATGTATCTGCGCCAGCGGCCTCCAGGCAGGAACAAGATTCAAGACACCTGGAGCCCGATCATCTACAGATTAGTGGAAATAGTTGGCACAACTTACACTGTTGAGCCTTTGGAGGGAGGGTCCTCAAAAAGGGTTCACAGGTCGGAGTTGCATCCAGGTGCCGTGCCCACTCCTAGGCCTAGGAGTAAGGAGACGTCTGAGCCAGATACACTGCCTGTCGTTCTGGACGGGAACGAGACTTCTGAGCCAGATTTTGTTGTAGTAGAGGAGCAACCCTCTGTGAGGGGGGCCGCAAACACTTCAGTGAACTCTAGGCACTGGGTACTTCAGGGCTGAGAGATGACAGCTCTCAAGGTGGCCAGGTACAAGTATCAGCGGATACTGATAGAGAATCTGCAGAGTCTGACGGTGTGGTCCTGAATGCCGAGGCTCCAGATGAGCGTGTCCAGTCGGAAGAGCTAGAAACTGGTGAAGTGAGTAACCGAGTCCAGATAAAATTACCAGTTCCACCTGTGCAAGCGAGCCACTGCAGGTGTTCACACTAATCCTTTTCATGCACCCAGGTCCACTTGTAATGCAGTGAGTGTCAGCATGGATTTGGTGTCTCAAGTATTGGCCAGTATTGGCACTGTATTGTCAAGTCACCTTTATTTATATAGCGCTTTTTACAATACAGATTGTTTCAAAGCAGCTTTAAAAAAAGAAAGAATAAATAATGTTGTAATAATATTGTTAAATATAAATTTAAATGTCCCCAACTAAGCAAGGCAAAAGCCAATGGCGACAAAGGCGAAGAAAGGCAAAAAAGGCACAGTGGCAAGGAACCAAAACTCCATCAGGTGACAGAATGGAGAAAAAACCTTGGGAGAACCCAGGCTCAGTTAGGGGGCCAGTTCTCCTCTGGCCAACGAATGAACAGTGTATGATTATGATTCAGGCAGCATTATAGGTCCGAAGTCAGATTGGATCAGAACTTTCACAATATTTATTCAGTTCCATCTGGTTGGGGGTCGAAGTCATCACGCCGGTATGGAGACGAGTTTGTTGAGGTGTCCATGAGGCCTTCACATGGCTGATGAGGCTGGCACTTCAGGGATGCGTTGTCGTCGTGTCTATGCGATGGTCCTTCATCCGATATGAATATGGCCTAGATCCGGTTGACTGCGGTAAACCTCGGGATAAACAGAGAGACTAATATTAGCGTAGACACCATTCTTCTTATGATGTACCAAGTACAACAGGATTTATAAGAAGTGTTCCCGGTTTTGGCTGATCTAAACTATGCAGCCTAACACTGAAAAGCTAAACCATTTAGTGCTTTGTAAGTAATGAGCAATATTTTAAAATTTATACGATGTTTAATAGGGAGCCAATGCAGTGTTGACATAACCGGGCTAATATGGTCATACTTCCTGGTTCTGGTAAGAACTCTAGCAGCTGCATTTTGGACCAGCTGTAGTTTATTTATTAAAAGTGCAGGGCTCATATCAAACCCAGTAGAGCATTACAATAATCTAGCCTTGATGTTGTAGTGATCTTTTTCCTTGTAGAAAAGTTAGAAGCTCAGACCAGGAGACGGAGGAAGTTTTCCAAGCAGAAGTTCTTTATTGCTTATCGGTAGCTGCAGTCATTCCAACATCGTCTAACTTAAAGTAACTTTACATGGTATATTATAGGCATTTTAAGAGGAGGGACTTCTGGAGGTGGAGACAAATTCAAATAAAGCATGCAAATGTAGTACGAACACACCCTACTCTGAGGGCCTTACCAATCCAATGGAATCAGCATAACTATGCAAATGCTGATAGTGGCCAGGAACTCTGGTTTCAAGAGCCATCCCAGAGCCATTAAAGAAAGTCTCAGTGATCAGACTCATTTAACTTACAATGGAGAAAACAGGATTTGCCAGATTCTCTTGCTGGAAACTGTTTCACAGCTGATATCATTTACCATCCTAACCTGAAATGCTAACTTCAACAAACAGAACTTTCTCTGTTTATATATGATAGTATCAGAAACTTAAATAAAACATTTAATTAAATTTGTATTCCTTCAATTCCCCCTTTGGGATTTCTAAATAACTCCCACATAATATACAAATTTAAACACTTAAAAGTTCATTCTTATAACTTGCGTAAGTTACAGGCACATAGCTTGCTCTGTGTTGATGTTTTTGCAATTGCATGTTGACACAGAAACAAACATGCAATTCCATGAGTCTTTTCTGGTTGGAACTGTGATTTTCTCGTGATCACTCAAGTTTCTGAACCATGAAGAATAATCTTCAGTCATCTTGGTGTAATTTTGCTGAAAGATCAAGAATGTCTTGTTGGACCACCATGTTTGTGCACAAGTGAGTCCTGGAATGCAGTGATCTTCGGATGTGACATGCACACTTTCTTTCCAGCAAACAAGGCATTTGTGACATATTCATCAGCTCTAAGAATATGTTGTTTCTGGAGTCCGGACTTTGTGCGATCTTCATGATGTATAGTAGTAGGACAATCTTGATCATGTCGATGGATGACTGAAGGTTTCGTCGTCTCTGCGTTGTGTATTTTTTTTTTTCTTTTCTTTATCCTTTTGTGATAGTTGGCTCGGAAGTCGTCTAGTTGTTTCTTGAGGTTATGTCTTCATACGCAGACGAGGAGGTCGGTGTGTATGGGTCTCGGGTCAGCAAGTGGTACCTGCACAGAGGAAGAGAGAAAACAAAAGACAGGAGAGCAGTATTTGTTCAAACCCTAGGGTTTTTAACTTTTCAGAGTCTGCTGTTGTTGTTTCATTCTTTCCCTATTTTCTGAATTATTTTGACACCTAAATAGAACCAGTGAGGTAAGGATGGGCTAGTGGATGGGGAAGGCTATGAGGGAGTCTTCACCGCAAGGGTTGGCCCCCGACGCCTGTTGCAATCGGTTCTTCCCTGGGCTCCTCACTGTTCCGTGTCCTGTCATTTCCCTGTGGGAGGGGGAGCAACTTTTACAGTGTGACACAATGAGTCCAGTTTATCCTGTCACAATACTGCAACTACTTTAATTAACATCACTTGATGTACCACTTAATCTCTAATAGCTTGCAACATTCTACAGATTTCTTTGGCTACCTGTCCTGTGACGTGTGTAATCTTCATCTGAGTTATTTCTCCTTCATACTCTAACAACTTCAGTCATAGTAGACATCATACATGAGGATGAAACAATGTTCTGCATTATTGTGGACACTGCATGAGGGCATTTTACGTTTACAGTCTGACCTAACACTAGTAATGATGAAAGGCCTGTGCCGTAAAATAACATTTAAGGCTGTGAGTTTACTTAACCAGTGTTCCCCAAAGGAAGGGTGAGATTGTCACTTTCCTTTTGTTCTATTAAACAAAAATAAGTCTTTCATCTTTGTTGTAAGTTAGTGGGGAAATTAAGCACTCACAGCCCAAATGGTTAACAACTAAAACAGCTGCCCAACGAGCTTAATGACGAGGGGACAGGCTGCTTCAGAGCAGCCAGCAGGCTGAGCAGAAGCTGAGTTACATGGTTAGTTTCTCTAACATTCTTTTTGTTTTTTCTACATTCTTTTCCCCAATGTCCATGTTTGCCACAATAATAACATCTGCTGCCCTCTCTCTTAGGACATTTGCGTTTCTGTTGCTTCTCTGCGTTGACCTTAAAGGATGCTGCTGCAATGTTTACTCTCTCTTTAACATCAGAATCTCTTTCCCAAGTAGCTAACCTGTCTAGGTTACTTTGCAGGGTACTGGTAGCCCATGTGACGTCTAAGAAAGGCAATGCATTTCTATGCTCTGACAAAAGACCATCATACCATGTGCGAACTAATGGCCCATTGTCATTTAACACCTTCTCTGAAGTGTCTGCTATGCCACTGTAAGTTACAGCTGACTGACAAAATCTTTGAGTGTACTCACTAACATTCTCATGTTTCTTCTGTACACAACTAGTGATCTTTGACCAGTCCATGTTTGGTCCAACAATGTTTTTCAACGCTTTCAGAACTCCCTCTCTCAGTTTATCTTTTCTGGCATGTTGTAGTTCAGAAGTAACAGCAGACTCAAAACTGTTGAATTCAGATTCAGTTAGAATTTGTGACATCAGCTGTGTGACTTCTGCCAACGACATGTCGTAAAGACGCATTTTACTGATCAATGCCCTTCTAAACTCAGAAAAATTTCTTTGCACTGATGGCAAATTTTCAGCGATTCTCTCGATTTCTTTAGGACCTAAAGATAATTTGACTGCTTGTTTCTGCAGTATGGGGGTTACAGATTGAACAGAGTCAATGCCTTTTGCCCTAGTCTGAGCCTTTTGTCTTGCTCCACACACTTCAAATGCATTTACATCTTTATCTATCAAACCAGAATTTCTAGTGTTTTCTAGTCTACAGAAAGACTGTAAATCAGGATAGCTTTCATCTGACTGTTGGTCTTCAGAGTCACATTTGGTTGAGGCCTGATTATGGCTCACCTTTGTCTTGAAACAGGACACTTGAGTCTGCAATTGTTTGTTTTGTTCATTTAACTTATCAATACACCTAGCTTGTTCTTGTGCAATGGATAAGCTATATTCTCTATGGCAACAGATTATGCCTTTCATGTTTTTCTTTCTGATACATGCGCCTAACACCTTCTTGCATTCTTCAATAGACCAAACTTTGTCTGGATCAATACCAAATTTCTTTGTCAAATCCAATCTAACTGACTCAGTCACTATGGAGTCCATTTTCTCTCCTAACAATGACTTGAACTCAGTGTCTGTCCATAAAGGGCTTGCTAATCCACGTTTCTCAGTAGTTGGAATCAGTCTAGCATTCTTCCTAACCATTTTGTGGATTTCTTTGTTACCAACTTAATAAAAAAAAAAAAAAAAAAAAACTTCTCTCTATTATCTACAACAGAGGGTACAATCTTATTAGCACATGATGCTAAACAAACAAACACTCAAACTTCTCTGTTCAAAACAGAGGCTACACTTGTTAACACAGATCAAACTATTGTTAACCTTCCTTGGCAGAGCAAAGCGTAACACAAATTACTAGCACTTTACGCTAATCTTCCCTGATTGAATCAGAGGATACAAACAACTTCCCTGACTATTCAGAGGATAAAACCAAAATATTATTAGCACGTAATGCTAACCTTCTCTGTGACCAGAGGGTAACCAAACCAATATATTAACACGTAATGTTAAAACTTCCCTGCCTGAAAAACAGAGGATACATTTCATCTCTAAAAGCAACTTTAGAGGATAAATTTAGTTAACAAACCCTACAGCTGTCTGTTAACTTCTTCTCTGGCGCCCCAGAGGAATGACAAATTTGTACTGGTCTTCAGTGGTTCTTTGAATAGAGTGAAACTCACCAAATCGTTCGCTGTACGGAAAGGTTCCGTCTGGAAACTCAGTCAGAAAGTTCTTTCTTTGTTGAGCTTGAAGTTTCAAGATTCAGTCTGGAACTGGAAAGTCAGATCTTTGTTGAGCTCAATCTGGATTCAAAAGATTCAGTCTGGAACTGGAAAGTCAGATGTTGAGATCTTTGTTGAGATATTTATTGAGTTTCAGTTCTGGAACTCAGTTAGCTTTGTTGAGATCTTTGAGCTTTGAAGTTTTCAAATCAGTCTGGAAAAGTTCATTCTTTGTTGAGTTTCAGTTTCTCCATCCGGATCACGGCACCATCTGTAGTGATCTTTTTCCTTGTAGAAAAGTTAGAAGCTCAGACCAGGAGACGGAGGAAGTTTTCCAAGCAGAAGTTCTTTATTGCTTATCGGTAGCTGCAGTCATTCCAACATCGTCTAACTTAAAGTAACTTTACATGGTATATTATAGGCATTTTAAGAGGAGGGACTTCTGGAGGTGGAGACAAATTCAAACAAAGCATGCAAATGTAGTACGAACACACCCTACTCTGAGGGCCTTACCAATCCAATGGAATCAGCATAACTATTCAAATGCTGATAGTGGCCAGGAACTCTGGTTTCAAGAGCCATCCCAGAGCCATTAAAGAAAGTCTCAGTGATCAGACTCATTTAACTTACAATGGAGAAAACAGGATTTGCCAGATTCTCTTGCTGGAAACTGTTTCACAGCTGATATCATTTACCATCCTAACCTGAAATGCTAACTTCAACAAACAGAACTTTCTCTGTTTATATATGATAGTATCAGAAACTTAAATAAAACATTTAATTAAATTTGTATTCCTTCAATGTCATGAACACATGAACTAATTGTTCTGCATTTTTAATTGAGAGCATATGACGTAATTGAGATATATTTTTAAGATGAAAAAATGCGATTTTACAGATACTAGACATGTGACTTTCAGATGAAAGATTGGTATCAAAGAGCACACCCAGGTTCCTAACCGACGACGAGGACTTGACAGTGCAGCCATCAAGTGTTCAACAGTATTCTAGGTTATTACGTGAGGAAGTTTTTTGTACAATAATTAGAATTAGTCTTTTTTTCAGAATTAAGTAGTAGAAAATTACTAGTCATCCAGTTTTTTATATCAGCTATGCATTCCGTTAATTTTGTGGATTGGTAAGTTTCGTCAGGGCGTGAAGAAATATAGAGCTGAGTATCATCAGCATAACAGTGAAAACTACTGCCATGCTTCCTAATGATATCTCCTAAGGGTAGCATGTACAGAGTGAACAGCAACGGTCCTAGTACTGAGCCTTGTGGTACATCATACTGAACTTTTCACCAATGAGACATCTCTTCATTTACTACTACGGTCAGATAAGTATGATTTAAACCATGCTAGTGCAATTCCACTAATGCCAACATAATTTTCGGTCAATATTGAAAATTATTGAAATCGACACATGTTTGTGGTCGATATTGTCAAATGCAGCACTAAGATTGAGTAACACTAATAGAGAGATACAACCACGATCGGATAATAAGAGCAAATCATTTGTGACTCTGAGAGCTGTCTCAGTACTATGAAACTCTCTAAATCCTGATTGAATGTCCTCGCAGATACCATTTCTTTCTAAAAAGGAACAGTTGTGAAGATACTGCCTTTTTTAGTATCTTTGACAGAAAAGGTAGATTCGAGATCGGCCTATAATTGACTAATTTTGTATGATCAAGTTGCGTTTCTTTAACAACCATTTTAATCATAGCCATAGCAATTCTTCTAATAGGGTTGAAAAATAAGTAGATCTAGCAGTTTTTAAGGCCTCTCTGTATGTAAATACCTCTAGTTTTGTTTTCTTCCAGTTGCGCTCCATTTTTCTGTCTGCTCTCTTAAGGGCCTGAGTGTGCTCGTTGTACCATGGCTTTGGACTATTTTCTTTAATCTTCTTTAAGCGCAAAGGAGCAACTGTGTCTAAAGTGCTGGAAAAGAGAGTAAAAAGTTTCTGTCACAATATGTTGCGAGTTCTTCTAAGCTATCTAGGATGCTGAGATGATGAAACTGATCAGGAAGATTATTTAAAAAGCAATCTTTAGTGGCAGAAGTGATAGGTCTAACATATTTGTAACACGGAGTCGGCTTTGCAGCCTTGGCTAAATGAAGTTTACACGAGACTAGATAATGATCTGAGATGTCATCGCTCAGCTGCAGAATTTCAACGGCATCAACATTGATTCCATGTGATAATATTAGATCTAGAGTATGATTATGACAATGAGTAGGTCCTGACACGTTTTGTATAACTCCAATTGAGTTAAGAATGTCTTTAAATGCCAATTCCAATGCATTTTTTTTCGTTATCTACATGTATATTAAAATCTCCAACAATTAGGACTTTATCAGCAGCCAGTACTAACTCTGATAGAAAGTCAGTAAATTCTTTGATAATGTCTGTATGGTGCCCTGGTGGCCTGTATACAGTAGCCCGCACAAATCTCAAATTTGATTTATCATTTACACTAGATATTGTTACATTATGCACCAACACTTCAAAAGTATTATATATTAGAAACTAGACTTAGTAATTATGAAAATATTACTATAAATTACAGCAGCACCTCCCCCTTTGCCTTTCATATGAGGTTCATGTTTATAACCATAATCTTGGGGGGTGGACTCATTTAAAGTAATGTAATTGTTTAGTTTTAGCCAGGTTTCTGTCAAACACAGCACATCTAGGTTATAGTCAGTAATCATATCATTAACAATAAGTGCTTTTTAAGTAAGGGATCGAATATTCAGTAACCCGAGCTTTATCATTTGTTCATTTGTATTATATCTGTTTTTTTTATTTTTTGAACATCAATTAAAAAAAAAAAAATCACACAGTAAAAGTATTTATCATAATGTACTTTAAATAACATTAAAAAATTATGTCAGAAACATATCAGTTCTGCTGTTGTTATGCCATTACCAGTACCAGTGATGTTGTACAATGAGGATGTTGTCATGTCGAGGGAAATAGTCATCAGTGTCCCAATGTTTAGTGAGTCAGGGCCCTTACTGTTCTGCCTGAATTTGTGTAAACAATATACTAATTCACAAACTAGGAAGCTGATTGAGATGCACCCAAAGTGTTAGCCTCAACTGCTTACTCATGATTCATATCAACACAGCTAAAAGTATTTGGACCTATTTTTGAAACTAGCCTACTTTTATCTCTTAATCTGTAAGAGTTGTGCTTTTTGTGTTTGAGTTAGGGGAGGCTCAGCGCTCGAAAAGTGATGTTTGCAAGGTTTTTATTTTTGTAATTCCACTAGGTGCCACTAGTGTCGCAGAAACTACATCCTTCACCTTTAATCCAGCCTAAGCTGATTTGCTGGTTTGACCTACTCTTCCAGGCTGGTCTGTTGGCTGGTTTTAGATGGGTTTGGACACTTTCTTAGCTGGTCAGACTGGGATACTTGGTGTCTACCTAAACTAGCTGAACCCCAGGTTGGCTTGGCTGTGAGACCAGGGGCCTGTACCATGATGGTAGTTGAACAAACTCAGGTTCCAGGATTAGTTTTGAGTTGACAAAACCAAACCAATCCAACCAGGCTTTGTTGGTACCATGATGCTGATCATCAAATTTACAAGATTGAAAAATATAAAGAATTTAAACAAATTTACACAGCAAGAAGAAAATAGCTGTCTATGAAAGAGGACAACTAAAATAAAAAGTATTGCTATAACAGTGCAAGTAAAAGTTGTGAAGTTAGTTTATACATTTGATAAAAGTAGAGAAAATGTAACATTTAAGCTCACATGTAGTCATTTTATAGCTTTATCTATTGATTCTAAAGCGTATTTATATGACATTTATATATTTATTCAATTAAACTGTGCATAATAATAATTGATAAACTAAAATTGTACATGTGTGATCGATTAAGGGTACAATAATTACATAAATAATATCTAAATCATAGAAAATTATTATTCTAAATAAGCATTACTAAAAGCCGGACGATTTTGTCTTTAAAAAATCATTTGCTGTGTAGTGATCTTTAATTTGGAGTGGAAACAGGTGTAGTGACTTTATCGCATCAGACATGTGTCACTTTGCTCACAGCTGATTGATCCAAGTTCGGTTTGCAACCTCTTACCTGGAACATAACCTGCCCCGGACCAGGTTAGCCGCGGAGTGTAAGTTACTATGGCGATGAACACTGGTAAAAGCCAAACCACTTTCATGGTGCCTAAAACCCAGGGTTGGCCTAAACTAAACTGAAACATATCGGGCTAGCCACCTAAACCGGCTTCATGGTCAGTGTTGGGAGTAACGCGTTACAAAAGTAATGCATTACAGTAACATATTACTTTTTGCTGTAACGCAGTAGTGTAAGGCGTTACTAATCAATTTTCAGTAATATTTTACTCGGTACATGTATTGTAAGGCTTGCATTACAACAGACTTTTAGTTTTAATTGTAAAAAAAACAAAAACAAAAAAAAAAACCAGCAAGACCCCGAGACATTAACGAATGAAAAATGCAAGTAGGCTAAATTACCTGTTCGTGCTCAGTCAATAGCCGCGTGTGGTGTCCAAGTCTGTAAATAAAGACTAAATGGCAGCGTCTGATATATTTGTATAGCGATTTATGTTTTACAGGAGTGCCGTGAGGTATGATTTCGGCCTCTGTGCTCGCGCTGGCCAGTGGAAAAGCAGTTAATGGTGAAGATGGCATGAAGAAGACTATACATTCGCGAGATGGACGTATGCGCATTAGGCCATTCGTTCTGTGTTTTCTTTCTAAACAGTTAGGCTATGTTTGTGTGGTATTTTTCATGTTTTCATCACGCAATCATGTTTTTGATGCGGTGGTGACGCGTTCATGTAAGGGCGGCGGCGCTGCCGATAAAGCACCTAAAAGCTGTCACAAAGAACCGGCAAAAGCAATGATTATGAATATGTCAAATATAGCAAGGAGACATTTTAATTGTTTATTAAGAAAGTCAAGATGAAGTTGACGATGCTGACTCGCGATCTTCGCAGTAGGCTAGTGAATGCACCAGAGAGAAATGCACATTTCATTTAATAAGCAGAGAGCAGTCTGTTTTCTTTCGTTTTGAATTGTTCTGTTTACAAGTAGACATTTCAATATAGATATATTTTTCAGGTCCGTGAATAGGCTACCTTATACGCTGAGTTTCGGTTCATTTATGAGACGCGCTCCAGTTCACGCGCCGGCACCTTCGTGTCATGATTATAATTGTCTGCTATATTTAGCCTACTTCTTATTTATTAAATCCAGGCAATTGGTTGATGAAACATTGATTAAAATTAAGATACAATTAATACAAAACGAAATTCACTTTAAAGAAAGGCTTTCTGTATAAGGTCTCTGTGAAAGTTTTAAAGCAGTCTTTTAGTGCTGCTTCAGAGCGGTTGCGTCCATAACGGAGAACTGTCACGTCTGTAACATTGTTTTTTCCTCATAAATGCGAACACGAAAAATCAAATAAAATGAATATTTTATGTTCTGTGGAGAGCCAACCCTTCTTCATCCGATTTGCGCAGTGTAATTCACAGAATTACAACAAAAAAAATCGTTGCCTCCTAAAAGTTAAAGATTTTTTTTGTCACGCATGACTGTCTATTTCCCTAATATTAAATCTAAAACGCATGTGTAGACTGATATTTTTCTAATGTCTGGACTCCTTTCAGGGAGGAGCCTATGGATAAACAGACGTTTCAATAGTTTGGTATTAATGCATTTTCTGAGAATTTATATTTCAAGTTTTGACTGCAAACGTCATGTCCATAACGCTGGAATTCCCAAATTTTAAATAATTTATCCTCAACTAGTTTTGTGGTGTAGGTCTACGTATTTTATAATGTTAAGTTAACTTCAAATAATACTAATAGTAATTTAAAGATGTGGTAGCATTGGATCTGGACGGTATGGATAACGCTGGGAGTTGGAAGGGGTGTGTCGCGATTCTGCAGGTTCGTGGATCTGAGTGTCGCGATTTCGGTTTCATATCGCATATCGTTACAGCCCTAGTCATTTTATAATGTTAAGTTCTACTTCTGTATAGTTATTTTGGTGAAAGTAACTCAAAAGTAATACAGGAGTAATGTAACGCATTACAATTCTGAGACAGTAATATTGTAAGGTAATGAATTACTTTTAAATAACAGTAACAAGTAATATATAATGTATTACAGTTTGGAAGTAACTTGCACAACACTGTTCATGGTATAGGCCCCAGCTGTTACGTGTGGGTTTTTGTTGTGTCTTGTATATCACGTGATTCCTTGTTTGTCATGTGACCCTGCCATGTGTCTTGTCTTTTGTTTGTTGTTGCTCAGTGTCCACAGGTGTTCCTTGTCCATGTTTATTAGTCTCCCCAGGTGTTTCTTATTAACCACGCCCCCTTGTTAGTTTGTTTGTCTGTGTATTTAAACCCCTGTGTTTCAGTTGTTGGCTGTCGGTTGTTGTTTAATGTTATTTCTGTCTTGTTCTGAGTTCCCTGGATTTCCTGTTTGTATTTGTTTAATTAAATGTGCTTGCGATTGGATTCACTCTCCGTTTCATCCTTGCTGCCATGTAACAGAACAACCGACCAATATGAATCCAGCAGCACAGATCTCACCTGATCTTCCCAGCATGAGCCGGGAGTTCGCCGGTCAGATCGCGGCCTTGGCTCTGGATAGCTGCGATCTATTCCAGTATACCTGGGGGTTTGCCCCTCTCGCTGCCTCCTGCTCTCTCGGTGACGAGGCGGTTAAGCTGTGTTACCGGCTAGGGGCTAAGGAGGTCGATCCGAGGGAGCTTCCCGATCTCTCGGGTCTGAACTGGAGAGAGGCACTCGGCCGATGTCTGGAGAGCTTCCTTCCGCGGTACGCCAGGTCATCACCTGATCTCCGCATCCAGCCAGAGACCGTCCAGCCAGAGAACGTCCAGCCAGAGCTTCACGTCAGCCACGTCCAGCCAGAGCTTCACGTCAGCCACGTCCAGCCAGAGCTTCACATCAGCCACGTCCAGCCAGAGCTTCACGTCAGCCACGTCCAGCCAGAGCTTCACGTCAGCCACGTCCAGCCAGAGCTTCAAGTCAGCCACGTCCAGCCAGAGCTTCACGTCAGCCACGTCCAGCCAGAGCTTCAAGTCAGCCACGTCCAGCCTGAGCTTCAAGTCAGCCACGTCCAGCCAGAGCTTCAAGTCAGCCACGTCCAGCCAGAGCTTCAAGTCAGCCACGTCCAGCCAGAGCTTCAAGTCAGCCACGTCCAGCCAGAGCTTCAAGTCAGCCACGTCCAGCCAGAGCTTCAAGTCAGCCATGTCCAGCCAGAGCTTCAAGTCAGCCACGTCCAGCCAGAGCTTCAAGTCAGCCACGTCCAGCCAGAGCCAGTCCTCGAGCAAGAGCCAGGGCCAGTCTTCGAGCAAGAGCCAGAGCCAGTCTTCGAGCAAGAGCCAGAGCCAGTCTTCGAGCAAGAGCCAGAGCCAGTCTTCGAGCAAGAGCCAGAGCCAGTCTTCGAGCAAGAGCCAGAGCCAGTCTTCGAGCAAAAGCCAGAGCCCTCACCGCTGGTCCCGTTCAGCCCAGCGCCCTCTCGCTCTCGGAGACGGAGGAGGAAGAGGACTTCCCGCATCCCGCAATACCTGGAAGTCCTTCCTGTACTTCCTGTCAGCCCAGAGTCCTCGCCGCTGGTCTCGGCCGATCCAGAGACTGTTCAAGTCACGTCTGCCGATCCAGAGACTGTTCAAGTCACGTCTGCCGATCCAGAGACTGTTCAAGTCACGTCTGCCGATCCAGAGACTGTTCAAGTCACGTCTGCCGATCCAGAGACTGTTCAAGTCACGTCTGCCGTTCCAGAGACTGTTCAAGTCACGTCTGCCGATCCAGAGACTGTTCATGTCACTTCCTCCGAGCCAGAGACACTTCACATCACTTCTACAGAGCCAGTGTCTACAGACAAGATGGCCGATCCAGAGTCGGTTCACGTTTCTTCCTCCGAGCCAGTGTCTACGGACAAGATGGCCACCTTCGAGCCAGTGTCTACGGACAAGATGGCTGCCTTCGAGCCAGTGTCTACGGACAAGATGGCCGATCCAGAGACTGTTCACGTCACTTCCTCCGAGCCAGTGTCTACGGACAAGATGGCCGAACCAGAGACTGTTCACGTCACTTCTGCTGATCCAGAGACTGTTCACGTCACTTCCTCCGAGCCAGTGTCTACGGACAAGATGGCCGAACCAGAGACTGTTCACGTCACTTCTGCTGATCCAGAGACTGTTCACGTCACTTCCTCCGAGCCAGTGTCTACGAACAAGATGGCCACCTCCAAGCCAGTGTCTACGGACAAGATGGCCGCCTCCGAGCCAGTGTCTACGGACAAGATGGCCGCCTCCGAGCCAGTGTCTACGGACAAGATGGCCGCCTCCGAGCCAGTACCTACGGACAAGAGTCCGTTCCTGTTCCCGAGCCAGAGTCTGTTCCTGTTCCCGAGCCAGAGTCTGTTCCTGTTCCCGAGCCAGAGTCTGTTCCTGTTCCCGAGCCAGAGTCTGTTCCTGTTCCCGAGCCAGAGTCTGTGATGTCTGTTCCCGAGCCAGAGTCTGTGTTGTCTGTTCCCGAGCCAGAGTGTGTTGTCTGTTCCCGAGCCAGAGTGTATGATGTCTGTTCCCGAGCCAGTGTGTGTGTTTTCTGTTCCCGAGCCAGTGTGTGTGATGTCTGTTCCCGAGCCAGTGTGTGTGATGTCTGTTCCCGAGCCATTACATTACATTTACATTACATTTATTCATTTAGCTGACGCTTTTATCCAAAGCGACTTACAATTGCTATATATGTCAGAGGTCGCACGCCTCTGGAGCAACTAGGGGTTAAGTGTCTTGCTCAGGGACACATTGGTGTCTCACAGTGGATTCGAACCCGGGTCTCTCACACCAAAGGCATGTGTCTTATCCACTGCGCCATCACCACTGAGCCAGTGTGTGTGATGTCTGTTCCCGAGCCAGTGTGTGTGATGTCTGTTCCCGAGCCAGTGTGTGTGATGTCTGTTCCCGAGCCAGTGTGTGTGTTGTCTGTTCCCGAGCCAGTGTGTGTGTTGTCTGTTCCCGAGCCAGTGTGTGTGTTGTCTGTTCCCGAGCCAGTGTGTGTGTTGTCTGCTGTTCCTGAGCCGGAGTCTGTGTCGTCTGTTCCGGAGTCTGTGTCGTCTGTTCCAGAGCCGGTGTCGTCTGTTCCAGAGCCGGTGTCGTCTGTTCCAGAGCCGGTGTCGTCTGTTCCAGAGCCGGTGTCGTCTGTTCCAGAGCCGGTGTCTGCTGTTCCAGAGCCGGTGTCTGCTGTTCCAGAGCTGGTGTCTGCTGTTCCAGAGCCGGTGTCTGCTGTTCCAGAGCCGGTGTCTGCTGTTCCTGAGCCGGTGTCTGCTCCGCCCTGGCCGCCCGAGGGGTCGTCTCCGCCCTGGCCGCCCGATGGACTGTCTTCTCCGCCATGGCCGCCCGAGGGGTCCACAGGTGTTCCTTGTCCATGTTTATTAGTCTCCCCAGGTGTTTCTTATTAACCACGCCCCCTTGTTAGCTTGTTTGTCTGTGTATTTAAACCCCTGTGTTTCAGTTGTTGGCTGTCGGTTGTTGTTTAATGTTATTTCTGTTTTGTATTTGTTTAATTAAATGTGCTTGCGATTGGATTCACTCTCCGTTTCATCCTTGCTGCCACGTAACACCAGCTTTGTCTGGTTAAAGGATGTTTTTTTTTAATGCTAGCAAAACTCCCTGCTACAATGCTAGTGTTACATGTCTGTTTGTTTTTGGACTTCTGTGTTCATTTTGTTCAGTTTGCCGCCACTCCTTGTTTCCATGATCTCCATCACTAGTTCATTTGGTTCAGCTGTGTCTTTCATTATCTTGTTTATAAGTCTAATTAGTTCCTCCCTATCACCTGTGTATTTAAGTCTGAGTCTTGTGCTGTTTAGTTGTCTGTCATCGTTGATGTTGACCTGGTTGTTCTGTTTTGTGTTTCCTAATCTCCTGAGCATTTCTGTACGTTTAAAGTTTATGATTAATAAAGACTGCTGCATAGAGATCCTGTTTCCTCGTTGCTGCAACCAGAGACCTAACAGTCAGAGGTGGAAAGTCCAGGGGTCAGAAAGTAAATGTTTATTCCACCCATGAACTCAGTCAGCTGATTTCACTAATTAGTTATATCTCCTGTCTGAATAAGCAAATCCAGGTGATTGGAACAAAATACTGAGGACTTTTACTTTCTGAACCTGGACTTTACACCTCTGCTAGTTAGCCCTTACAAAAAATAAGTTTATTCAAGTGTGCTATTACTATACTTCTTTTGAACTAAAAAATAAGAAAGTCTACTGGAGATCCCTTCAGCCTGGGAAATCAATACACAACCTTGAATAGATACATTTCTTTGGAGCCAACAATAATCTTTCTAAAATTTTCCAGTAATTCTCCCTGAGGCTGATTTGCTAATTACAATAGCCAAGTATCTGACTACCTGTTTTACCTGTATTCCAGATATACTTGAATCATCCAGATGGTGAACAGCCATAAACTCACTCTTAAGACCTATTTGGATGGGACTAGTTTAACATGGAGAGGTGGGGTACAGTAATAATTACCAGAGCTTCTCTGTGATTTTAGTCCCGTCCGAATGTGCCATTTCAGTAATCATTACGGGCAATGTCAGTAAAGATTACGGTGACTTTTACCTTCAGTAAAAAGGTTTGGAAAAATTACCTCAATACTAATTCCGTGCAAATAGACTCGCTGTAAATATGTACGTAAATATTTCGTCATTTCGTGTTTAAAAGTAGTTTTCCGCATTTTAATCAAGTATGGAGATGCTTGAAAAGCATTCAGTTGCGCTCTAGACGCTGGGACAAGTCTGTGGCAAAAACACCTCGGTTACTAACGTAACCTCGGTTCCCTGAGAGTAGGGAACGAGTATTGCGTAAGTTAGCTTACTCTATGGGAAAACTCCTTTTCTCGAGAATATTGAAGCCAAATTTTTAAAACGCAGTGCAGCTGCAGATCGCTTCACGCCAGAGCACGTCAGAGCCTGCCAGTATGGGCGTGGCTTATAGCTATATAAGCCCCGATTTTCGCCATAGAATTCAGGTTAAATCAACTGATTACGTTAATAACTGATACGTTCCCTTTCGAGAGATCTCTCTTATTGCGTAAGTTAGCTTACGCTATGGGAACCCCTTTCAAAACGCTGTGCGTGCTTAACAACTTTGCCCCATACTATAGCCTAGGGCCAAGTGGCCTTATAGTTGTGGAAAATCTGCTTAAACACTTTATTCATACGGAAAGAACCCTCGCCTGTAAGGAGGAAACTTCCATGTTATAAAACCTCATAAATGTCGACGGTGAGTACCAGCCGGCCGCCACACAAATATCTTCAATTGGTATTCCACTCGACCATGCTCATGACAAGGTCATGCCTCTCATGGAATGAGCTTTAGGGACAACGTAGGCCCTTAGACTCATAAGCCAGCGAGATAGCATCAACTATCCAACGTGGCAGTCTCTGCTTCATGACCGCAAAACCTTTGGTGCGGCTGCCGAATCATACGAAGAGCTGTTCTGACTGCCCGAAGGGAGCAGAATGCTCCAGATGGACTCTGAGAGCCCTCACAGGGCAGAGTAGATTTGCGTCTCTTTCATCTTCTGACGAGGGAAGAGCTGACAGCGAAATGACCTGCACTCTGAACGGAGTAGAGAGCACTTTTGGAACATACCTGTGCCTTGGCTTAAGGACGACTCTGGAGTCGTTGGGCCCGAATTCAAGGCAGGAAGCACTCATTGAGAGTGCTTGCAAATCACCCACTCGCTTGACTGATGCCAGTGCTAGCAAGAGAGCGGTTTTGAGTGAAAGAGGCTTCAGGTCAGCAGACTGAAGCGGCTCGAAAGGGCCCCTTCCGTGGCCTCCAGGACCGTGGAGAGGTCCCAAATAGGTACAGAGGAAGGTCGAGGCGGGTTTAGCCTTCTGGCCCCCTTGAGGAAGCGCACGACTAGGTCGTTTGTTCCCAGTGATTGCCTGGCCACGTGGGCGTGAAGTGCTGCTATGGCCCCCACATATACTTTGAGTGTGGAGGGGGTGCAACCCGCATCCACAAGCTCTCGTAGAAAGGAAAGTACCCTTGTTACTCCACATGAGTAGGTAGGAGGTTCCGTGCTGTGCACCAGCTGGAGAACACTGACCATTTTAGAGTATAAAGACGCCTGGGTGAAGGTAACCATAGGTGGTTCCTCCAGAGCGGGGCTATCAAGAGTACTAAACACATGCTCTCCCTGATCCGTTCGATGACCTGAGGTAGCATCGTGACTGGCGGGAATGCATACAGCGGGCGGTGTGGCCAGTTCTGGGCTCCTCTGTCTCCCCTGTCTTTGTAGACAAATGCTTGGCAACGAGCGTTGTCTTCTGAGGCAAAGAGTTCGACCTTTGCCTCGCCAAAGATGCTCCATATCAGCTGAACCGTTTGTGGGTAAGGAGACCATTCCCCCGGGGGGACATTGTCTCTGGATACCATATCCGCACCCTGGTTCAGAATGCCTGGCACGTGTGCCGCTCTCAGCGAGCCCAGGTTGAGCTGAGCCCATAGCAAGAGGTGTTTGGCCATGGTGTGCAGGTTGCTCGATCTGAGCCCGCCTTAGGCAATTTTTATAGGAAACATGTTGTCCGACTGGACCAAGACGTGGTGACCTTTTATGTGTGGAAGGAAAGCTTTTAGTGATTGAGCGACCGCTCTCATCTCTAGACAGTTTATGTGTAGGCGCCTCTCCGGGCTCGACCAAAGGCCGGAGATGGGCCTGCCCTCGTATAGGGCCCCTCAACCTTTGTTGGAAGCATCTGTCGAGATCACTTTCCTCTTCGAAATCACGCCCATACTCACGCCGGACTGATACCTGTCGGCTGCTTTCCAAGGAGCCAAGGCTCTGACACAGCCATGGTTCACTTTGATGCGTAAGTGGCAAGATCGGCACACGTGAGCTGGTACACGGGGTTTCAACCAGCGCTGGAGGGGACGCATATACAGTAGACCCAGCTGGAGTACTGATGATGCTGAACCCATGAGGCCTAACATCCTCTGAAATCTCTTTAGAGGCGCACAAACGCCTGCTCTGAACGATGCCTCTAGACGCTGGATTGTGAGCGTGCTCTCATCTGTATAGAATTTATGACTGTTCCCAGGAAAGATATACTCTGGCTGGGAGACAGCACGCTTTTTGAAGCATTGATCCTGAGACCTAGGCATTCTAGATGGCTGAGGAGCCAGGATCTGTGAGTTATTAACTGCGCCTCTGATTGGGCTATAACCAGCCAATCACCAAGGTAGTTCAACACTCGCACTCCCCGTTGTCTCAGGGGGGTAAGAGCTGCGTCCATGCACTTCGTAATCGTACGGGGTGCTGGATAGACCGAATAGTAGGACTGTGTACTGATAAGCCTGCCCCTTGAAGGAGAATCTCAAGAATGGACTGTGATGGGGTGTTATCTGAATGTGAAAATAAGCATCTTTCAGATCCACTGAGAAAAACAAATCACCTGGGCGAATCTGCGCGAGGATTTGTTTGGTTGTCAGCATTCTGAACGGACGCATCATAAGCGTTTTGTTCAGGTGTCTGAGAGGAAATAGTGACTGTGAAAACCCGATTTGCTTAGTGATAAAGGGACTGGCTCTACAGCCCCTTTCACTAACAGTTCTGACATTTCGGTGCGAAGGACGTGAGCCACGTCGCTTCTCACCGATGTCTCGACCACTGCTAGAAAGCGAGTAGCCTCGTATTATTATGTTCAAAACCCATTCTGATATTTCGGGGATGGCTTCCTAGGCCTTGGCCCGCATAGCTAGGGATTGAATGAAGTCTGGGGACAGACCGCTTTGTGATAGGGACCCGGCGGCCCAGCTGTTTTGTGTTTGTGATACTGTGTGAACAGTGCTTATGTGCAGGGGTGCGTACTTAATAGTGGGCACACAACCTACATTCATTACACTTCCAGCGTGAGCCGGAGGGAAAGCTGATACTGTGGGGACAGTGCTTACGTGCTGGGGTGCATACTTTATAGTGGGCACACAACCTACATTTGTTACACCTCCAGCGCGAGCCGGAGTAAGAACAGGCAGAAAAGTGCTCTTTTCGTGCTTATTTTTGGAAACTGCTGTCGCTTCATTGAGCGAGAGCAGTGACGGACTTTAGCCGCTGGGCGGGGCTGAGAGACTAGCGGCGCTGGTTTTACTTGCTGAGGAAGCGGCACCTTCTTGTGGCGGCCCGAAGCAGAGCTGGATCGTTTAGGGAGGAAGTGACGCATGGCCTGCGACGCTTTCTGAGTCTCTGTGTAACGTTCCGCGAAACCTTTGACTGCTGGGCTGAACAGACCGGCAGTGGAGATAAGGGAGTCCAGAAAAACTGCCCTATATGCATCCTTCATCTCTGTTAAATTTAACCAAAGGTGACATTCAAGCACCGTCAAGTTCGCCATGCTACTACCAATTGCCTGGGCGGTTGATTTGGTGGCTCACCGAGCAAGGTCTGTGGTGCTGCGCAGGTCTCTGAAAGCTTCCGGTTCAGGTCCAGACTAGTCCATCGAGCGGAGAAGTTTGGCCTGAAAAACCTGAAGGACAGCCATGGTGTGAAGCGCTGAAGCAGCTTGGCCAGCGGAGGCGGAGGCGTAGGCTTTTTTAGCTTTCCATCCCATAGTGGTGGGCGGGCAAAGGTGTGCGGCCACCGCTTCTTCGAGGGGAAGAATTGCTGCGTATCCTTTCTCCACAGCTCTGTCGATGATCTAGAACGTTGAGGAGATGGAAGGCTTTAGACGAGCTGAATGTGGCGCTTTCCACGACTTCGTTAGCTCGTCGTGTACTTCTGGAAAGAAGGGAGCAGGTCCCTGCTGAGTCCTGCAGGAACCATTCGTCTAGCCTACTGCGCGTGGGCTCCTTGGGCGAAGACCACTTGAGCCTGAGGTCTTCAATGGCCTTAGTCAACACACGGAGAAGCTCTGCGTCAAGGCTGGTTCTTACGTCGTTCGCGCTGGTTTGTGTTGAGGGTGCGGGGTTGGCCATGGAGCCTGCCAACTCCTCGCATTCAAATGCAGCGAATCTTCTTCGTCTGATCCCCCAAAAGAGACGAGACCGGCCGCTCACTGAGAGGGGCGCTGGTCCGCCTTTTTGAACAGGACCGGCGAGGGGAGAGAGCGAGGTACGCGGGGACTGGGCCAGCGTGTGCTCGCTTGTATTCATCCGCTCTGGCATCCTCTGTGCGCGGTGCTTTTTCTTGTGCAGCTCGAGCAAAGGAAAAGGGGGAGCGGGAGGCGCGGGGTTGTCGTCGGCAAAGGTGGCCAGTCGACCCCGCAGTGTGGAGAGTGCCATCTCATCACACTCCGGGCAGCCGCCCTTAGAGAGTTCAGCTTCCGCGTGGTCACAGCCCAAACAGGAAGCGCAAAGGATGTGACGATCTCTGCCGAAGAGAGGGCCTCTGCACGAGGCGCAGGTGACCCGAGGCATTTGAAACTACGCCAAGAATTTCCTCTTTTAGAAAGTGAGTCGCTGCGGTGAACACACTAGCTTTAAGGCGAGACACTACAGGTGAATAGGGTAATTTTTTTAACTAGCAGATATCACCATGAAACTTTGCCAGTTGATTACCTACATTAAGATGAGAAAAAAATGTATTACAAGTTTTCTGTAATTTAATGTTTAAATATGCAAATGAGGCATTGTCTAATTAAATATGTGCCATTTTGCATATATTTTAAAAAACGAAATCTGAGTATTGGACAAAGCCAGGTTCAAAATTATTTTTTCATTGTGTTCACATATTAGATGGGGAAAAAAAATTACAGAGGGATTTATGGATATCTACTTTTGTTATCCTGTAAATCAGAATATACTGCCAATAGCCTTAAATTATTTTCGCCATGTTTTTTGGAATAAAATGTTATATAAATCAGGCTAAGAATAATATATTTACAAATTCCTCTGTAAATGTCTTCATAATATAACTAGGTACAAGACTGGAAAGTTTGGTGTATATAGGTGCTACTGAAGTGGATATTTCGGACTTGGAGTATGAGAGAACAGTCATTTTGAGAAAACAGGCTTTAAAGATTTAGCATCAGCCAATGAGATTGCGCATTTAGAGTAAAATCCCCCCTTTTACTTTCACTGATAAAAAGGAAATGACCATATTTGGATCCGGCAGTATTGTACACGAGAGAGAGAGCTTTCTAACGGTGTATGTGATGACAGGGTGCAGATCGCGATCGCCGAGCAGAGGGATGATTTATAACGACAACTTTTGATGAATTTATGAGAAATCTACAGACGCAAACAGACAAAGTGTAGTAAAATAAAGACCAAAATGTGTATTTTGGACTTTTTTTCACCACAAGTCTGAAAGAAGACATGTTATTGAAGACAAATATCCCAAAATCTCAAAATTGACCAGTGAAAAAAAAAAAACAATGTTTTTGCCGTGTCTCGCCTTAAAAGGATATAGCACGCCGGATGGCACCGCAGAACAGCAGGCTGTGAAGGCCAGTTGAAAACCAGAAAGCCGGCGTCCTCAGAGCTGTTTGCAGGTGGCTTGTTCCGCTGAAGGCTTTTCGATGGCGACGAAGAAGGCTTCTCAATCCGGAGGTCATCAAAGTGAAACTTGCTGAAGGAGATTAAATCTGAGTTCTATAGCGAAAATTGGGGCTTATATAGCTATAAGCTACGCGCATACTGGCGGGCTCTGACCTGCTCTGGCGTGAAGCGACCTGATTGGTTCGCGCATCCTAGCCGACTCGCCATAGGTCCGTGCAGTTGCCGCAGCACTGCCAATGAGTGCGCTAGTGGCTCAGCTACATGTCTGCTGTGCAGCTGCACTGCATTTTAAAAATTTGGCTTCAATATTCTCGAGAAAAGGAGTTTTCCCATAGAGTAAGTTAACTTACGCAATACGAGAAACCTCTCGAAAGGGAACTCAAGTGTTTTCCACATACCATTCAGGTAAGAAAGAAGATTGAAAGCACTTGTTAGAGGCACGAATCATCTTTTAGCGTTAGGTAAGTGCCTATTACCAACACAATCTAATCTGAAGTTAATTAATACATCGTTCGACTGGACATAACTGTTTTATATATATATAAATAAAATATGTTATATGTGTTTGCACACGTGATATCAGGAAGCAACGTGATACGCACATGATGACAGGAGGTTGACGGCGATGCGCAAATCGAGTTACCCCTCCCACTTTTGATAATTTTACTGACATATCTTATCCTGTGCGAATTGGCTATTAATATTACAGACGTCCTGTGGTAAAATTACATTACTCCATCTACCCTTGTAAAGTTAATCCCATCCGAACATGGCTTTAGACTGGTTCACTGATAGACCAGAGGCATCAGAGAACAGTTCAAGTGCCTCTAGAATAACAGGGACCTGATCTTTGTTATTCAGAAACAAATGTGTTGTCTAACTCCAATAGAGTTTAGAATGTCTGTAAATGTGCAGTGTAAAGATTTAAAGTTTCAGATACTAATAAAAATAAAACGGGGAAATAGGGCATCCCTGTCTAATGGCTCTTTGGATAACGAAATGAGAGGATGTACCGCCGGATAAAGAAAACTACTTTTTATATTCTTATTATAAATTGTGTGGATCATATTTGTAAAAGTTGGGCCAAAACCAAACTGACGTAGGGCTTAATACATGAAATTGTGCACCATGGTATTGAAAGCCTTATAAAAATCTAAAAACAAAATAAGAGCTTCCTCCTTTACCAGATATGATTAATATAGAAGATCTAACACCAGTCAGATGTTATTTGAAATATTTCTTCCTTTCATAAATCCAGACTGGGTGACAGATATGATTTCTTCCAAACATGGTTTCAACCTATTTGCATGCAGAGACGCTGATAATTTGTAATCTGAGTTAAGTAGCATAATTGGGTACCAGTTATCTAAGTGCAACACGTCTTTATTAAGTTTTGGAAGTAGTAACTCACTGTTTCATAGATTCTGGAAGATCTCCACTTGTTGCACACTCATTAAACACATTAAAAATAAACACTCTAATATCTTCCCAAAAAACTCTGTAAAACTCAAAAGGTAAAAACCATCAGGTCCTGTGCTTTTGTTGGCATCAGACACTTGCCACACACTTTGTAAGTGGTTATAAAGAAAAACAGGGCATCAAGGATCACACTATACCAAACCTTCAAGTCAATTTTCAATTTTCGATGAAATCTGTCAACTCGGACTGGCCAATATTAGAAGAATGGCTTTGACTTTCTGCTGACTTGTCCAGACTGTAAATTGTGGCAAAAATCTTTGCAAAATTGGTGTAGTGTATTCCAGCCTTAAGTTTCAGCTCAAATCTATGGGAGTTTTGTCATCCGACAGGCAAAAATCACAATTATTATCAAAGAAATATCAGTAGCATAAACGGTGAGTTATGCTTCCAAGTTCTTCAAATTCCTAACCCTAAGTATGCAAAATAGTAATCATGATACTTGCCATTGTAAGCTTCACAACTGAGCTGTCATTCTTTTTGACCAAACCTTGAACAGGCTTACTTACACACACAATCTCTTTTCCGCTCATACAAACACCTTCATCCTCCATCCATCACAATCCTATGCCTGTAACACAATAACTTTCCCTCTCACCAAAACACCTTTGTTCTCTGTCCTCCCCACTATTCCCTGACAAGCAGCCATAGAGCCCTCTATTGTGCTGTCCAGCAGGGACATCGATTTTTACGGCCCCTTCCACACAATGCTTCCTAGCCTAAGTAGCCCTTTATAAACCCAACAATCTCCCTTTACAAGTCTTAAATAAATGAGATAGGTTGGCGCTCTCAAGAATGGCTCTTTAAAGAGAAAAGTGACATGACAAAAGGACTGGCGCTAAGCTTCCTCCTGTCTTAAAGTGAATTATATTCTGGTGTAGTATATGTGGCTTTGATGCAGCAGTGGGCAGATAGATATGGGCCTATAGTATATGGGCTGGGGTGGGTGAAAGATGTGTGTGTGTGTGGGTGAGGATTTAGAGCTAGCTGAAGGGTGAAGACCATAGAAAAGATGGTAGATGGAGCCCGGAAGTGGATATAAAGAGAGGCACAGCTGGGTAGATGGGTGCGCTGAGCCTGCTTACCCCCTCTTTACATGGACCTTACACCTGCTTTATCATAAACCAAGCCAAATGCTTTTTAGCATAATGCTGACATACATGCACACACATACATCCACACATGCAATTACATCTCATAGTTACAAAAGAGCATACTTACCATGACACAATGAGGGGAACACACTGCTATAAAAACTAGCTTATGATATATATTATATTTCTGTAGAAGCTGCTTCTAATTTGATAATGTTAACCAGATTTAACCACCAAATAGTTGTCCCTCCATAATCCTGCTCTCCAAAGATATGTCAGCAAACCAAAATACTGGATCCTGAACCCTGGACCCTGGTAACTGGTTTCTAGCTGGTCCAAACTAGATGGCCCAATCTTGTCATTGGTTGTTCAACCAGCTGCCTACCATGTTCCCGAAAACCAGCCAAAAAATTTGAACTTGTAATACCATCTAGTAGCTGGTTTATTGTTGCTAAATCCAGCTAATGACCATTTTGGCGCAGCTAGAAACTAATTACCATGTTCCAAAACACAGGAGGTTTATATTGGAATGCTCTAAATAACTGACAGGCCACAGTGACCGATGTTAATTCTCAGTACAAGTAGTATTTCCATATAGGAACGTTCAATATATTAAATTATATCAAACATATATAGAATAATGTATTGTGTTAATATATTACAAAATTTTAAATAATGCATAAGGAATTGCAGCTTTTCTTATATTGAAAAATATGTGACTATATTTACTTTAATATATATTGTAATGTAGGCCTATGTAATTTTATATTCAATAATATATTATTTTATATCCAATTGTCCAAAAGTTCTAAAGTTTTTATTTAAAAAGAAACGTTTTTACTTTTTGTCATATATACAATCACTCATATTATCATATATGAAATGTGTCACTATGCAAACAATAAACTGCAGTAAATGTATTAATATGTGATCAGCTTTATGTAAATCCATGTGTTAACTCAAGAGGAATGAATTGAGTGTTTCAATAAAGCTAATAGTGAAGTCAAGTCAAGTCACCTTCATTTATAAAGCGCTTTTAATAGTATGGATTGTTTCAAGCAGCTTTACAATGATAATAGAAATTACCGTAACAGATTGTTTAGGCTTTACCACAGCTCTAGGACAAAGTTATTGTCCAGCTAAAGATAGTTTTGATTGAATCACTTCCATTGCAAAGATCATTAGTTCTCTTACGAGAGGTTCTCTCGTATTGCGTAAGTTGCTTACGATACGGGTAAAGTCATCTTTTCTCGAGATATTGAAGGCAAAAAAATTATCCTAATTTTTCCATTTATTGTCAACGCAGTGCAGCAGCTAGCAGACCTAGAGCAGGCAGTCTTGCGTGCTCATTGGCTGCCCTGCAAGCAACTGCAGCAGCCTACCACTGAACCTCGCGCGTGATGTCGCGCCCTTTATGCGTCACAGCCCGCCAAAAGGGGTGTGGTTTAGCGTATAAAAGTCAGGCTCGGTAGGCAGCTCACTGATTTTCATCTCTTCAGCGAAGCTCTTCGCATCGCTGGACTCTGAGAGAAGCTGCCGCCGTCGAAACCAGCGACCAGCATGCAGAGAAAAGCGCCTGAGGAAGCCGGTCGTCTTCGCCGCCTTCAGCCTTCCGTGCCTGCTACGCTATCCGGCGACAAGTATCCTTTTAGTGCTTTGCATTCTGTGGGTGTTCGCCGCCGCGACACTCACTCTCTAAAAGAGCGTGACAGTGCACGCAGCCTCCGAATCAAGGGCTGCTTGGTCTGGGCCCAGGCAGAGAGTGCAGATCACGTGACGGTCTCCTGCGCTGAGCGGGGCTCTACACGAGCCACAGGAAATGCGAGGAATTTTGAGAAAAACGCCTCGCCGGAGTACATCCCGCCAGCTTCTCTCTCTCCTTCTCCGCCCCTCCCGGACGCGCAGCTGCCAGCTTCGGCCCTCACTGCCGCCGCCTCAGGGGACGATGCTGAAGGAATAGACCCAGGTGACAGCTGTTCTATCCTGGCATCAGACAGCAAAGAGTGGTCGAGTTCTCATCACTCCCCTCCTCCTCAATCCAGGAATGTACCCCCTACCGATGTATTCGGCAGCCAACGAGCCGGTAATGCAACCCGCTCGCCTGCAAAATCTCAAGAGTATAACGTCTGGTTATCCGGCTCTCGCCGTGGTGCTCTAAGTGTAGAAAATGTGCCCACATCTCAGTGTTCACCCCTACACGCAAGCACAATACCCCCGTGTCTCTCACACTCACAGAGCCCACTCTCATAAAGCTGGCAAATGCCGCTTGAGTGCAAGATGTAGGAAATGTGCCCACAACTCTGTGCTCACGCCTACTCTCTGCCGCTCTGTCACACAGCCGCTCACGCTTACTAACAAACACCTCACCCCAGGCGCCGCTTGCGCATCACAAAGTGATCACAAAAACGTTCCCCATTCAAAGCAATCGGAACGTCTCACATGAATATAAGTTACGTGCCTGCTCATGAGCGCTCACGCTTACTAACAAACTTTTTGCCCCGGGCACCGCTCGCGTATCACAAAGCCATCACAAAACGTTTCCCATTCAAAGCAATCGGGACGTCACATATGAAACCGCCAGGTACCGCTGTCAGCGAGTCGCCATATTCGAGTGCCGAGGGTGTGCGCGCCATACCCATATCTCCGGTTCAGTTTCCCGAACCCACGAAGTGCGGCGATTGGAACTCAGAGGCCATTCTGCCCCTAGCTATACATGTAAAAACATGGTAAGCTATTCCAGGGATATCAGAGTGGGTGCTAAGCACAATAAGACAGGGCTATTCACTACAGTTCGCTCGCCGTCCCCTTCGCTTTCGAGCACGGACCGAGACGAAAGTGAAAGCGGAAGTAGCGCATCTACTCCGCGCAGAAATGGCCAAACTGCTGTGCAAAGGGGCTATAGAACCAGTACCTCCTTCTTTGAGCAAGGCTTTTACAGCCGCTATTTTCTCGTAACCAAGAAGGACGGAGCTCTAAGACCTATCTTAGATCTGAGATGGTCTTTTCATGAGAGCTTTGTTCAAATATCTCAGATCTAAGACCTATCTTAGATCTGAGATATTTGAACAAAGCTCTCATGAAAAGACCGTTCAAAATGCTCACAACCAGACAAATCCTTGCGCAAATTTGCCCGAGGGACTGGTTTATATCTCTCGATCTGAAAGATGCTTACTTTCAGATTCAGATAATACCCCGTCACAGGCCATTCTTGAGATTCGCCTTCGACGGCCAGGTATATCAATACTCCGTCCTCCCGTTCGGCCCGTCTTTAGCACCCCGTACATTAACAAAGTGCATGGACGTGGCTCTCGCTCCCCTGAGAATTCAGGGCATGCGGATTCTGAACTATTTGGACGATTGGCTGATTCTGGCACAGTCAGAGATAGTACTTTTATCTCACAGAACAGTGCTCCTCAGTCATCTGGAAAGCCTGGGTCTCACGGTCAACTGGACCAAGAGCTCATTACTGCCCAGTTAGTCAGTTTCCTTTCTGGGGATAGAACTGGACTCTGGCTATGACGGCCCGTTTATCGACACAGCACACGCGCCGTGTGCGACACCTGGCCGCATCTTTCCAGAAGGACAGCATCGCTTCTCTGAAAACGTTTCAAGAATGCTGGGCTGTATGGTTGTGGCGCTCTCTTCGAGGGCAGACCGGTTTTTGGCCTGTGGTCAGACCGAGAGAAAAAACTTCGCAGAAACTGTCTGGAGATGATAGCGGTCGAGAACGCGCTGAAGCACTTTCTCCCGCTCATACGAGAACATCACGTTCTAGTCCGATCGGACAACATGTCTGTGGTTTCATACGTGAACCGTCAGGGCGTTGTCAGATCCAGGAATCTCTGCAGTCTGACGGAACACCTCCTTATATGGTCCCAGCACCTTCTGCGCTCGCTGAGAGCCGTGCATGTTCCAGGCCATCTGAACGACGGCCCAGACAAACTGTCCAAGAACAGCGTTCCCCCAGGGGAATGGTCCCTGCACCCCCAAACAGTCCAGTTACAGTGGCGCCTTTTTGGCAAAGCGGAAGTCGACCTGTTTGCGTCAATAGACAATGCTCATTGCCCGATGTTCTTTTCAAAGAACGAGGATGCGCTGGCCCAAATCTGGCCCAGCCTCCCACTCAATACTTACCCTCCGGTCTCTCCATTACCACAGGTAATCAAGAGGATCAGGGAAACGTGCCACTCGGTGCTCCTTATAGCCCCGCGATGGGAGAACCAAATCTGGCTCCCGGAGCTGACGCGGCTGTCGCACACAGCCCCTTGGCCGATTCCGATGAGAAGAGATCTCCTCTCTCAAGCCCGCGGCTCAATCTGGCATCCCCATCTAGAGTGCTGGTCTCTGCATGTAGGGTTAATCAATGGATACCCGTTGTCTTGCCAGAAGGAGTGATGAACACGATTACGCAATCCAGAGCTCCCTCTACGAGGCGGCTCTACGCGTCTAAATGGTCTGTGTTCTCCAAATGGTGTGCCGATAGAAATCTGGACCCACGGACATGTGGGGTATCGTGGTTGCTTAGTTTCCTTCAAGAGCTGTTGGACAGGGGCAGGTCCCCCTCCACGCTTAAAGTCTATGTGGCGGCCGTTGCAGCATTCGCTGAATCAACGCACGGCCAGTCAATAGGAAAGAGCGAGCTGGTCATCCGCTTCCTTAGGGGAGCCAGGAGAATGAACACCCCACGACCCCCGTCAGTTCCTATATGGGATCTTTCTTTGGTCCTAGAGGCCCTGAAAGCATACCCCTTCGAACCGCTAGATTCCGTGGACCTAAAGTACCTCTCGCTCAAAACCGTTTTTCTGACAGCTCTGTCATCAGTTAAACATGTGGGGGATTTACACACGCTATCCATTAGCACTGCGTGTCTTGAGTTTGGACCAAATGACAAAGGCATCCTGTGACGACCTCTGCTGTTGGTCTTGAGCATTGCAGTTTGGTACCTGAGCCCACTAATTGCCTCAATTTGTAGTCAACTGAAAACACCTGTGCCGTGCCTGAGACGCTTAAGAGATCACCAACTGAGCCAAGGGAGAGGGAACTTTGGTCTTGGACTTTGCTTTTGGACTTTTCTTTGGTGTTTGCTTGCTTTGTATTTTGTTGTTTTTTGCATTTACATTTTAACTTCAACACTGCATTACACTTTTTTTTTTTTTTTTTTGCTTCCCTTGAGCCAAGGGTCGTAACAAATTGGGGGCTCGTCCTTGCTTAGGTTATTTGATTGCGCTAGATTTTTGGAAGCTTATAGTGATAATAGATTATTTGTTGGACACACGAAAATGTTTTTGTGCCAAAGTCAATTTGTTCACCGTGTGAAATCACCAGTTGGTAAGTAACAGTGCAAAATTGTTTTTTGAACGTGAGTTTTCTCTGATAGGCATAGCGGCATGTTTCTTTTGAGATGTGTCGGATTTGTTATTTTTGTGTAGTGTTGCGGTGAAAGTGGGTAGTAGTAATTTTTTCAGGAGCAAATCTGTGGTGTTGAAGGCGTCACTGGTTTGACCAGTTGCGTTTTTCACCTAGCGGGCTACAGTGCATAAATACCCCCCACCAGTAATCGAATGAAGACTAGGGTTGAGTTAGGTAGAGGTACTGGAACGGTAGGTAGAGGGAAAACTCTCGTTATTTGATTGCACTGTGTTGATTAAACTTGTTCTGGTGATTTTTACCATGGCTGATATTGAGGAGTTTGTTAGTTCACCTTCTCATGAATTTTTGGACAGGTGTACTAAAGAGCAATTATTAAGTATTGCTGAACGTTATGAAATTGTGATTAAAGATAAAAGGCTCAAAGAAAATGTTAAAGTAGCTTTGAAAATTGAGTTGATTGAAAAAGGTTTCTTAGACACAGAGATGGAGGAATGTGTACCAGTTGCATCTGAATTAAAAAGTAATTTGTCTTTTGAACAGCAAAAAGAGCTGCTACTTTTAAAGATGGACCATGAGAAGATAAAACTGCGTTCTGAACAAGGTAAAATGGAATTAGAAAAGGCAAAGTTGGATTTGGAGTTTCTCAAGCTCAGCCTAATGAAAGAAGGTAAGCTTTCTAGTTCTGGTCAGGAACAGAGTGTGCTTTTTTCAATCAATTAAAATTTAAAACTTATTCCCAAATTCAACGAAGAAGATCCTGATATTTTTTTTTACTCTGTTTGAACGCATGGCAGAATTAAGGAATTGGTCAGATGATAATCATGTTGCACTACTACAGTGTGTGTTAACTGGGAAAGCACAAGTAGCATTTTCTTCATTGTCGGTTGACGGTTGTAAAGATTATGATAAAGTTAAATCTCTAATTTTAAAAGCATATGAATGTGTACCCGAAGCATATAGACAGCGTTTTCGATTGCAGAAAAAAGACCAGTTGCAAACAAACTTAGAATTTGTGCGTGATCTGAGAAAACACTTTAATAATTGGTGTTCAGCATCGGACATTAAAACGTTGGAGGATTTAATTAATTTGATGGTGTTGGAACAATTTAAAAATTCAGTCCTGAGCCGTATAGCTATGTATATTAGTGAGCATAATGTTAAAACACCAGAGGAAGCGGCTATGTTGGCCGATGATTTTGTACTGACGCACAAAACCACTTTTGTTGATTGGCATGCTCGTGATGTTCAGTATATAAAGTCTCCGTCTAACTGTAACCGTGTTTTCACAGGAAATTTTGACCCAAGCAAGATTTGCAATTACTGTCACGAGAAAGGACATTGGAAAGCAGATTGTCCTGTCCTTAAAAAGAAATCCAAACATAATGCACAAAGTTCACATGCTAAGCCTTCTGCTCTTGTGGCACCAGTCCTGTCTTCAGGGAGTGAAATTGTTGAAAATCAAAAACTTGATGTTGATTTCTCTTCTTACTCGCCTTTTATTACAGAGGGGCGTGTATCCCTGGTTGGAGAGAAAGAGGAAATCCCTGTTAAAATCTTGCGGGATACTGGCGCAATGGATTCATTTATTTTGGAATCAGTATTGCCTTTTTCCTCTCAGTCTCATACTGGTGAGAGTGTGTTAATTCGTGGAATAGGACTGAATACTCTGTCTGTACCTCTTCATAAGGTAAGGCTTCAGTCCGATTTGATTCAAGGTGAGGTTGTATTTGGAGTACGACCAGCTTTACCAGTTGAGGGGGTCCATATTATTTTGGGAAATGGACTGGTAGGTGAACGTGTGTGGGCTGATACTTCAGTGTTTCCCATAGTGATCACTGATAACAAAATTGAAACTGAACGGAGTTCTTTGTGTCAGGATTCAGCGTGTGTCGTGACTCGTGCAATGACATGTGCCAATATGGATGAAGTGTGTGATCAAAAAGAGATTAAATCTGATAAAGTCTGCATGAAGTTGTTTATGCCTGATTTGTCTGCCTTGTCTTTTCCTGTTTTTGCAGAGGAATAAGGAAAAGAACAGCGGACTAACTCCTCTTTGGATGAACTCTTCCAGAGTGCTGTTCTTCCGGTAGAAGAGTGTAACATTTCCCGTGGATATTTCGTTCACAATGGAGTGTTGAACAGAAAATGGAGTCCTCACAAAAAATCTTTTGGGGATCCTGTTTTCCAAGTTGTTGTTCCTACTAAATTTCAACAAATGATGATCGAAGTTGCGCATGATCAATCAGGTCACCAGGGGGTGCTTAAGACTTATGATCGCCTATTGCGATATTTCTTTTGGCCGCGTTTAAAACGAGATATCTCTGCTTATATTAAGAGATGCAAAACCTGCCAATTAACGAGTAAAACGAACCAGGTGTTGAAACCTGCTCCGTTGAAACCAATTCAGGCTACTGGTGAACCTTTCGAGCATCTTATTGTCGATTGTGTAGGGCCACTTCCCCGCTCGAAGTTTGGTAGCAGTTATTTATTTACTGTGATGTGTTTGAACACACGTTTTCCTGCGGCATATCCACTGCGTACCATTACGTCTCGTTCTATTGTGAAAGCTTTAACCCAGTTTATATCTGTTTTTGGAATTCCAAAAATCATCCAAAGTGATCAAGGTTCAAATCTCACTTCGTATCTCTTCCAGCAGGTGTTAAAACAGCTGCACATTAAGCATAATCAATCTACGGCGTATCATGCACAAAGTCAGGGTGCATTGGAGAGATTCCACCAGTCGTTAAAGTCACTTCTCCGTGCGTACTGTGTGCAGCTGGATAGAGATTGGGAAGAGGGTTTACCATGGATGATGTTAGCTGCACGTGAAGTAGTGCAGGAAAGTACGGGTTTCAGCCCTAACGATTTGGTCTTTGGCCATAATGTTCGTGGACTGTTGTCTGTATTTCAGCAGGTTGGTAAAGCACCAGAGCCTCCTAAAAACTTGGCGTCATATGTTTTGGGGTTTAAAAACCGACTCATCCAGGCTAGAGAACTAGCTAAATTAAACCTGGGAAAACATCAGAAAAATATGAAGCAATTGTATGATCGTACGGTTGAACATCGAGTGTTTGTACCAGGCGATCAAGTTCTTGTCTTACGGCCTATTGTATCTTCTCCTTTTGAAGCCAAATTCGATGGCCCATTTGTTTTACAACGAAAATTGACTGATGAAAATTATGACGTCTCAATGCCATCGCAAAAAAAGTCAGTTAAACGGTGCCATGTAAATCTATTTAAACCTTATTATGAAAAGGAAACCAAACCTGTAGAAAATGTGACCTCTTTGCATCCAGCACTTTCGGTCGTTTCTATCGGTGGGGGTAATGTGAGTTTGGTGGGTGAGGAAGAGGAGACTCTTTCGCCCGATGATTGTTTTTCGCGGCCGTTTGAATAATTCCGAGTCATTGCACAACTTGGAGTTTACTCTCCATCATTTATCTCCTGTAAGATGTCAGGAGTTATGTGACGTATTGCATAGTTTTACCGAATTATTTGGTGATGTGCCATCGCGTACAGATTGGGCTGAACATTATATCGATGTTGGGGACGCAAAGCCTATTAAACAGCGTTTTTATCGTGTTGGACCTGAGAAACGGGAATTGATGGAGAGGGAAATTAAGTATATGCAGGATCACGATATTGCAGTACCTTCTTTTTCTGATTGGGCTTCCCCGTGTATTTTAGTTGGAAAGTCAGACGGTACTGTAAGATTTTGTACGGATTTCCGTAAAGTTAATGCCTTAACAAAACCAGACTGTTTTCCTTTGCCCCGCGTCGAGGATTGTGTGGACCAGGTTGGTTCAGCCAAGTTCGTCAGCAAGTTTGACTTGCTGAAGGGCTATTGGCAAGTGCCTTTAACCAAGAGAGCACAAGAAATTTCATCTTTTGTCACACCGTCAGGGTTACATTCTTACCGGGTCATGAGTTTTGGCCTGCGAAATGCTCCGGCGACTTTTCAACGCCTCATGAACCGTGTAATTTGTGGTCTTGAGGGTTGTGCCGTCTATTTGGACGATTTAGTAGTTTTTAGTGACAGTTGGGAGTCTCATTTAAAACGGTTGCGTTCGGTGTTGAGACGTTTGTCTGATGCTCAACTTATCGTGAATTTGGCCAAATGCGAGTTTGCAAAGGTGACCGTGACGTATCTCGGGAAGGTGGTGGGGAACGGAGAAGTGCGTCCCAGAATTTTCCTTCCCCAATGACAAAGAAAGAGCTCATGAGGTTTTTTGGGTTGGTAGGATATTATCGATCTTTTTGTCGCAATTTCTCTACTGTGGTAGCACCACTGACAGATTTGTTAAAGGGTAAGACAAAGTTTTTATGGTCTTACAGTTGTGAATTGGCTTTTGAGAACGTGAAATCTTTGCTGTGTTCAGCGCCCGTGCTTATGGCTCCGTGCTTTGACAAGCCCTTCACGTTGCACGTTGATGCCAGTAATGTTGGAGCTGGAGCTGTCTTTCAGCAATCTGATGTGGACGGAGTAGACCATCCAGTTAGTTTCTTTTCAAGAAAGTTTAACACATACCAACGTAATTATTCTGTGGTCGAAAAGGAAGTGTTAGCCCTGATTTGGGCTTTGCAGCATTTTGCGGTTTACCTTAATTCCTGCGCTCCGAATGTGATCTATACGGATCATAATCCATTAACCTTTCTCAATTCTTTGCAGTGTCCGAATCAGAGGTTGGTTCGGCGGTCCTTGTTTTTGCAATCCTTCTGTCTGGATATTCGACACATACGAGGATCGGAAAATGTGGTAGCTGATGTGCTGTCATGCGCTCCTGATGCATTTTAAATCTATTGTGTTCAAATGTATTATTCCCTTTGCCGTTTTTGGTAGCTGTCTTTGGTCCTGAACTTGGGTTTACACTATGCCTGTTTATTGAGTTTTGTTTTGTTACAGGGATCTTTGTGGGAGTCCCTGTCTTATGGGGAGGGGTGTGACAACCTCTGCTGTTGGTCTTGAGCATTGCAGTTTGGTACCTGAGCCCACAAATTGCCTAAATTTGCAGTCAACTGAAAACACCTGTGACAGTGCCTGAGACGCTTAAGCGATCACCAACTGAGCCAAGGGAGAGGGAACTTTGGTCTTGGACTTTGCTTTTGGACTTTGCTTTGGTGTTTGCTTGCTTTGTATTTTGTTGTTTTTTGCATTTACATTTTAACTTCAACACTGCATTACACTTTCAACCCTGCATCTTGCTTTACACACTGATCTTGCAGATGAATACAGAAACACTCTTATTTTCTTTGATTGTTTTCATTTTATTATTTAGTCTTGTTATCATTTGTAGTTAAATAAACATTATTTTTGAGATTATAATTGGGTTTGCGTGTGTCCCTTGTTTTTGTTGCTTCCCTTGAGCCAAGGGTCGTAACAATCCTCAAACCAAGACATGGCTATGTCCCTAAGGTGTTGGGCACTTACTTCAGAGCGCAGGTCATTTCTCTATCGGCTCTGCCTGCATCCGATAGTGAGAGCGATGTCAGTCTCCTCTGCCCCGTTAGGGCGCTGAGGGCTTAGATTACGCGCTCCGCCTCCTTCAGGCGCTCGGAGCAGCTCTTCGTTTCATTTGGTGGGCGCACCAAGGGTCTCGCCGCCTCGAAACAGAGCCTATCCAGATGGATAGTGGATGCTATTGCATCCGCTTATGTGTCTAAAGGTCTGCAATGCCCGTTGGGCGTCAGGGCTCATTCCACTAGAGGCGTGGCCTCGTCGTGGGCTTGGTCCAGCGGGATTTCCATCCACGACATTTGTGACGCGACAGGCTGGGCCTCCCCGTCTACATTTGTTAGGTTTTATAACCTGGAAGTTCTCGCCCTGCAGGCTAGACTTCTGTCAGTATGAGTGGTGTATATGTTCTGCCCAGATCTGATCGTGCGCAGACCACTCTCATGTGACCTTAGCTCTCCTGGTTGAGCTGCACTGTATGGTGAGGGTTTATATAGACCGGCAACGCCGCTCTGTATGCCCTATATATGTGCTTATGAACATGTGCTGGCCCGCGCTGCTGGCCGCCTGTTTCCCACTTATCTATGTTCCCCGGGATTCCCTGGGACTCATGAAGTGGATGCTTGGCGCGCACGGCGTTGACAATGGTTTCCGGTAGCGTAAGCAACTTACGCAATATGAGAGAACCTCTCGTAAGAGAACGTACTCGGTTACATACGTAACCTCGGTTCTCTCTAGAAGAGGGAACGAGTATTGCGTAACCCGACCGTGCTAGTGCCATGAGCGATTTTCGCTTTAGTCGATGAAAACCAGTGAGCTGCCTACCGAGCCTGACTTTTATACGCTAAACCACACCCCTTTTGGCGGGCTGTGACGTGTAAAGGGTGCGGGCGCCCTCGTTGGGCGTGACGTCACGTGCGAGGCTCAGTGGTAGGCTGCTGCAGTTGCCGCAGGGCAGCCAATGAGCACGCAAGACTACCTGCTCTAGGTCTGCTAGCTGCTGCACAGCGTTGACAATAAATGGAAAAATTAGGATAATTTTTTTTGGCTTCAATATCTCGAGAAAAGATGACTTTACCCGTAGCGTAAGCAACTTACGCAATACTCGTTCCCTCTTCAAGAGAAAACCGAGGTTACGTATGTAACCGAGTACGTTATTTTTTTTTTCAACAATATCGTTATTTTCAAACATAATAACATTACATAAACTCAAAAAAAAAATCTTGCCCCACAACCCACAGAACTTTGTCCATCAGACTATCCAAAACATGACCTCATAACACAAATAACTAAAACAAATGAATAACTAAAAACAAAGGAAACATAAATATACAATAAAATAGTAAAACAAATGCTACATAAAAATTATAAATAAATGAATAGACTAAAATATATATATATATATATATATATATATATGTATATATATATACAAATAAATAAAAAGAATTATTTAATGGAGAGAATAAGTACAAAACCTACCATGCACAGTTCTCACCAGTGTGCACTACACATGAATTAGTAAACATTTTCCAAGTGAACTGCAGGTTACTTATGGATCGTCCCCAGACATCTCCACCAAACGATATAAGTCTTTATTAGCCAGAAAGTTACTAAAGGGGCCCCAGATGCTATCAAAAATTGGTAACTTTCCTCTGATTGCATATGTGATCTTTTCTAAGGGCAGCGTTGCTATTAATTCTGAAAGCCATCAGCCTATCCTTGGTCTAGCCACCTCTTTCCAGGAAATAGCAATAACTCTTTTGGCCAGCAACAAACCTATATCTAAAAATATTCTATGCTTCTTTATTATGTTACAGTTAGCTGGATAAATACCCAATAGAAACATTTTGGGTTCTAAATGTAATTTTATCTCTAAAATTTCCTCAATACACTGTTTCACTTCTCCCCAAAATTCTTTTATTTGAGAACATTGCCACAAACAATGGAAGATCGTGCCCTTCTCCTTGTCACATTTTATGCAAACATCCGGTATGTCGTTATTAAATTTGTTAAGTTTAACTGGGGTCATATAAGAACGCATTAACCAGTTGTACTGCAAAAGTTTTAAACGTGAGTTCACAGTTTGTCTTTGTGCCTTGATACACGCCCTTTCCCACTCCTCAATAGAGATATTCTCCTGTAGATCCTCTCTCCAGGACTCAAGTTTATGTACTGATGATTCTGAGGATTCACCAACCAGTTCATTATATATTTTGGAAATCATGCCCCCTCCCTGGCAGTCCCTCACCATCATTTCTTCGAACTTTGATAAGCTAGGAATGGACAAGGACTGATTTTGTTGAGTTCTAATAAAATCTCTCAGTTGTAAATATCTGAAAAACTGGCTGCGAGCTATGTCGTGCTTGACAACAATTTTGTCAAAAGACATCAGATGTGTATCGTCAGGTCTATAAAGATCTCCTATTTTTTGTAACCCCTGATCAGCCCAAATTTTAAACCCCCCCTCACCCCCTCCTGGGGGGAAGAGATCATTCCCCCATATTGGACTAAATATTGAGAGCGAGTCAGCTACTTGGAGAAATTTCTTGACCAGTTGCCACACGCTAATCATATTTTTAGCCATAGGATTCTTGGTGATATTTTTAAGTTTCTTAAACTTAGCTGAGTACAGGTAAATGGGCAAAGGCAACTTCAATGTATCGCTTTCCATTTCTCTCCAAAGTGGCACATTCTCCTCAGAATAGTAGAACATCATTGTTCTTAGTTGCGCCGCCCAGTAGTACCATAGTGGATTTGGGCATTTAAGCCCACCTCTATCATAAGGCAAGTACAACAATGAAAGGCGCTGTCTGGAGCGTCTATTGTTCCATAGAAACTTAATGAAAAGTGTCTTTAGCTGAGAAAATAAGTTGCTTGGTGGAGGCAAAGGCAAATTTTGAAACAAATACAACAGTTTAGGAAGTACATTCATTTTGAGAGTATTTATCTTCCCCATTAACGACATTGGTAAAGCAGCCCATCTATCTAAAGAAGTTGAGATCCCTTGCATAACTGGTCTATAATTACTTTCTATGATATTGTTAAGCAATGGGACAATTTGAATGCCTAAATAAGAGAAGCAATTGACAACCTTAAATTGTGATACTACATTAGTTGGATTTTCCCTGTCTACTTGGTTTAATAGCATAATGGATGTTTTAGACTTACTAATCTTATAACCTGAGATCTTGCCGAACTTCCTAATCAAATCTAGCAAAGCCGGGATGGATTTGTTGGTATTTTAGAGAAAAACAATTATGTCGTCTGCATATAAAGCTAAACAATGCTCTGTCCGTCCTATAGTTATTCCAGAAATGCTATCATGTGACCTCACTGCAATTGCAAGGGGTTCAATTGCCATAATGAACAGCAATGGAGACAAAGGGTCCCCTTGTCTACACTCTCTCTTTATTTTTATAATTTTTGAAATATTCCTGTTAGTTAAAATTTGTGCATATGGTTCCTTATAAAGTAATCTTATCCAATTACAAAACGTCTCCCCCAAACCAAAGCGAGCCAAAACCTCAAACAAATAAGACCATTCCACTCTGTCAAATGCTTTTTCAGCATCGAGTGACAGTAAAGCAGTATCTGGGGCCTCCTTCTGATGATAAAGAATATTTAAGATCCTTCTGACATTATGGAAGCATTGTGTGCCACGAATAAACCCGTTCTGGTCCCTCTCAATTATTGTAGTTATTATGTCTTCGATTCTTTTTGCTAAAATCTTACAAAGTATTTTCAAATCTGCATTTAGCAGGCTAATAGGTCTCCAGTTTTCACATTTGTTAGTTGGTTTACCTGCCTTCGGGAGCAGAGTAATTAATGCTCCTCTTAACGATGACGGCAAGGTACCATTTCGGAAGGACTCTGTAAACATTTCAAAAATTGGAGTTAACAATTTATTTTTATTTATTTTTTTATAGATTTAAATTGGGAGACCATCAGGTCCGGGAGTTTTCCCTGCTTTAATGCTATCAATTGCTAAAGAAATTTCCTCTACAGTGATATCTTTTTCCAAATTTGACTTAAGAATTTCTGGTATCTTGGGTATATTTATACTATTTAAAAATGCTTTAAGTTCAGAATTGACATTAATCATTTCGGAACTATAAAGACCCTCATAAAATGTCTTGAAGGTTTCATTAATCTCTGTTGGATCTACAATGGGTTCCCCTTGATCGCTCAGCAGTGAGATTATAACTTTTTCACTCTGTAGCTGCTTAAGACGCCAAGCAAGAACTTTCCCAGGTTTTTCACCCTGATCGTAGAAAGATTGCTTAAGTCGCAACAGACTGGCCACCGCTCTTGATGCAGATAATTCGTTATACTGTGCTCTAAGCAGCAATAGCTTTTGATGAGATTCTGTTGACCTTGTTTGATAATATTCATTTTCCATTTCCGTTATGTTTGTCTCTACATTTTTTGCCTTTTCAAAAGTCGATCTAGCTTTAGAGCTTGTGATGCTAATTATTTGACCTCTAATATAAGCCTTAAAAGCCTCCCATCTTGTACTTGCTGAAGTTTCTGTTGTATTAGTTTCAAAATAGAACCCGATTTGTTCATCCAGAAAAGAGACAAAGCCGGTGGAGCGACAATGACTTTTGTAGGGAAATTATTAACTCAAAGGGGGAATAATATTCATGAGATGATGAATATGCATTATCGTATACACAAATTAGATTATCCCAAATAGGGAATAGGTTAAACCTCACCGTATATGAATCATTAACACGATTGCTCGTATTAATTATTAATATAGGTCGGTAAAATCAGATCAATTATCAGGGTAAATTTTCATGTGATTCAAATTTAGTTTATCATGCACTCGTTCGTTTACCAGCCTGTAAACATCAAAAATACCCTTCCTGTGGCCACCAGAAATTATATTTTCGTGTAAGGCACTTTAGATATTTTAATATAAATCAAGTAGAGCTTTGTAACATGAGATCGGCATTTTCAGGGACTTCAAGTTTATAGAACAATGAGACAGATTCAATTCAAAAGATTATAGAGTTTAATAAAACAAGACTAAAGATTACATAAACTACTTAAATCACGCAGGAGTAAATATGCATAACAAAAACAAACAATTACAACGACAAAAGAATGATTGCAATACGAAATATTAGAGAGAGAGAGAGAGAGAGAGAGATAAATCAGTTCAAACAATTCAAACAATTCAAACGAGACCCAAAGGCTTTCTTAGGCGTATCTAGACAACCTTAAACAGCACTTAATTTAGATTGTACGTTACTTGCTTTTATGGTCCCTTTTGTGTACAGCTGTGTTACAAAAGAAACGTGGTCGGAGTGTCTGGAGCGTCTTCCGGTAGGAGGTAGATGTTTGCGATTGCTTCAGCTGCGGCCCGTACGAGAGATGGTTAATCTTAAACTCGTTTCATTCGTGACTACACTGAACGAAGGAGAATTATCAAACTGAGGTAGCTCAAGAAAAGAAAGAACTTAGATTAAAACAAAGTAGAAAAACGACGCGGAACACCGGGCTGGAGTTCGCAGGGAAGTTGGGAAGTTTTCTACTCTCTCTGGCGTAGAAAAACGGCTAGCACTGAGGAGACATGGCGCTCCTGGTTTTGAAGGCGCTCGAGACACAGCACTTGTGGTTCGCGAAGTACACGCCTTCTGGGTCATGTGCATAGGAGATTACAAATTTAGTAATAATACACTTCTAAACTAGGATTAATAAAATATGCCTCATATTGCATTTTGGGTTAGTGATTCGATCTTATTCGATTTCTCTGATTCCAATCATACCACTCGCGGCATTCCTAGGGCTAGTAAAATGCAGATATATGACTTTTCGTGATTAAACTAAATGTCAGACTTGATCACATATCATAAAAGCTTACAGTTATATCAATTAGGTCACGAGGGAATCCTGAACACAACCAGAAAACATTTGTACATTTGAAACGTTAAGTTTAACTACACGTGGTTCAGAATGAGTGTCTCTTTGTGTGTGTGTGTGTGTGTGTGTGTGTGTGTGTGTGTGTGTATTCAGAGTTCGTCGCGTGGTCAGTCACGCGTTGGACTCCTGATCGTCTTCAGTTCCGTGTATGTGTGTGCGTCCTTCGAATTTGATGAGTTTTAAGTCTGGATTACAATGACCAGTGTGGTTCGATTACACAAGGTTGTCTGTGTTTGTGAGGTGTCGTGCAGAGGGGACACCACGGGATCTCCGGCCAGAGAGGAGCCCCTGTTGAGTCACATGTGGTAAGACAGAGGATCCTGTGATTACTTATCAGTGAAAAACGCCGCGGGGGCACTTCTGGCATCGGTAATTTAATTAAGTCCAAGCACCATTTGCTTCGTGTGTGAATCGGTTACTTAAAAAGTCCCATGACATCTGTTTTTGTCACAATCTGAAGAATGGGGGAGTGTTTACTTAATTAGAATCTAGTTGATTAAAACCACATGATTGCGCTGATCATCTGATTATTGCTACATTCCCCCCTTGATGGTTCGGCAGGACCCGTGTGGGTGGGCCTCGTTGAACCATCACGACCGCATTGGTCAGGTGGCAGGTAAATCATGGAGGTCGGATGCTGCAGATGATTGTTAGGGCTGAGGGCTCAGCTCTATGAGGTTTTCCGCGTTCTCTAGCGGGGAGTCTTCTTTCCGAGGGCCCCTACGGAACCCTCCGGACATGGCTTGGGTGAGCCAGGCTGTTGAGGCTCGCATCTCGTTGAGTCGTCGGTACAGGACGTAGGCCAGGCCCAAGGTTAGGACGTGGCCGATGATCGTTGAAATGCACACAGCAGTGTTGGCGGCGGTCCAGGCTTGGACGACAGGTGAAGCGTTCAGGATGGGCATTCTGGACAATGCTTGGAGGGCTGTGTCAAGGGGTGCGATGTCGATGATCTGTGACCCCCCCTTCCTGAATCCATTTTTCCAGTTCTGGATCGAAAGTGAAGTTGCGATCCTTAAAGAAGGGTGGACTCTCTAGTTCGGATTGGTATTCTTCGCTCAGGAGATGATACAAGGCTAGGTCGTCCAGGTGGAGGATGGCTCCTCGTGGGACTTGAATCCACATGGTCTGGTTCAGCAGGTTGACGCGTGTAGCGGTGTCGTGCTGGTCGTAGGTCAGTGTCGCCGCCCGAACTGGAGTGTTAACGAGCCACCGATCCCCCACGATCTCAGCTTGCGTCTCGGTGACTTGGCTGCGAGGTTTAGCATCTGCCCGGCAGCGTGCATCGCTGGCCAGATGTTGCAGGCCGCAAATCCCATCAGTGTTGTCTCTTAGGAATGGTTTGCTTGGGCAGAGATAGTGAATGTCTTTGGTGAGGGTACACATGTGCAGGTTTGGGGCTACAGCTGTGTGTTGCTGTCGTGGTACGCTACCTCTTCGGGTGTCCGTACCTTGAAATAAGTGTTGCTCTGCCAAAATCCTACGTTGACAATATCATTGAGTCGGTAGATTCGGCTTGATTCTATGATGGGTAAACTCAAGAGGAATCCTACCTCTCGCTGTGCAGGGTCAACATACAGGGGAATGGCACTTTGTGTGTTGAGTTGTTCTTTTAACTGTGGAAGTTCCGTCTGAATTTCGGCTACGTGCCGTCGCACCGTGGCTATGTTAACGGCGTTGACACTTGACATGCCAATGTTGAACAGCGTGCCTACGGCGGCAGCAGCTCCGAGCAACGCTCCCAGGAACCGCTTGGAACGTTTGTTGTGTCCTCCCAATTCAGCTTGAATGACGGTCATCTTCTCGAGTTGGTTCAGCATGTGCTCGACATCGGCTTCGGCGTGGTTGAGGGCAGTTTCTGTCCATCGGGCACCTGCCCAGCTGTACTGGGCTACCGCTCTTGGGTAGTGCGCAAGGTAGACATTTCGAGGGTCGAGTCGCACGTACACTTTCTGCGTGTGCGTTCGGCAATTGGTAATCAGCAGTCCAGGTTGATCCCTCAATACAATGCCCGAGGCCGGTCCTGGTGAGATGACGTCGGCTGGCGGCTGGCCTCTGGTTGACTGAAAGCACATGATGGCAATCCACAGCAGCATCCTGTTACAGGCAAGAGAGAGAGGTATGGAGGAAAAGGGGAAAGAGAGAAGGCACAGGTCAGCGAGGTTTGTCCCAGGTTGTGTGGGACATCTTTTTGCTGCGATGACGGCGGTTGAGTTTTAGTTTTCATTGGCCCCTTCCTGTTTGTCCCTACTAGAGGCCACATGTCTTTTAATCTGATTGCGGTGGACCCATTTGAGAACTGGTTCTCTTGGTCCCCGTTTTAGCTGGATTTGGTATGCAACGGGGGAGAGTTTATTCACAATTTCGTGAGGTCCCGTCCAGTGGGGCAGGAACTTCTTTGACAACCCCTTGGGTGGCAGGGCGAAACTGTAGTACAGGACTTTGATGCTTTTTGGTCGTAATATGCTTTCTGCCCTTCAGCGCTGGTTTTCAGATGTTGCTGGGCGAAAGCGAAAGTTGTTTTCAAGTGTTTATGGAGCTCGTCCAGGTACTGGGACGTGGTGTAGGCGGTGACGAGGTTGTGGTCTCCCGGTTGATACAACAGGTGTAAAGGCAGGGTCATCTGCCGCCCGGTCATGAGTTCAAACGGGGACACCTGTGTTGATTCCTGCGGTGTGGCTCGGAGGGCCATCAGCACGAGGGGGAGTTTCACATCCCAGTCTTTCTGATTAGCCGATACTTATTTTCTTAGCATGTGGACCACCGTTCGATTCGATCTCTCTACCTGACCAGACGCGATTGGATGCTGACTAATGTGAAGCTTAGCTTGTACCCTTAGACATCTCCAGATCTTTTGCATGATCTCGGCAGTGAAGTGGGTACCTCTGTCTGAGTTGACTCTTAGTGGCAATCCGAACCGGGAGAAGATGTGGTTCATCAGGAGATATGCCGTTGTCTGGGCAGTGTCGTTAGGTGCTGGCAAACACTCTACCCACTTGGTAAACTGACACACCACCGTGAGAAAGTACTTGTTGCCTCTTGTTGACCTGGGCAGAGGTCCTACCCAGTCAATTTGGAGGTCTGACCACGGGAACGTGATTCCTCTGCGTTGCAATGGGGCTCTGTGATTTGGGTTTGATGGTTGGAATTGACAGCAGACCAAGCATTCTCTCACATACTCTGCCACATCTTGTTGCATGCCTGGCCAGTATGCCACCTGTCTAAGTGTCTCATACGTGGCTTTGGTACCATGGTGTCCAGCATAGGGTGTGTTGTGGGCGTGCATTAGCATTACCCCCCTTTGGCAAAGTGGCACCACGAGTCTAGGCGGTGTGGTGTCATCAGTGCCAAACCATAGAATGTTGTCCCGCACACGCAACATATGTCTGGAGTTATGTAGATGTCTGAGGTATGAGTCAGCATCGATGTCTGATGGTGAGATAGGGTGGCAGGCGGGGTCAGAGAGGTGGTCAAGAATTGTCTTTATGGCAGTGTCTGTGGCTTGCATATCCGCAATATCGTTGTTGGAAATTTGCAGAGTTAGCGATAGCATTTGTGAAGCTGGTGCCGTAGGAGGCAAGGGTTAGTGCCGCAACAGCGGGGGTGGGTAAGGGGTTTGGGGGAGAACACAGCTCACCGTGGAGGGCGCCGGTTTTGGCAAGCGCATCGGTGTGGTCATTAAAGTCTTTGCCTTGGCCTGGCAGTTTAGAATGTCCCTTGACCTTCTTCCAGTACACGGTGACATTGTGTGTTGTTGTGATGTTATCACATTCCTGGAACAGGTGTTGGTGTTTGACAGGCTTGTTGTTTGCCGTTTTGAAACCGTTTTGTTTCCAGATCGGGAGATGGCAAACAAAACTGAGTCTGGCATAGTTAGAGTCTGTGCATATGAGAAGTTCTGTGATGTTATGGGCAGATGCGAGTTGCAGCGTTATGAGGATTGCTGCTACCTCTGCATATTGTGATGACTGGGGGCCCAGTTTGAAGTGTCGTGGTGGGCATGGGTGGTTGTCAACCCACAGTACCCCTGCACCTGCCTTCAGGATGCCCTCGTGGTTGTAGGAGCATCCGTCGACGTAAGCCGCGGGCATGCCGTTGCACACATTGTTGTCAAAGTACCTGTGACAGGTCAGTGGTGGCTGTTGGGGCTCTGGTGTGTTCAGCATCGCAGCAGGTGAGTTGTCAGAGCAGTTTTGACATGCAGCCAGGCCGTTTCCCAACGCCGACTTGTGATTTTGTGCACATCGGGCCTCGACATCACGTCCTTGGAGAGCCATTAACCACGTGGCTATGCGTGCATTGGTTACTACGCCATCTCAGATGCGTTGGCTGTTGAGGAACATTACGGGCTGGTGGCAAGTGTCTTATGACTTTCTGTGCTCCAATGTAGCTGGAGAAACGTTGTATCGCCCATACTGTACAGAGCAACGGTTTTTCGCAGTCTGAGAATTTACATTCTGGAGGGAGAAGTGTCTTGCTGGCATATGCGACCACCTTCTTGTCTTGGTCGTGCCGTTGGTATAGGCCAGCACTGAGACATTGGTCAGAAAATCCAGCTTCCAGGTAGAATTCTTTTTGAGGATCGGGGTATGCGAGACAGGGAGCTGCGCATAAATGTCTTTTTAGTTCCGCCATGGCGTGTTCTTGAGCGTCTGACCAGACGAAAGGGCAATCCTTTTTCAGCAGAGCTGTGAGGGGCCTGGCGATGTCTGAATAGTTTTCGATGAACTGTCGAGAGTAATTGCATACCCCTAGAAAACTTTGCAGTTCAGAGACGTTAGTGGGAGGCTTGATGTTTTGAATGGCATGGATACGGTTTGATTGTGGTTCGATGCCGTGGGGTCCGATGAGCAGGCCCACGTAGTTAACCTTGGTATGACACCACTGTCCCTTGTGGAGGGCTATTTTTGCGCCGGCAGTGGATAACTGGTTCAAAACATAGTCTATTTCTTTCAGGTGGTCGGCCACCGTCGTGCTCTTCATGAGAACATCGTCTACATAAATCAAGTTACCTCTCATTCTGGCGTCTGGGCAGGCCTTGTTCAGGAAGATGTTGAACTCAGCTGGTGAGTTGGCATACCCGAACGGGCATCTGTTGAAGGTGAACTGTCGGTTGCCAAATGTGAATGCCAGCTTGTGTTGGTCTTCTGGGTGCACTGGAATGGTCCAGAATCCAGAGGCCACATCGAGTGTCGAGAAGATGGTGGCTCCTCTGATTCGGGGTATTTCCTGTTCTAGCTGTGTCATGGGCCACCGTGATAATGGCACCTCTTGTTTCAGCTTTCGATAGTCAATGGTGGGCCGCCATTTCCCATTCGGTTTGAGAACGGGCCAGATGGGGGCAGAGTAGGTGCTGTTACATGGACGGATGACACCTTTCTCAAGCATGGATTCGATGATTTCCTGCACTGGTTCGTGCGAGGCAATGGGAATTTTGTACTGCTTGACGGAAGTGGGAGGAGCCTCGGGATGCGTGGGGATGCGCACCATGTGGCGGTGGGTAAGGCCACAGTCTAACGAGTCTTTGGCAATGGAGTCTTTGAACTTATAAAGGACTTGTCTTAGTCTTTGGCGGTCTGCGTCGTCCTGAAGCACATCAGCATCTTGTAGAATTTGTTGCACTTGAGATTCAAAGCCTTGATATGGCTCCTCTGTCAGTGTGTCATCGGTCGGGTTGATTTTTAAAGGTGAGTCTCACTGACAGGCTGGTGGGAGACTGTGTACACCGCGAGGTGTTGGTCCTCTGTCAGCTCAGTTCTGCACACTTGGTCTTTGGCTACTGACATGACAGATGTGATGGCAATGAGTTGGAAGGGTACTGTGAACACTGTGTTGTCAGTGTGCCCTTCAGGTATCAGTGCAGGTGGGATGGGCCCGATGACGTGTAATAGAAGTTCAAAGTCATGAAAATCGTGGCTCACTAGCCATCCTAGCCTGTAGGATCTGGGGATGTTGATGTCCGTTGCTGTGCAGTTGTTGAACAGAATGTAGACTACCTGAGATGACACTTCTGTGAGGGGTGTGGCTTCGAGTGTGAGTCCGAGGTCTTCACATTCGAGTGAAGGTTGGAAGAAAGCCAGCGTGTGGTTTAAGATTTGGCCACGTCGCATGTTGAGCCGTACAGTGACCCCTTTTGTGTAAGCTGGTATCACTGTTGTTTGTTCGTTGATTAGGGTGCAGACTTCTGGGATGGTCTGCCCTGACAGTAGACTTTCATGGTCGATGAGAACAGGTGGCTGTAAAGTCAATGGGGCCCATACCACTTCATTAAACATGTCCACATGAGCCTTGAGACGAAGCAAAACGTCTGCTCCGATGTAGACATCGTGGACCGGATCCGGTAGGATCAGGAAGTAATGGGTCAGGCACCGGTTATTCCACTTTAATTGCAAAGCACAGATCCCTTTTGCAGCTATCATGGAAGATGGATGTGCGTTGAGAGGGAAACGTGTGCGTTTGCTGGTATAAGGCAGTTCCGGTGTTTTGTCAATGATTGCATTGAATAGTGAGAGACTGATGGATGAGTTGTCTGCCCATAGTGCTAGGATAATGTCTGTTGTAGTTATATCTTGCAGTTGCAGGTCATTCCTGACCTGGGGGCAGTAGGTATCAGAGCCTTGGCTGGTTTTGAAAGTACAGAGTAGTGAACTTGACCCTTGATCAGCTGTTGTGACTGGGTCGTCATGTCTGGCTGAGGGAATTCCCGTGAACCCTGTGACCTGACAGTCTGGCTGAGCAGATATGCGTGGCTGGAGGGGGAGGGGTTCACGCACTTGACCCCAAACTTGCAGGTGTTTGAAGTCCAGTAACGGCTCGAATCGATCCAGCAGGTCCTTGCCTATGAGAAATGGATAAATGTTCATTGGCGAAACGTAGACAGGGTGTACTAGGCTCATAGGACCGATTTCCAGGTGAATGGGAGCTACGTTTCTTAGTTGGATGTCATTTTGGCTGTATGACTGCACATTCAGCTCACAAGTGTGGAAGTTAAGAGTTCGATTCTGTTTTTGAGCTTCAAATTTAAGTTTTTCAAAGAGTTCAGTCGATATGAGCGTGAGATCGGAGCCTGTGTCCACAAGCGCTTCGAGTCTCACCTCCTTTTCCAAAGTGATTGTTAGGTAGAGTTTGCGTGCCACTCCTTATTCGATCAGGTTCCCCAGGTGTTTTGGTGTGGGGTCTTGCGTGTTGATCGATAAACAGTGCGGGTATGTTTCGTGTGGCTTGTTGTGGGTGCAGATCAACAAGACAGCACTGTCTGGTACCTTTGTGTGAGTGCTGCTGCAGTTTTGTTCAGGAAGTGCAGCGTTTTGTTCAGGAAGTGTGGTTGTCAGCCGGAGTGAGTGAGGGGTGTTGTCAGTTGGTGATGCAACAATGAATTCACTAGTCTGTGGCTGACAAACAGTGTTCTGGGGGGCTGTCGGTTGGAGGGAGTGAGTGGAGCTGTCACTTTGTGAGGTAACAGCAAGTTCCATAGTCTGTGGTTTGACAGTGTCTGTGGGGCTGTCAGTGGGAGGAACGTTGGGAGTGGAGTTGGCTTCAGGCCTAAGGTTTAGTCATGCGGTGTCTGGTTTATCCTTGTCTTCCTTGCGAGGTTTCTTTTGAAGAAACTCTCTCAGCACGCTCAGAAGTTCTGCAGCTTCAACCGTGGCTATGTTGTTTTTGTTGGATTTTGGCTCCAACCGCAGCTTATCAGTGTCACGTCGAGAGGGGTCCTTCGACCGGCTCTCTGGGCTTAGTGTCCGGGGAGATGGAGGTCGGCTCCTTCTGGGTTGCCGGCCGGCTTCCCAGGTGCCCCCTCCCGTTTGGTTGTGGGAGGGGCGAGGCCGGTCCCAGAATTGCCTAGAGTGGTCGTTCTGTTGCCTTGGGCGAGCACCCCCACGACCGCGCTGACCTCTGTTGGCCTGAAACGGTCTTGACTCTCTGTTGACAGGTTTGTAAGTGGGGTGCTATGCGCCCTCTAGGGGCAGCTCTGAGCGGTGCTCAGAGACGGGGCAGATTGTGGGGTTTCTCACAGTCTTTTCAGAGATAGTTCTTTGTTTGGTGTATGCTTTGTGAGCCAAGTCACGCAATTGTTGAATTGACATAGTCCTTGGCTCAGCCAAGACTCCCAGATGATGGGAGAGGGTAGGGTGGAGATTCCGCAGAAACAGGGTCTTGAAATTCCAGTCCTCTTCCATGCCTGGCTCATTGCGTGATCCGAAGTAGGGTTGACGGAGGCGGCCGTAATACGCTTGTGGCGTTTCGAGCCGGGCTTGTTTCAGGTCCATTGCCGCTATGATACCTTGGTCTGATTCTGGATCGGAGGATTCACGAATCAGAGCTTGCTGCAATTGCTGGTAGTCCATCTTGACGGTGTCTGGTTGGCGGTCTAGGAAGCTTCTCATGTCATGGCTTGAAGTGATCCTGAGAAGATACAACTTATCCCAAGTAGTGGCGTTGGCCACAGTTTGTAAGTGAAAATCAATGTCTTGTAAATAAGAGTGTACATCATGACCTCCTGCTGGATTGGGAGTGAAGGTCGGGATGTTTCTAGCAAGCTTGTCCAGTTCTTTAGGGGCCGTGTGGTGACCGATGGCCCTACCCTTCGGTCTGGGGCCCTGCTCCTCTTCAGCTGGTGGGAGCTCGTAGCGGCTGGCTAGAGTGGTGTCGCGCCGTGGGCTCGCTTCCCCTCCTTCAGCTTTGGGGGATTGGCTGAACGTGCAGGCTCGCTGGTAAGGGGAAACGGAGTGATGGGTGTTTCCCCCTCCAGGTCGCCCTGCAGTCTGTAAGAATGTTTCAGTTCTCTGTGGACAATGTCAAGTTCGTCTTTTAGATCTTGTCTCTGTTGGACAAGCTCGTTAATTTCAGCTCGGGCTGCTTGCAAATGTCTTTCGCAGGCCTTGGCTTTGGCCTCTCTTTCCTTTAATTCAATCTCTGCTCTTTTCAACAGAGCGTCGCCACATAGCAGTTTGTCCTGGAGTTCCTCCGTGGTCCGTTTTTCCGACTGCAGCCTCTTGTCTGTGTCCGTGCGCAGATCCTCCAAGGCCTTTTGCAGTCTTTCCACTTCCTCTTGTAATTCTGGGCGCGTTTCGTCCTTGGCTTTGACCTCCAAAAGTAGCTGATCCAGATGCTCCTGCGTGTGGTCCTTTTGTTTGCGGGCCTCCTTCAGTTTAGTCTTTAGTCCTGCAATTTCCTTTTCCAGATTGGCATTGTCCTCCTCCGCCAAGCGTGCCTGTGCCACTAAGTTGTGAGCTAGGCTTCCGATTATCCGGCTCCATTCCTTTGAGCTGTAGGTCTGCGTGGGGTCGTTGGACATTAGCTGGTCTACGTCGGCGTCCAGTTCCTGTCGGGTCAGGGGTTTTGGGTCGCCAGCGTCCTTGGGCAGACAGCCGGTTGTCATGGCTCTTAACCAAGCATCCAGATTGCTCCAATGGGCCGTGGGACTGGAAGCGCGTGACATTCTGGCTCACTGGGGGCGAGAGAAACACAACACACACAAAAAGGGCCAATGCAAGCTTTTGTTTTGTTTTTGAGGCTAACGAGCCGTAGTACGGTCGTGCCGTCTATAGAAATTTTGGCTAACTGCCGTAGACAGTTAGGTGGGCCAATTAATGCGGGTCAACTTGGGACCCGAAAATAGAGGCTGCCTGGTTGTCACTCTTATTGTTCAACTTCCTTGGGGTCTCTTGGTGAACTGAAAGAAACAAATCACAACAGAACAAAACAAAACAAAACAAAACAAAGGAAAAGAAGATCGAGAGGGGAAAGCAAAATCAAAATATCGCAGTGAGAATAACACCTAAGTGAATTGACCTGCTCTGTAGCGTAACCTCTAAGAACTAAGAGGGTGTGTCTTAGGGGGAAAGAGGTAAACCAAACGCTTAGAAAATCTATCCGGGGGAATGTCTGATATTCTGTGGCTTATATTATGTGTCAGGGTTTTATCAAAATCAGTTTTTTTTTCTTTACCTGAGGTGAACTGAGGTCGAACCCAGCTGGCCCCAGCAAGCGGGGTCAAACTTTCCGGCGCCGCCAAACACTTGACCGCCGTGACCTCGGGCTGTTCGTTGCTCTGGTCACGGTTACGCCCCCTCAAACAGTGCGTGACATGTAAACACAACCTGGTAATCTTCGAGGTATCAACCGGCCGACCGCACTGCAAAGGTGGGTGGGACCCAGAACTCACCAGCGAACTGGCGTGGCGGTTTCGCCTATGGTTTGTGCACCGTTCCCAACAATTGACTTGTGCGAGGGCTTGATGGTTGACCCTACAAAGCACCAGATTGCTGATGTCACTTACTGCGTGCCGTAAACCGTGGCAGAGATAAAACAACTCGAGAGTCACCGCACAGTCAGTGTCGGCGACGCCAGTCAGCAGACTCGCCCACCGAGATCAACCAGGACTCCCACAATCCACCACAGATGCTGAGGTTTTTACCTATACAACAAGCAAAATGGAATGAACAAGGGAGCTTAAAGTGAATTAAGATTTTCCTTTCTTAAACCAAATTGAGTAATTTAGGTATGTAAAACAGAAACTACAATAAACTTGAAGAGGGGTAAGGTAGTAATAAAATGACTTTGAAGAGAAAAACTAATTTACCTGGAAAGGAAAACTAAATTAGAAGATGAACGGCTTTTGCCAACTGATGATAGCACAACAATATATTAGACATGATGGTAGTTATTGAAAAATAACCTAACCCGATTGGAAGTTAGCAATAACTCAATGCAGGTGGAAGCTGGAAATGGGAGCGGTAGGCCGCTGTAGGGGGTTTTGGAGCCTCAAGGGGGCGCACTTCCTCTCTGTGGTTCACCGGGACTGTTTGACACAATTTAAAATTACAATTAAAATCGGTTTAACTCAAATCCAAATGAGCCTGGGGGAAATTGAAAGAGGATTAGACTGATTTCTTATAATAATCATAACAACACTGAAGTTGTTCGTAATGATTATAAAATAATCCTCGGGAAAAGCATAAATGAAAATAATTTCATACAGTTTAAGTTCAGTAGAAGGCTGATAGCTGGCTTGAGAAGGGTGTCTGCCACTAGGTGGCTTCTTTCTTTTCAGGGGGGCTATCAATGACAAATGTGAGAAATTTATAGTGGAGGAAAACAAAAAAAAAAAAATAAAAAAAAAAAAATAAAAAAAAATAATAATAATTGTTTCAAATCAGCTCTAGATACACTGGGGAAGGAGAAACAAAATTTTGTTTTTGCAGAGGAATCAGAATGATTTCTGATAATAAATCACCATACTACTGAAGTTATTAGTACGATTATAAACATAAAAAAATAAAATAAAACAGAACAGAGACATCGAGACAGATAGAAATAGTGAAGGGTAGGCAGAGTGAGTTGGAGCAGAAGAGTGATAGCTGACCTGGAGGGGCTTCTGTCTCTCTCCACGTGAGCTATCAGTGATTTGGACTGAGGGATTCTATGACTCAAGCCCCTAATTCACTTCCGTGAATTGTACTTAAAATAAAATGTCTCAGCCCAAAAGGAGGATTGTTTTAACGGACTAGCAAGCTGTAACTGCACGTATGTATTTAGGCAGCTTATTCAACAATCATCGCAGTAAATTTGGAGGAAAGCACAACCAGAAGGGAAGCAATGGGTAGCAGGTCTTACCTGCTATTGCCCATGCGGTGGCGGTGTCGCGCTTGCGCGAGCCAAACTCACGACCGTAGTAATTTGAAACTGACGCGCGCCTGTTAAGGAAATCCAAAGTTTCCTTACGCACAGATTTCTACACGACACAAGTATACACACATTTCACAAGTATACTTTACGCAGATCACGGCGGATCTCTTTGTGCTCGGTCTGTACAGAAAATGAAACGGGATATTCACCGGGTAGCTAAGCCAGTTTTGAAACCCGAAATTATCGTTACTATAACGACATAAAATAAAGATCTTTTACTGACGGGGGGATTCTCGCCCCCGCAGTACACAAAATGTATATACCGGTAATACGCCTGAGTGAAGATTTCTTCGTTCAAACAGGACTTTGAACAATATTAACATGTACCACAGCCAAACAAAAGAAATGTTTTTCTTTTCCTTAACCTGGGCCTTTTAAAATATTGTGACTGCAGTTTTCATCACATCCGGTAGTGTTAAAAAGAAATGCTTTAGACCTCTTTTTAGCACTGTTGATGTGGCATATGGCTTTTTGCCTTGCTCAGTTTCTGAGTCGACTATAACGTTATACAATGCAGACGCACGTACGCAATATTAAACTCTCAAAAACACACATGAATATGAATCTTAATATTGGTCTCAAAATGAAGTTTGAAAATGCCTGCATTCTCCACCATATAAATGTAGCGACAATGACTTTTGTAGGGAAATTATTAACTCAAAGGGGGAATAATATTCATGAGATGATGAATATGCATTATCGTATACACAAATTAGATTATCCCAAATAGGGAATAGGTTAAACCTCACCGTATATGAATCATTAACACGATTGCTCGTATTAATTATTAATATAGGTCGGTAAAATCAGATCAATTATCAGGGTAAATTTTCATGTGATTCAAATTTAGTTTATCATGTACTCGTTCGTTTATCAGCCTGTAAACATCAAAAATACCCTTCCTGTGGCCACCAGAAATGATATTTTCGTGTAAGGCACTTTAGATATTTTAATATAAATCAAGTAGAGCTTTGTAACATAAGATCGTCATTTTCAGGGACTTCAAGTTTATAGAACAATGAGACAGATTCAATTCAAAAGATTATAGAGTTTAATAAAACAAGACTAAAGATTACATAAACTACTTAAATCACGCAGGAGTAAATATGCATAACAAAAACAAACAATTACAACGACAAAAGAACGATTGCAATACGAAATATTAGAGAGAGAGAGAGTTAGAGAGAGAGAGAGAGAGAGAGAGAGAGAGAGAGAGAGAGAGAGAGATAAATCAGTTCAAACAATTCAAACAATTCAAACGAGACCCAAAGGCTTTCTTAGGCGTATCTAGACAACCTTAAACAGCACTTAATTTAGATTGTACGTTACTTGCTTTTATGGTCCCTTTTGTGTACAGCTGTGTTACAAAAGAAACGTGGTCGGAGTGTCTGGAGCGTCTTCCGGTAGGAGGTAGATGTTTGCAATTGCTTCAGCTGCGGCCCGTACGAGAGATGATTAATCTTAAACTCGTTTCGTTCGTGACTACACTGAACGAAGGAGAATTATCAAACTGAGGTAGCTCAAGAAAAGAAAGAACTTAGATTAAAACAAAGTAGAAAAACGACGCGGAACTCTGGGCTGGAGTTCGCAGGAAAGTTGGGATCTCTCTCTGGCGTAGAAAAACTGCTAGCACTGAGGAGACATGGCGCTCCTGGTTTTGAAGGCGCTCGAGACACGCCTTTGGTACGCGTCTGATCCAATCGTTTGCATAGGAGATTACAAATTTAGTAATAATACACTTCTAAACTAGGATTAATAAAATATGCCTCATATTGCATTTTGGGTTAGTGATTCAATCTTATTCGATTTCTCTGATTCCAATCATACCACTCGCGGCATTCCTAGGGCTAGTAAAATGCAAATACATGACTTTTCGTGATTAAACGAATGTCAGACTTGATCACATATAATAAAAGCTTACAGTTATATCAATTAGGTCACAAGGGAATCCTGAACACAACCAGAAAACATTTGTACATTTGAAACGTTACGTTTAACTACACGTGGTTCAGAATGATTGTCTCTTTGTGTGTGTGTGTGTGTGTGTGTGTGTGTGTGTATTCAGAGTTCGTCGAGTGGTCAGTCACGCGTTGGACTCCTGATCGTCTTCAGTTCCGTGTATGTGTGTGCGTCCTTCGAATTTGATGAGTTTTAAGTCTGGATTACAATGACCAGTGTGGTTCGATTACACAAGGTTGTCTGTGTCTGTGAGGTGTCGTGCAGAGGGGACACCACGGGATCTCCGGCCAGAGAGGCGCCCCTGTTGAGTCACATGTGGTAAGACAGAGGATCCTGTGATTACTTATCAGCGAAAAACGCTGCGGGGGCACTTCTGGCATCGGTAATTTAATTAAGTCCAAGCACCATTTGCTTCGTGTGTGAATCGGTTACTTAAAAAGTCCCATGACATCTGTTTTTGTCACAATCTGAACAATTGGAGGAGTGTTTACTTAATTAGAATCTAGTTGATTAAAACCACATGATTGCGCTGATCATCTGATTATTGCTACACCGGGGTCAGTCAGCCACTTTTGTTTGCAACGCCAAATCCTGGCATCTTTAACTAGCTTTGAGTCTTGATATACCAATGAATTGGGAGCATGATCTGAAATTAGGATAGCATCATAAGGACATTCCTTGATTTTGTGCCTTAACTCTGCAGATATCAAGAAGAAATCAATTCTTGAATAGGACTTGTGTGTACCGGAGTAACACGAAAACTTTAAATCGTCAGGATTTTCTTCCCTCCAGATATCTATTAGATTCAATTCTTTCATAAAGTGATATGTAGTTACCCTGCTACGACTGTGAGAATCTACCACTCCAGAGCTCCTATCCTTTGCCGGATCTAATGCACAATTAAAATCGCCTGCCACCACCCATTTACCAGGAAGATTGGATAAAATAAAAAAGTTTTGAAAAAAGTTGGGATCATCTATATTTGGTGCATAGATGTTCGCCAAGATAATTTGCTCTTTTAGTATAATTCCTTGAATAATAAGGTATCGTCCAAATTTGTCGTTGATAACCTTATTCACCTGGAGTGGTATTGACTCATGCACCAAAATAGTGACACCCTATAGCCTGAGAGTTAAACGATGCAGAAAAAAACTTGCGTCTCCATCTCCTCCTGATTCTCAAATCCTCATTGTACATCAGGTGTGTTTCTTGAAGAAACACAATATTAGACTGCATTAACTTTATCCTGTTCATGACTTGTTTAGTTTTCTTAAGTTTTCGTGACCCCCTGCAGTTCCATGATGTAATTTTAATTTTTATCTTACTAGACATTTTGCATAGTTTGTATAGTTGTACTCCCCAAACCTTTAAGATGCTTGTAAAAAATAAAAAAATGAAACAAACAAAAAACTAAAATAAATAATACTACTGATGAACACTATACTCAGACCAACACCCATATTCAGGACACTTAGCCTGAAACCCTCAACTTATAATCTTAAGACTTCCAGATAGCTGTTAACTGTTAACCTGAGGTTAAGACAGTATCACTGGGCTAGCAGAAGATAAACAACTAATAACATTAATCTTACGCTCCATGCTACCATAATTGAACATTACAAATTTCTTTCGTAAACCTCCTTTTACCATGAACTAAATCAAATTTAACTCTGTGAAGGCACCATATTATTCTAAGAGAATCTGAACCCAAAAGAAATACGGTAGTATAATCTTAATTACCTTAAAATTGAATAAGAGATACATTTTACCTCTTAATATTGTTTATAAAGAGGAGAAAAATAAATAAAAATGAAATACCTAATGCGCTTAAAGTGCACAGAGAAAGGAGAGAAACATAACTTAACAGTAACTATAAACTCTGAGAAAAAGCCTTAAACATACTAAACAAAGATATATATTTAACCCTGTAGTTTGTGTTAGCTCGGCTCAGTCATGTGCCATTAATTTCACGTCCTCTGATACCTTCTACTTTGTAAGCCGCGACATTCCAAGTCGTTTACTCATAATTCAGTCCGGTCCCCCTTCTGACCTGATCCGTTTGATGAAGTCCTCCGCCTCGACATGGTTGTTAAAGATGTGAGGCCGTTCTTTATAAGTCACCAGCAGTCGGGCAGGAGGGATGATGCCGTATCGGAGAGCCATTAAACGGAGCTGCCGTCTCACCTCGTCAAACTGCTTTTGCTTCTTGTGAACACCTGCCGCCACGTCTTGGTAAAATCTCACTGTATGGTTCTTGTAACGTACCTCTCTTTTTGTCTTGGCTGCTTTCGTCACCAGTTCTTTATCCCTGAAGTCCAAAAACTTCATTATCAGCGTTCGGGGTGAGGGGTTGTTGTGTGTTCCTGGTCCGATTCTATGAGCCCTCTCCACTGTTAATTTGGTGCGCCCAGACGGCAGTTCCAGTGCGTCCGGTAGCCAGCTCTCCAAAAAGGCACACGCGTCATCCCCCTCCACTCCCTCAGGCAAATTGACCAGCCTCAAATTGGAGCGCCTTGATCTCGTTTCCAGGTCCAGAAGTTTTTCCTCCATGTCCTTGTTTTTATTTTCTAGGACATAAACTTTTGTTTGAACCGAGGTGACGTTATCTTCAGTTGTCGAAATCCTTGTTTCTGCCTCGGTGACACGCTGACACGCTCTGCACAGTCAGTGATATCTTTCCTGACACTTTCAATCGCGGACAATATGCCATCAAACCTGGTGGAAAACTCCGTTTTCATGTTGTTTATAGCAGTCAGAATGGAAGCTGCCATATGACCGGACCCTCCCTCCGCCGTATCATTACTTTTGTCCGACGATTTTTCCTCAGGAGTCGAGCTAGCCTCGTCGGAGTCCATGACTTCGAGGTTAGCCACGGATTTCTTGCTAACGTTAGCTCACGTAAAGTCAGATAATTTAGCTTGAAGGGTTTTATTCCGCCCCTGACCGACTTTCTTCTGTGACAACGGCATTACCCTTAATTTAACTATAAATATGGAGGTTTTGTACCCGTTCAAAACCAAAATTTAAGAAGGAATTAGCCAACAGGTTATTAACTTAGGGGCCGCTAACACAACACCGTTCTAACAGAAAAAACCCTAACGCCCATCCGCACAAAACAGTGCCTAGTGTCTCGAGAATGCACTCCCTGAAATAGGTTCGAAGGTGAAAACGAATAGCTGTTTTCTCTGCGCACACCTCAAAAACGCAAACACGCGGAAACGCAGACAGCGCGCACATACGCATCACGTGTTCATTCGATAGGTATGCGCATTTAAATAAACCAGTTTAATAGATGTAAAAATGTATGTCATTGCTATATAGTTTATATGTATTGATATATATCCATACATATGTCCATGCATGGATTGCAGTATATTCCCATATATTTTTGTTTTGTAAGGGTAGGGACATTTTTCTGTCTGCTATTCCATAAAAAACTAGCTTATTATTTCTTCCATAATCATATTTACTGTTTATACAGAACACGAACATGACATTTACTCAGAACATGATTGATGAATACTTAGTCACATCAATAAAAGTGTTATTTTGCTTTTCATGCACATCTTTCCTTTGTGATATGTTATTCTAAGAAATATGTAAAATCTACAACTGATATCTTCTGTATTATTTTTGAACCAGTTTCACACAGTGCAACTGAACCAAAGCAATTTCACTTTAGTCTTCTCTGAGTCTTTCCTCCCTTTACATTTCTCAGAAAAGGAAATATCAGATAGTTATGTCAGGAAATGTCTTATCAAACTTGACATCATTCTGAATCAATCATTTGTGGTTGTGGTTTTATGCAAGATTTCTATCCAGAATCAAATGCTCATAGACCCCAAAGTTGCCACCTTTAATGTCTGTTAAACAATGTATCACATTTATGTGATATCTTCTAGATAATCATAATACTATTTTTGGTTATCCTTTTAACAGTGGCAGGTTTACTATAACAGGCTAACTGGCTGGTAATATACTAAAACTGGCAAATCAGTTTGCAGAATGCTAGGCTAGATGGGTAATTGGATAATGCAATGCTAAAGCAGGCATACAGTTAGTAGTATGCAAAGCTATATGTAATTGAAAAAGCATTGAAATGTTTCACTTGACTATTCATAGCTTTAATAATATGGCATGGCACATAATTTACAATATATTACCTGTCATAATTACATAGCACCATGGGAAAGAAGGGAAAGTTACTTTTAAAAGTAATGCGTTACAATATTGTGTTGCTCCCTAAAAAAGTAACTAATTGCGTTACTTATTCATTACTTTTTTCATGTGGGCTGGCCTTGTTTTCAATTTCAATGCTTTTTTTTTTTCTAAACCACACACACAAAAGTTATATTTTTGCCAAATATAATAGCCCTTTTACACCAAAGATTAAATAAATAAGTCTCAGGCTGAAGGAAATTCAAATTCACGCCTGTATAGTGACTTTCTATATATAGTATAGAAAGTTCAACACTCTAACTTCAGCAAAAATAATAAAAAAAGAAACACAAATGTGATGTTTAACTAAAGTCATTTTTGCTTGTTACTATGGTTAAATTGGTTTGAAAAAGTAACTTTCGTTAATTGTTTGAAAAAGTAATTCAGATATTTTTTGTAGATTTGAAAGTAATGCGTTACTTTACTAGTTACTCGGAAAAAGTAATCTAATCTCGTAACTTGCATTTCTGGTAATGCGTTACCCCCAACACTTGTAGCATCTCATGTATCATAGCCTATATGACATGTTTAATTTAGGGTTTTGATTGCACTTTTATCGTTTTGTGTCTTTTACTTTTACGTATAATTCTCATAGTCATGGTTCCCTTTCGAGGGAACTCGAACTGACTACAACACTTTGGGGAATGCCTTTAGCGTAACGCATCTGAAGTATGAATGAAACTAATCCAATCCTGATTGGTGTTGCGTCATGACGTAACATGTGACGGCATACACGGAAGCTACAAAGGGACGCCGGCACACAACAGAGTTAGCTTTTTGCTCTTCAGCAAGCGCTCTGTCAAACTGTCTGTCCTATTTGGTGTTGTTTGTCCCATAAGAATTGTCCTAAATAAAGGCTGCATTGCAATAAAGAATCTAGTGGCTCGGATCTCGCGTTTGCCGAGGCAGTGCGTAGATTACGGGTCTATTCTGCAATAAAGATTCTGTGACTGGGATCTCGCATTTTCGAGGCAGGGCGTAGATTAAAGGTCTGCATTCCAATACAGAATCTAAAGATGCTCGGATCTCACGTTTGCCGAGGCAGCGCGTAGATTACGGGTCTCTGCAATAAAGATTCTGTGTGGGTGCGAGGCATGCACAGTCAGCTCCTGAGGGTGCTGGCTGTGTTCATTGAGAAATATCTTGACAGCCGTGCGTTTTCGGGTGTTTCAGCCTCGCGCCCCTTGATTTTCTTCTTGAGAGATGAAAGCCAAATATATTGTGAACGACTCGAATCTCGCGTTTATTTTTAAGAAATTAAAATTATGAAATATTATCTGACTTTAAGAAGTTAGATATTTTAATTCAGCCTACCATTCAGACCGTGTTTCACTTATTCAGTGTTTATGGCTGCATTTAATTCTAAGGAATTAAAATGATGAGCAGCGAACTCACACTGCTCTGTTTGCCCCACAGGCTGCAGGGGATGCAGTGTTCCTTCTGCACATCGAAAATCGTTTTCGATTTTTCCCTGCTGGTCCTCCGCTTCAGGGTATCGAAAACGAGACGAAAATCGCAGGGCTATCCCCCCTGTGGAGGGACGAGCGAGAATCGCTCCTCCACGGAGCCCTCAGGAAGTCGATGTTTGTATCCAGCGTCAAGTGCGCTTCGGGACACATGGGTTTTCAGTGAATGTGTGCTGCAGTGTCCGCTCTAAGGGCTTGCGGACAGGCAGTGTTCGTGTTCGCCCATCGGAAACGGTTTTCGATTATTCCCTGCCGGTCCTCCGCTTCAGGGTGTCGAGAACGAAACCAAAAGAGCCACATCTCAGGGGGAGCCCTCAGGAAATCAATGTCTGTATCCCGCCGTTAAGTGCGCTTCGGGACACATTGGTTTCCAGCGAACGCATGCTGCTCTGTCTGCCCCACAGGCTTGCGGCCAGGCACCGCTCGCGTCCGCACATCGAGAATCGTTTCGACCAAACCCTGCCAGAGAGCCGCTTCAGGGGATCAAGAACGAATCTTGAATAATACCCAAAATCAGTCTCGAGAAGCTGGTTCCCTTAGTAGAATATTTCAAAGCATGGTAAGACCTGCCAAATATTTCTCCTTGGGTCCTGCGCACAATAGAGAAGGGTTACAGGCTGCAGTTCGATTCCACCCACCGAAATTACACGGGTTGGTGTGGACTGCAGTCAACCCAGTGCAGGGTCAGGTATTGGAACAGGAAGTTCCAATACCCCTGCTGGTAAAGGATTCCATAGAGCGTGTTCCTCCGCCGGACAGGGAGTCCGGGTTCTACAGCCACTACTTCAAAGTTCTCAAGAAGGATGGAGGGTTGCGCCAATTTTAGATCTAAGGCATTTGAATCGGGGGAGGAGATTCAGGTACAAGATGCTCACTATTCCCATCATCATGAGTCAGATCAAATCTGAGGATTGGTTTGTCACGATAGATCTAAGGGACGCATACTTCCATATATCCATCCTTCCATCTCACAGGAAGTTCCTGAGGTTCACTTTTGGGGGCATTCGAATATTGGGTTCTTCTTCCGTTCGGCCTAGCTCTCTTCCCTAATGCATGGATGCAGCTCTAGCTCCGCTGAGGCTTCAGGGTATCAGGGTGCGAAATTATATCGACTACTGGCTTATTATGGCCCAGTCACAAGAGCTGGCAGTTCGTAACGAGATGTCGTCCTTGCCCACATCCAGAGCCTGGGGTTGAGACTCAACACGAAAAAAAGCCTGTTGACACCAGCCCAGAGAACGATGCGGGCACAATTGTCTCCTGTACGGATTGATTCCATCCTGGCCACGGTGACCAGGATAAAGGTAGGCCAAGCCATCACTGTAAAACATTTTCAGAGAGTGTGTGGGCTCATGGCAGCAGTGTCCAATGCCATTCCATTCGGCCTGCTGCACATTAGGGCCCTGCAGTGGTGGTTGAAAATCAAGGGGTTTCCCCGAGTGGGAACCTGTGCAGATGGCCCCGTGCTGCGAGGGCATGTCACCGGAAAGCCACTTCGACAGACGCCTACCTCACGGGCTGGGGCACGGTCATGGATGGCAGGGCTCTGAGGAGCTTCCTTCCATACCTCAGGGGCACCACGCAGACAATGTGTCGGTGATCTCCTTCAGGGAGTCCGGGTTCTACAGCCGCTACTTCAAAGTTCTCAAGAAGGATGGAGGGTTGGGCCAATTTTAGATCTAATGGTGCGTTCACACCGGACGCTAATGGCGCGTCAGGCGCGAGTGATTTCGGTGTTAAGTCAATGCAAAGACGCGTTACGCGCGTAAAAAATTCCTGCGGCGCGAATGAGGCGTAGAGCGCGGTGCGGTAGACGCGAATACGCCTCATTCGCGCGTCAAGTGCGTATGCCGCGTTAAGCGCGTTAAGCGCGAATGATTTAGTTAGTGCTATTTGTGCATTCACGCGTTTGACGCGAATTCGCGTCTGCCGCCCGAGTTGAAAAATCTGAACTTCTGCGTAAATTCGCGCTGCGTTAACCAATCAGGAGCCTAGCTGCTTGCTGCTGTCATGTGGTGAAGTATCTGAATGCTTCAATAAATTATTTTGTAATATGACATAAAACTTGATTTCAATATATGAGACATATTCATTTTGTATTGAATGCTATTTATTCCATATCTAGATTATATGAAATATTATTATAATGTAAAGACAACCAACATACTGCATTAGTTCGTGTCTGGACAGTGTTGTGTGAGAGAGAGAGAAAAATCACAGGACAGATTAATCACTTTTGGAGGCTGGCTCCATTTATCATCAAAACAAAAATAAATAACAGATTAGGTGGATGAGGGCGAGGGTGATCCTCGCTCCGATGCGGGACAACAGGTCATCAAGCTGGGCGCGGGACAGGCGGAAGTACAGCTGAAAGCCGCCGTCATCCAGGCGCAGCTCCTGGAGCGAGCCAATGGTGAAACTCGCCTCACTGGGTTCGCCTTCGAAGGGTCTGGTGGACACAAATACGGCGACGATTACCCCTACGCCGCCGTTCTGCTCTCCAGAGCAAATACAGAGCGGTGACTCTCTCGATGAATGCTCGATCAACATAAAAAAGATGGCCGCCAACGGGTTTCGATTCTGACGCACGTGACGCGCGTAAATTTCACTTCAAACTTTTGTTTTTACGCGCGTCAGTTTCACTCTTGACACGCTAATTAACACAAAGTGGTAAAGCGTCAAACTAGACGCGAATTTGACGCGCTATTCGCGTCCGGTGTGAACGCACAGTAAGGCATTTGGGCCTGGCCCCTTTGGGCTGGGGCTCAGTACCTAGAAACTGTTCTGTCAGCTGGAGTGGTTGAGACCATACTCAGTTCCAGAGCTCCTTCCACGAGGAGATTATACAGCCTAAAGTGGAATGTGTTTCCACTTGGTGTAGAGAGCGGTGGACCCAGTTAACTCCCCGGTTGGCTTCAGTGCTGGAGCTCCTCCAAGATCGCCTCTCGGCTGGTCTTACCCTGTCCACACTCAAGGTGTACGTGGCTGCCATTGTGGCTTTCCACGCTCCTCTGGGTGATGGGCCTCTGGGGAGACATCAGCTGGTCGTACATTTCCTCCATGGGGGAGACCTGTGGCTCGTACCAGAGTTCCCACATGTGACCTGGCAGTGGTTCTCGAAGGGCTGTTCGAGGCCCCCTTCAAACCTCTGGAGTCAGCTGAGGCCAAGAACATTTCTCTCAAGGTAGCTTTTTTATTAGCTATTACTTCTCTGAGGAGAGTAGGAGACCTTCAGACGCTCTTTATATCTAATGGCTGCCTGAAGTTTGCTACAGGCAACATTAAGGCTATCTTGCATCCCAGGCCGGTCGATGTGCCTAAATTGCCATCTAATGTGGCACGGCCTACGGTTCTGGAGGCTTTCATCCTCCACCTCACGTGTCGGCGGATGAAGAAAGACTTAATTTGCTCTTCATTTGCGAGGTCTTCTTAATGGCGGAAGTCAGACTAGTTGCTGGTGTGCTTCGGGTCACCCAAGAAGGGGCTTCCAGCATCCAAACAGACCATCAGTAACTGGGTCGTTCAGGCTATCTCTATGGCCTATCAGGTGAGCAGCTTGTCTTCACCTTTGGCCGTGAGGGCTAATTCAACCAGAGGCATGGCGTCCTCTAGAGCCCTCCTTTGAGGGGCCCCGATCCAAGAAGTGTGCGATGCAGCAGGATGGGCCACCCCTCATACTTTTATCAGATTCTATAGCCTGGACATTTCTTCTACACCAGGCACTCTAGTGCTCTCGTCCTAAGTGTGCCTGTGCGCAGCTTCACACTGGGACAGGCAGGGCTCATTGTGGCATAGTGGGTACTCGTTCCCCAAAGTGTCGTAGTCGACGCAGTTCGAGTTCCCTCAAAAGGGAACGTCTTGGGTTACGACTGTAACCCTTGTTCCCTGAGAAAGGAACGAGACACTGCGTCCCTCCGCCAAGCCTTCCCCTGCCTGGGAGCGACTTGCTTCATCGCAGAAGCTAACTCTGTTGTGTGTCGGCGTCCCTTTGTAGCTTCCATGTATGCAGTCACATTTTACTTCATGACGCAACACCAATCAGGATTGGATTAGTTTCATTCATACTTCAGATGCGTTACAGTAAGGGCGTTCCCCAAAGTGTCGTAGTCGACGCAGTTCGAGTTCCCTTCTCAGGGAACAAGGGTTACAGTCGTAACCCAAGACGTTCTTGTTTGTCACGTGTTTAACTTGCTCCTCATGTGATCTTGCCATGTGCTTCCCTTGAAATCCAATCAGATTTAGCAAGTGTGAGTGGCAAAAAAATCACATGCGAATTTTACAAATCTGTTCAAGCTACTTTCATATGTGGTTTGAAATCCTATTCAAATCACATTTCTGGAAATACGTTTCAGTCTGACTGCTCTGTTCGAATTTCGTGTGGTTGTTGTGACTTTCTCTGGTCACGTAGAAAAAACGAGGTTGAGGTGAGAAATGAGGTCAGAAACAAGGTTGTGTTGTTGCAAAGTGCCGGTTGAGCAGAAAATTACAATATAATGGAGACATGTTGAATTCTGAGACTGGCGGAGACAATAGCACTGAAAATCAGCACATACCAGCCTCCATGATTCTGCCGCTGCCTCAGAGGATGTACAGTAGTAGTGCAGCACAGCAGCTACACATTGTCACCCATTTATCTTTGGGGTCTATATGACAAACACAAATACACACACAGATAGAGAGAGGTGTGACTGCAATAGAGAGCATTTTTATAAAATTTGGGAAATAAAATTCACACATAAACGAAGGTATGGTAAGAGAGCACAATTGCAATATGGAAAGAACATGACTACACACAGATCTCACACACACAGAGAGACATGCACAAACAAACAGGTGTGACTGCAAAAGAGAGCATTTTTATTGAAATTGGCAAATAAAATCAATAATTCCAGAATGAATCTAAAAATGTTCACACATAAATTAAGGCCTGGTACTACAGCAAAAAAAAAAATTTCGAATGAGCATGATTACACACACACACACGTGCACATGCACGCACACAAACTCAGACACACAGGTGTGTTTACTCTTCACTCCTGTTCCTATCCGCCTATAGCGGTTTGTTTTTTTGTTTTTATTTACTTTGTAGCGTTGCCACATAAGGGAAAGCATATTTTATATTAATTGACCTATACTAAGTTTGATGTTGTCAATTATTGCATTGCTTTTCCTGTTAGTCTGTACTTACCCTTACTGTTGTGTCATTGACGCCAATATGTTCTCGCAATCTCTTATCGAGACTTCTCGTCACGTGATGACGTGTCATGGGACAGGAAAAGACTTTGTGCTTGCCATATAAGGAACCGGTATTCCGGTCTTCGAAAGCGCTGACTCTCACTAACAAACTTCACCGAGCCGTGTGGATTACTTTGTTTGCTGGCTGTTTTTGGAGCGCTGAGGTGCCGATCCTTGGAGGAGTACTACCCTGTTAGTCGGATTACTCATCTCGTTGGACTTTTTACAGTTATTTTTGCAACATTGATCCCGCTCCTGGACGGGGCAAATAAGCCGGCAAGGAGGAGCTTACTCTGTGTTAGTGCACGCTGGATTTAAAAACTTTATACATAACCACACCCCCACACACACACACATTCACGTTTATTTTTCACTGTGATATTCAGCGTTGTATGCTATATTATTGTATATATTTCTTTGCTGATTTGTAAATACACTTGGGTTGATTGTTGATGTATCGGTGTTGAGTATTATTTTTTCTCTCTTCCTTACGAGTTTATATAGAAACAGGACAGGTTCCTATTTATTTTGTTAATACCCCGCCTTTAAATATTGTGGACTGTTACATAGTGGTGGCCCGTACGGGGACCTACTGTTTCTTTTTGTTATAGTGTTTTCTTTTGTGTATATAAATATGGAGGAAGAGACTAACATAAATGGAGGGGTAATAAATCAGAATCTAAATACTGATGAACCTGATACTGAAGTACATGAATTAAGGTGTAACTCTGAAGAAGCACAAGCAGCTGATTTTACTGCAGGCCCATTTGTTACCAGACGTAATCCTGCAGCTGAAATAACAACTATGCTGAGTTCAATGTATATTTCTGATGATGATGACAAAACTGATGATGATGATGATGATGATGATGAAAGAGATGTATTAAGTTATTATGTATTATTGAGTGTAAATATTGTACAAACAATGCAAACAGAGGTTGATAAACTTAAGGTGGATTTATTGGCTCTTAGTGCTAAAGTAAAACATAATGAACAGGAGGTAAAACAGTCAGTAGATAGTTCCCTTAATAGAGAAACCAGTATCCGTGAGGCAGTGGACGCTGGCTTGGCAGATTTGGAAGATCATTTCCAGAGGTGTATAGAGAAGTTGGAGAGAGCAGTGGCTGACTGTTTTCTGCGGAGAGATGCCAGATGGGAGACCCAAATGAAAAAGTTAAGATTCACCAGTACCCCATCTCGCTCTCAAATACAGTCTTTTAACCCTGCATCTTCCATATCTACTTTCAATGATTTGAGAACTCCTATACCAGCATCGAGAGTTAAAGTCCCCCCTGCCAATAAGGTCAACGCTACCTATGATGTCGCTTATGGAACTCCACTAACGAACTTGACTCACCCTCCAGTTGTTCCCAGTATCTCGTCCTTCTGTGGCAGACCCTCTATCCGGCTGGAATTTCCTTCCTTCGGAGCATGTGAGACATCGGATGTACTCCATTTCATTGAGCAATGTGAAAATTATCTGGACATCAGGCCACTTCCCAGTGTGGAGCTCATTGGCACGCTGAGTACAGTGCTCAAAGGACCCGCTCTGAGCTGGTGGAAGGCTGAAAAGGCCAAAGTGACAGACTGGCAATCTTTCAAAGATGCTTTTATGTCTGCGTTTCTCCCAGAGGATTACCTCACTGAAGTAGAAGACAAGTTGAGGTCCCTGGTGCAGCAACCACATCAGCGATTGAGAGATTTTGCATATGACTACCGAGCGCTCTGCCTCAAATGGAAACCTGGTATCACAGAAGAAGAAATGGTGAGCCGAATCCTGAACAACATCAATCCATGGGTTGCGGGCTGTCTGAGAGGGATGGTGAAATCTGTGGAACAGCTGGTGAAGGTGGGATCTATGGTGGAGAAGGACTGGATGGGTGCAAAAGATTACTGGCAGAAAGTGGGCAATTTGAATGGAAAAGACTAGGTGAACAAAAAAAAAACACCTGAACGGAATACCTCCAAAGGTCTAGTGGATTATCCATTGCACAACCACACCCGATAACTTCCCTTCTGGTTGTGCCGGTTACCATAAAAGGCCAAGAGGTGAAGGCTGTGCTGGATACAGGGAGTACGTACACCCTTATTCAGGAAAACCTGTGGAGACAGTTAGGAGGGGAAGCTAATCCTGACCCTCCAGTTCCCCTTCAACGATTCATTATGGCTGATGGAAAACTGCACCAGGCTATTAGCCAGAAAACCGTCTGCTACAAGTGGCATGATAAGGTATGCATAGTGGATACCTATATAATGAAGGATGCTCACCTGTCATTTCCCATTATAGCTGGCTTGGACTTCCTAAGAGCTGCGGAAGCCATAGTGGATGTATGCCAAGGGAGATATGGCCTGAAAATGGCCAAAGGATATATTTACCATCCCTTCCTGACTGCACTTATAAATCCTGGGCTGGCTACGAATCCGGGGAGTGAAAGAGTATGCACTACTGTTGCTGTGAGTCTCTATTACGCCTTACCTCCAACCTGGAAACCTCCACTCTGTTCCCTGCACCCTGAATTTGTTCCCAGCTGGGACTCCGACAATCAGGAGGAATTACGAACGCTGATGGATACCTGGCCTCATACCACTTCTACGGTCCTGGGCAAAACATCTGTGGAACAACACAAAATCATCCTATCTGAGGAAATGCCCATGAAATCCAGAGCTTATAGGGTCTCACCTTTCAAGAAAAAGATCATTGATGAACAAGTAAGAACAAATGCTGCAAGACCACATCATTGAGCCTTCTTTCTCTCCTTGGTCATCACCTGTGGTCCTTGTCCCCAAACCTAATGGGTCCTACAGGTTCTGCGTGGACTATAGGAGGCTTAACCCTCTGGGGTCTGAGGGGTTTTCTGGGTCCTGGAGGTGTTCTGACATGCTCTGACATTTGTGCTTTTTTCAGTTATTTATAAACATGTTAATGGCAAAGGTGTAAATTCACTCTATATAGCACAAATGGGGCTACCGTAATATGTGAGCAACATGTATTTACATGTTTGTATTTTTGAGAGAATATTGTTTATGCATGGTTTTTGAAAAAAATAAAACTTAAAGTGTCTGAAGTAAGGCCATAAAACACATACTAAATATGTGTCCACAATACTTTTCACTAATGGGCATTGTTGCCTAGAGTTTTTGCTTCAAAATGATCTGAAAATCATCCTGCCTAATCATTTACACAAAACAATACAAATTTTATAAGACACCTTTTGTTTGGAAAGGCAATATGTGTGGAGGCGTGTTCACACCTGAGAAGACAAAGGCTGGATAATGTGCCACATACATAATGAGCTGCATATTAATTAGCCTCACACAGATGTGTCACAGGGTCCCAAAGAATGCAAGGACAAAAGAAATTATCTATATATACATATTTTACAATTAGAAATTGTAACCAATTACAAATAGGTTACAATTACAACAACAATTACATTTTTAACAATATTTCAAGTGTATTCTTTCTTTGTAAAAAGTATACATTTTATCATATGTATTAAAAAAGGTAAGGATTCATTAGTTTGAATATTGGAACAAACACTATAACAACATCTTAGTTGATAATTCAATATACCTACTTTATTTTTGACAAAACATCATACTATAGTATATTTAACATGAGCAGAAATTGGTGAACAAAAGCTTACCTATTTAATGTGAGAGTAGTCTTTTTTTACAGTCAAAACTTTACAATCTATCCAAAACTAATCACAAAATCTTGTCTAAACATTCATATTTAGACTGTAACATATTGTGTATGATATATTAGCATATACATGTTTATTTGCAGTTTGTTGCTTATACAGACATTTTATTTCAACATATTTCAGTCTATTTTTACTCATCTTAGTAGGCTATAGCAATATAGTTTGGATGTGTTCATGTAAATTTAATAACATGTTTACTAATGTAGATGCGAGAGTGAATGAACGGCACAGACACGCGCTGTATAACTGTAGTAAACAAAGCGCGCGCGCCTGTGCCGTTCATTCATCATTTAGCCTACACACAGACACGCAATTCATATTTAAACAGTCTTTTTGCGGTTTATAGACACTATTCAATATCGCGATTAGAACAAAGCACTTAAGAATAAATTACTTACTACATCAGCTGGATCCGTTGCTCCTCGATATGAAACTGCCAGCACTTCTGGTACATTTTCCAGGGTTATTAGATAGTATTATTCCTCATAGCATAGGGATACGCTGTGTTCACAGCGGTAGTAAGAAACTTACTAAACATGATTTTATAATCCAGCTGGTGGGCGTTGGCATGTTTACATGGCTTGCCTTAGATCATTTGTGTTTGAATACTGCGCGCTCTCCGTGGGCTTGGCACATTAACTCGTAATGAGGTATAATGACCTGGAAAGAAAAATACTGACATCTCTCTCTTTTCATACAGATTACTGTCACGGGTCACCGTCTATCTTCGCACTACATTCCCCAGAATCCTCTTTAAAGCACCTGCAATTACTCTCCCCGGATTACCAATCACCTGCACCTGGTTACAATCAACAGCCTCATCAACCAGCTCATAAAAACACTCACCATAGCCTCAGTCATTGTCAAGTCTCCAACAGGAACAGATGCTTTACCACTGCTTCACGAAGTCTCTGATTCAACCTGTCCTCGTCTTGTAACGTATACTCACCGGAATCATACTAACCTCTGTGTCCTTGTTCTGATGTTCCCAGAAGCTTTATATAAATTAATTCATTTAAAAGAAAAACACTTGTGCCTGTATGACAAGTATTCGCGGAAGGTCAGTTAATTTTCGGACGCGTTTCAGAATGGACTTCACTGACAGAGAGAAGGCAAAACTAGCCTGTTTTTGTGTTTATTGTTTTTTAATGTTTATTTTTCTTTATTTGACTAAAAGAACAATACTTTGTTTATATTGTGAGTATACACAAAAAAAATGGACACTTAACAGGATCGAATGATGTATAACACAAATATGTAAAATCAAAATCAACAGAGTATTTTGAGTCTCTTTTGCACTGATAAGAAAAATAGCGAGACTATCGCGCCGGCGCGATAGCAGACCTCAGAGGGTTAATAGTAAAACCATACCTGACGCTTATCCAATGCCTATAATACATGACATCTTAGAATCAATGGAAGGCGCCTCCTGGTTCAGTACATTGGACTTGCAGTCAGGATACTGGCAGGTAGAAATGGAGGAAAGAAGTAAAGATAAAACAGCCTTCATCACCTCACAGGGACTATTCCAATTCCCCTCCATGCCATATGGGCTCCGGAATGCCGCAGCCGCAGCCACCTTCCAGAGGCTGATGGAGAAGGTCCTGGCAGAATTGAGAGGGAAGTTCTGTTTTGTTTACATAGATGACATTATAATCTATTCACGGTCTTTAAACGAACACGTACAACATCTGAACACCATTCTGCAAAGACTAAACCAAGCATCACTTATCTTGAACATGAAGACATGTCACTTTTTTAAAAAACAGTTAAAGTTCCTTGGCCACATTGTCTCAGAGAAAGGAGTGGAGTTCGATCCTGAAAAGACCCGGGCGGTTGCTGACTATCCTCCTCCCAAAGACCTTAAAGCCCTCCAACGCTTCTTGGGATTAGCAGGATGGTACCACAAGTTCATTCCCCATTTTGCCGACATCACAGCTCCGTTGAATAACCTGAAAAAGAAAGGAGTAAAATGGGATTGGACTCCTGAGTGCCAAACCAGCCTCGAGAACATCAAACAAATATTGCAAGACCCACCTGTATTGATGCAACCTGACCTCAATCAACCTTTCCAGATACATACTGATGCCAGTGGTGTGGGCTTAGGAGCTATTATCACCCAGCAAACTCCTGAGGGGGAAAGGGTAATAGCTTATGCCTCACGAACATTGCGTGGACCTGAACTGAACTATTCAACGGCGGAAAAGGAGTGTCTGGCTGTGGTTTGGGCGGTGGAAAAATGGAGGCATTACCTTGAAGGGAGACAGTTTGACATTTACAGCGATCATGCTGCCTTAACTTGGGCCTTCAATAGCCCTAAGACCTCCTCGCGGCTGACCCGGTGGACTCTTAGGCTGCAGCAGTTAATTTTCCAAGTGCATCACAGGAGAGGATGTCTGAACCTGGGACCAGACGCCTTGTCACGAGCCTGTGAATCTAAGGAAAGAGACAGTGTGCACTGTATGGCCATAACAACATCGAAATGTGCATCAGACATACCTCACACTTTAGCTGAGATCGCTCAAGCACAAAGTGGTGACAATACCGTCGCTCTCCTACAATTGACCCAAAAAACCAGAAAGGTACAGGATCAAAGGATTACCTTCGAGGTTCACCAGGGGGTGTTATATCGCCGGGTACCTGTAAAGAATAACGGAGATAAATTCCAATTGGTGGTTCCTCAGGCATTAATCCCTGTTTTTTTACATTACTTTCACGATAATCCGCTGGGAGGACATCTGGGACAACTAAAAACACTGCTGAGGCTCTTGGAGGTGGCGTGGTGGCCCACTGTCCGAAAAGACGCCTGGCAATACGTCAAAGGATGCGATACCTGTCAAAAAATATAAACGCGACAATACAAAACCCATTGGCTTCCTACAGCATACTCAAGTAACCGAACCGGGTCACACTTTGGGGATGGATTTTATGGGACCTTTCCCTCTCAGTAAGAAACAAAACTCTTATCTGCTGGTGATAGTTTATTATTTTACCAAATGGGTAGAGATGTTCCCCCTATGAGATAGCAAGACATCAAAGATCGTCAAAATTCTCAGAGAAGAGATCTTTACCCGATGGGGGGTCCCTAAATACATCATATCTGACCGGGGAGCACAATTCACCTCCAATATTCTGTCAGAGCTCTCCAAGTCCTGGGGCAGCATCCAAAAACTCACTACCAGTTATAACCCTCAAACAAACCTGACAGAAAGAGTAAACAGGACAGTAAAAACGATGATTGCGTCATATGTGGGACAAAACCATGAAACATGGGACCAGTGGTTACCTGAGCTAAGGTTTGCTATCAACACTGCCCATCAAGAAACTACAGGTAGAGCTCCTGCTGAATTAATGCTGGGCAGACAGCTTCATGGTCCACTGTAGAGGTTAATCTTCAACCCCCCCCCCCACTCCTGACCAAACCTCGTATAATCTAGTTGAAAGACAGAAGATCATGGCAGAGGAGGTAAATCTCCGTGTAGGAGTGCAGCAAAACAGACAAGCTAGATATTACAATGCCCGACGGAAAGATGTGCAGTTTCAGCCGGGGGATCTAGTCTGGATTAAAACTCCCCCTCTCTCATCTGCCTCGAGTAAATACTCTGCCAAGCTAGCGACCAAGTGGAAGGGACCAGCTGAAATAATGAAAAAAAATGGGGCCAATAAATTACACAGTTCGTTGGGGTGACCCATATAAAACAGACATTGTAAATGTGGTCAACCTGAAACACTGGTACGGACGATCTCCTCCGATCCGATGTCTGGGGGGGGGGGGGGGAATTTATGTAACGTTGCCACATAAGGAAAAGCATATTTTATATTTATATTTATATATTTTATATAGCAAGGAGGGGCTTACTCTGTGTTAGTGCACGCTGGATTTAAAGACTTTATACATAACCACACACCCACCCCCACCCCCCCCCCCCCCACACACACACATTCACGTTTATTTTTCACTGTGATATTCAGCGTTGTATGCTATATTATTGTATATATTTCTTTGCTGATTTGTAAATACACTTGGGTTGATTGTTGATGTATCGTTGTTGAGTATTATTTTTTCTCTCCTCCTTACGAGTTTATATAGAAACAGTACAGGTTCCTATTTATTTTGTTAATACCCCGCCTTTAAATATTGTGGAGTGTTACAACTTTTTAAAAATGAATTTCTTATTCTAAAGTTAATCATTTTATACATTTCGATTATTGAAATAATATGTAATTGCAATCAAGTATTTTCTTTTAGTGGCAACTTATGTGGCATTATTGCAAATTTATTTGGCATTACTGCAAATTTATATAGCATTATTGCAATAACAAGACACTTCAAAAGACCTCAAACAACAACAAAAATAATTATAAACTTTGACAAAATACTAATTTAATGTATTTTAAAATGTTTAAATATATATATATATATTCATACAAAAAGCTGTTATAAGAGCAGTAAGTCACTTCCAGAAAAATGGATCCTGCCTCTGCTGGAAGTATATTGAAATTACACTTTAATACTAACACTCTAACACCTAGATCAATATCCAGAAACAACTCATATTTAAATTTGATCATCATTAATGTGTTGTTTTTTTTTTCAGAAAAAAATAATATTTCATATGTATGCTAATGGTTTAGTTGAGGAATTTTACAGTAAATAGGTAAAAAAGTACGTCATATCCCCCAAAACACAGCATAAATATATAGATGAGAAGTAAACGAAATCTTTTTTATTTAGTTTGTATTATTAAAATGTATATTTTTTGTACAATCGCTCTATACATGTTTGGGGTCATATAGACCCCAAAGGTCATAAGTGTAAACAGGAAACCAAGATCATATGAGGGATAAGAAAACATCTGTATTGCAAACTCATGTTGCAATTGTTGTTGTTGTTTTTGGCATATACCTACCAACGCAACGTCATTGCAGATATTCCGGAAAACGAAAGAGTGGCATCGGATACACAAATAATCGGATTTGGACTGACAGTGTGAACGTAGCCATATCCAATTTGTGTGTCCATGGTGCTCTTTCTTTTTCCAGAATATCTGCATTGGTTTCTATGGCAATCACTTTGCATTGGTAGGCATATACCAACAACAACAACAACCACAACATGGAGGGGTTTGCAATACAGATGTTGTCTTATTTACAACATGACAATGTGTAGCCACCATGCTGGACTACTGCATTTGATGAGGCAGCGGCAGAAATGTAGGAGGCTGGTATGTGTAGCTGTATTCATTTCATGTGTTTTTTTTGCCTTTCACACTTGCTAAATCTGACCAGATTTCAATTGGATATGCGCAAAAAATCGGATTTGGACTGACCATCTGAACATAGCTTATGGCTGCTTTCGAAACCACAGACTCACTGAGAAGGTACTTAATTTCAACTTAATTGGCAAGCTCTAAAAGAATATGTACTTTATAACCTAAATGCGTGTAGTATGAATCCAATCCGAACACCATCCACCATGTTGACATTATCATGTGACTGTAAGGGAGTCCACTGGAGGCAAGTGCAGATGAGAACCCAAGTGTAGTTTATTTAGGATAACGTGAACAAACAAAACAAAAGCATGGCGTGGCATGAACTTAGAACAAGACTTAAACATGAACATGGAGCTTACCAGACAGTGGTTACACAAATAAAACTTGACCAAGACACATGGCAAACATGAGGGCTTTACAGTGTTTCTCCATTGTTTTGGCTCATTTCTTGAAACAGAAATTACAGCACAACACTATAGCTCACTTGCAAAAGCTCATATCTCTCTCAAAACTGTTCACTCATGCTTCAAAACTAAATTCCTTTCCCATATAAAGAGTTAGTACCACGAAAATGGCAAAGATCCTTCTCAATTGCTTTGGCTCATTTCTTGAAACAGACCGGACGTTCTCAACACTTTTGCCAAAATAACGTGGATGGTTCGGCACAACACCATGGTTCACCTGCAAAAGCTCATACCTCTCCCAAAACAATTCACTCATGTGTCAAAACTAAATTTCCTTCTCATTTAAATAGTCAGTGCCCCCAGTATGCTCCGTCCCTTTGGCATTGTGTAAGATACTGCAAGTCAAAATGTTTAGATGTTTTGCCACTATGGCAGAGGACCATTGAAATATCCCTCATGTCCACCTTTCAGTCTAAGCCCAGTCCTTCATTGACAATGGTTACTGTACTGTTTTTTGCCACGCTAACAGAATACAATTGTGTATAAAACTGAAAAACATCACACATTGGTTTGACATCACACATTGCACTCATACTGCCGAGGAAATTGTAACCATTATCATTCACACACATAAATTAACTTCCATACATCAGAGTATAAAGAAAATGAATACAGCATAATATACTGTAATATAAAAACACAAACAAAAAACAATAAAAATTATATGCAGCCTGCAGTGCTGTAAATAAAGCTGGAGTTTCACAACTAACAGTTTTTCAGTGGTCGCTGTCCTCACCCTCCCTCTACTGGCCACCATCCTCACCCTCCTGGCCATCCACACGCTGCTGTCTGTCTGGCCACAGATTCTCGTCCACATCACAGCGTATGTTCTCCCTTGCGATGCAACGAGGGAAGAAACGGCGTGCATGTCGCAACCATCCCCTACACTGATCTCCTGTAATATCCTCTCACGCAGCGTCCATTGCATGGAGCAGGGACCTCTGATCTTGAGCCCGATGCTCATACACTCTCCATCTCCAAGCGGAGAAATACTCCTCAATAGGATTGAGGAAAGGAGAGTAAGGTGGTAGGAACACCATGACCATCCTTGGATGAGTAGTGAACCAGGCTCTGATGAGCGGGCCACGGTGGAAATTCACCTTGTCCCATACAATGACATATTGTGGTAGCTGAGGCCCTACGAGACCTCTCTCATTTTCAGGGATCAAATAAAAATGAAGGCGGTCCAAGAAGATGAGGAGCTTCTGTGTATTGTATGGGCCAAGACTGGGGATGTGAGTGGCCACACCATTCTCAGATATGGCAGCACACATAATTATATTGCCCCCTCGCTGGCCTGGGACATCCACCGTGGCCCAGTGGCCAATAATATTATGGCCACGTCTTCGGCCCTTGGCCAGGTTGAAGCCAGCTTCATCCACAAACACGAGGATGTGATGGGTCTCGTTTCCTTCCAATGCCATTATTCTCTACAATAGCGTAAAAAAAGAAAACATAAAATCAGTCATACAGAAGAGTCATACACCACAGTTAAAGACAATTACATAGGAATGTTCTATGTTCTCCACAAGTTCAATATACTACTGGCCACTACTCCAGTGGTTCCAAACCTGGGGTACATGTACCCCTATGCAGAGGTACCACAGGGGGTTATTTGACAGAAAGGGGAGGGGGGAAATCATTGATGACTAGACTTACTGAAATGTTACAGTAAAACACAGAGTATTAGATAGATTTACATGGGAGGCACTAATTGCAGCTCCTTGACCCCTTTTCTTATTGTATGTTATATTCTTCAAAATAAGGATTATAATGATAATTGCATCATACTGTAAGCTGCAGTTTTTAGGCGAAATGTCGAAGTCAGATAAATCAAATATTTCATAACTGGATTACCTGGATACACAAATCAGGTAAAGTGGGTACTGAAGCCAAAAAAGTTTGGGAAGCCTTCAAAGCCAACGCTGCCGGTCTCACTGCCTCGTCCAGCGACTGAGGTACGTTAACGCTCTCGTTCAGCGAAACGTCAGCAGTTCCCGGAGTGACGGGGACCCTGACCCAGGATTGTGTTGGACCCGAGCCTTGAAAGCCTTCCTAGCCACAACGGCAGGGAGGAAAAGAGAGTGTTTGAGTCCCGCTGCGGCCGGACCAACCTCCAAGAAAGCTCTTACACATCTCCCAGTCACCTCTTTTCAGGCGGCTGGAAATGTATTTACTGCAGTAAACAAGTCTGTTTTAAAACATGCACATCTGCAAACAAACGCCGTTTTTATGGTGACCCAAATAAAACACAAAAAGAGTGTCTGTCTGTTCTCCCTCCGGCTCATGGTGGAAGTGTAATAAATGTAGGTCGTGTGCCCACAATGAAGTATGCACCCCTGCACATAAGCACTGTTTCCACAATGCTAGTTTTCTCCCTGGCTCGTGCTGGAGGTGTAATAAATGTAGGTCATGTGCCCACCATAAAGTATGCACCACTGCACATAAGCACTGTTACCAAAGTGTCACAAGCACAAAGCAGCTGGGCTGCCGTGTCCCTATCACAAAGCGGCCCGTCCCCAGACATCATTCAACCCCTAGCTATGCAGGTCTAGGCCTGGGTGGCCATCCCCGGTATATCAAAATGGGTTTTGAATATAATAAAACAAGGATACTCGCTACAGTTCACTCACGCTTTCGAGCCTTGGTCGAGACAACAGTGGGAAGCGATGTGGCTCACGTCCTTCGCACCGAAGTGTTGAAACTGCTGGCAAAAGGGGCTGTAGAGCCAGTTCCGTCGCCACAGAGCGAGTCGGGCTTTTACAGCCACTACTTTCTCCCATCCTAGATCTCAGACACCTGAACAAAGTGCTGATGACGCGCCTGTTCAGGATGCTGACGACCAAATTCGCCCGGGGGATTGTTTTTTCTCAGTAGATCTGAAAGATGCTTATTTTCACATTCAGATAATGCCCCATCACAGGCTATTCTTGAGATTTGCTTTCGAGGGGCACACTTATCAGTACACGGTCCAACCGTTCCGTCTATCTATAGCACCCCGTACATTTACGAAGTGCATGGATACAGCTCTCGCCCCCCTGAGACAATGGGGGATGCGAGTGTTGAACTACCTCGACGATTGGCTGGTTATAGCACAATCGCGAACCCAGTTAATAACTCACAGATCATGGCTCCTCAGCCATCTAGAGTGCCTAGGGCTCAGGATCAATACTTCCAAAAGCGCAAAGTCTCACAGCCAGTACATTTCCTTCCTGGGAAGAGTCATAAACTCTATACAAATGAGAGCACGGCTCTCAGCAGAGCACGCGCTCACCATTCAGCGCCTAGTGGCATCATTCAGAGCAGGCACGCGTGCACCTCTGAAGAGATTTGAGAGGATGTTAGGTCTCATGGCCTCAGCATCATCAGTACTCCAGCTGGGTCTACTGTACATGCGTCCTCTTCAGCGCTGGCTAAAACCCTGTCTACCAGCTCACACGTGGCGATCGGGCCACTTACGCAACAAAGTAAACCACGGCAGAGCCCTGGCTCCTTGGAAAGCAGCCGGCTGGTACCAAACCGGCGTGAGTACAGGAGTGATTTCAAAAAGGGAAAGTTACCTCAACAGACGCCTCCAACCTAGGTTGGGGGGCCCTTTACGAGGGCAGGCCCATCTCCGGTCTATGGTCAAGCCCGGAGAGGAGTCTACATATAAATTTTCTGGAGATGAGAGTGGTCGCTCTGTCGCTGCAAGCTTTTCTCCTATATCTAAAGGAACACCACGTCTTGGTCCGGGCGGACAACTTGTCGGTGGTCTCCTATATAAATCGCCAGGGTGGATTCAGGTCCAAAAACCTGCACACCATGGCCAAAAGCCTTTTAATATGGGCTCAGCACAACCTGCGCTCGCTGAGGGCAGTGCACGTGCCAGGCACTCTTAACCAGGGCGCGGATATGTTATCCTGAGACAGAATTCCCCCAGGGGAATGGTCGCTTCACCTGAGAATGGTTCAGCTGATATGGAGCATCTTCGGCGAGGCAGAGGTCGACCTCTTCGCTTCAAAAGACAACGCTCATTGTCAAACATTTTTCTCCAAGGACAGGGACGCGCTTGCCCACGATTGGATGTATGCATTCCCTCCAATCTCGATGCTTCCTCAGGTCATAGAATGGATCAGGGAGAGCAGGTGTACAGTGCTCTTGATAGCCCCTCTCTGGAGGAACCAGCTATGGCTCACCGAGTTGACTCAGCTGCTAGGAACAGCCCCATGGCCGATTCTGCTGATGAGAGACCTCCTCTCACAGGCGAACGGAAAGATCTGGCATCCCCGTCCCGACTTGTGGGCCCTACATGTATGGCCCCTTAACGGGTACCCGGGGACTTTTCAGAAAGGGTGCTGAAAACTATTACTGAAGCTAGAGCGCCCTCGACCAGGTGTCTTTCTGCTCTAAAATGGTCAGTGTTCTCCGGCTGGGGCACAGCTCGGAACCTGGACCCCTACTCATGCGGAGAGCCGAAGCTGCTCTCCTTTTAACAAGAGCTTTTGGACGTGGGGCATTCTCCGTCCACGCTCAAAGTATATGTGGTGGCCATAGCAGCATATCACGCTCATGTGGCTGGGAAATCACTGGGAAGAAGTGAACTGGTCATGCACTTCCTCAAAGGGGCTGGAAGGTTAACCTTACCTCGACCCCCCTCTGTGCCTGTCTGGGACCTCTCCATGGACCTGGAGACCGTTAACCCTCTGGGGTCTAAGGTGTTTTTGGGGTCCTTGAGATGTTTTGACATGCCCTGACATTTGTGCTTTTTTCAGTTGCTTATAAACATATTAATGGCAAAGGTGTAATTACACTCTATTTAGCACAACAGGGCTACCATAATATGTGAGCAACATGTATATGTTTGTATTTTTGAGAGAATATTGTTTATGCATGGTTATTGATAAAACTAAAAATTAAAGTTTCTGAAATAAGGCCACAAAACACATACTAAATACGTGTCCACAATTCTTTTGACCAATGGATGTTGTGGCCTAGAGTTTTTGCTTCAAAATGATCTGAAAATCACCCAGCCTAATCATTGACATAAAACAATACATTGATTTAAATTTTGTAAAACACCTTTTGTTTGGAAAGGCAATATGCGTGCGTGTGGGCGTGAATGGTCCAACCCCTATCATGAATAATTCACACTTGAGAAGACAATGACTCCATAATGAGCCTTTCATTCAGGTGTGTCACACAAGAAAGAATGTGAGGAGGTGAATGTGAAAAAGTAAATAAATAAATTATATATATATATATATATATATATATATATATATACACTCACCTAAAGGATTATTAGGAACACCTGTTCAATTTCTCATTAATGCAATTATCTAATCAACCAATCACATGGCAGTTGCTTCAATGCATTTAGGAGTGTGGTCCTGGTCAAGACAATCTCCTGAACTCCAAACTGAATGTCAGAATGGGAAAGAAAGGTGATTTAAGCAATTTTGAGCGTGGCATGGTTGTTGGTGCCAGACGGGCCGGTCTGAGTATTTCACAATCTGCTCAGTTACTGGGATTTTCACGCACAACCATTTCTAGGGTTTACAAAGAATGGTGTGAAAAGGGAAAAACATCCAGTATGCGGCAGTCCTGTGGGCGAAAATGCCTTGTTGATGCTAGAGGTCAGAGGAGAATGGGCCGACTGATTCAAGCTGATAGAAGAGCAACTTTGACTGAAATAACCACTCGTTACAACCGAGGTATGCAGCAAAGCATTTGTGAAGCCACAACATGCACAACCTTGAGGCTGATGGGCTACAACAGCAGAAGACCCCACCGGGTACCACTCATCTCCACTACAAATAGGAAAAAGAGGCTACAATTTGCAAGAGCTCACCAAAATTGGACAGTTGAAGACTGGAAAAATGTTGCCTGGTCTGATGAGTCTCGATTTCTGTTGAGAGATTCAGATGGTAGAGCCAGAATTTGGCGTAAACAGAATGAGAACATGGATCCATCATGCCTTGTTACCACTGTGCAGGCTGGTGCTGGTGGTGTAATGGTTTGGGGGATGTTTTCTTGGCACACTTAAGTAACTTAAGTATGTTTTCTTGGCACACTTTATGGCCACCTTTATGGTGGCCATAAAGGGATGGACATGGTCAGAAACAATGCTCAGGTAAGGCTGTGGCATTTAAACAATGCCCAATTGGCAGTAAGGGGCCTACCCTTACTGCCAATTGGGCATTGTTTAAATGCCACAGCCTTACCTGAGCATTGTTTCTGACCATGTCCATCCCTTTATGGCCACCATGTACACATCCTCTGATGGCTACTTCCAGCAGGATAATGCACCATATCACAAAGCTCGAATCATTTCAAATTGGTTTCTTGAACATGACAATGAGTTCACTGTACTAAAATGGCCCCCACAGTCACCAGATCTCAACCCAATAGAGCATCTTTGGGATGTGGTGGAACGGGAGCTTCGCGCCCTGGATGTGCATCCCACAAATCTCCATCAACTGCAAGATGCTATCCTATCAATATGGGCCAACATGTCTAAAGAATGCTTTCAGCACCTTGTTGAATCAATGCCACATAGAATTAAGGCAGTTCTGAAGGCAAAAGGGGGTCAAACACAGTATTAGTATGGTGTTCCTAATAATCCTTTAGGTAAGTGTATATATATACACTGCCGTTCAAAAGTTTGGGGTCGGTACGATTTTTCATGTTTTTAAAAGAAGTCACTTATGCTCACCAATGCTGTATTTACTTAATTAAAAATACAACAAAAAATCAGTAATATTGTGAAATATTATTACAATTTAAAATAACTGTTTTCAATTTTAATTTTAATTTATTCCTGTGATTTTAAAGTTGAATTTTCAGCATCATTACTCCAGTCTTCAGTGTCACATGATCCTTCAGAAATCATTCTAATATGATGATTTGATGCTCAAGAAACATTTCTCATTATTATCAATGTTGAAAACAGTTATTTACATTTTTATTTCAGGATTCTTTGATAAATAGAAAGTTAAAAAGAACAGCATTTATCTGAAATAGAACCTTATGTAACATTAAACACTACCATTCAAAACGTTGGGGTCAGTAAGTATTTTTATTTTATTTTTGGGGGGAAATAAATAAAATAAATCAATACTTTTATTCATCAAGGAGGAATTAAATTGATCAAAAGTGACAGTAAAGACATTTATAATGTTATAAAAGATTCTATTTGAGAGAATATTTCAATTTCAAATAAATGCTGTTGTTTTTAACTTTCTGTTCATCAAAGAATCCTAAAAAAAATGGTTTTCTACACAACTGTTTTCAACATTGATCATAATCATAAATGTTTCTTGAGCATCAAATTAATCATATGAGAATAATTTCTGAAGGATCATGTGACACTGAAGACTGGAGTAATGATGCTGAAAATTCAGCTTTGATCACAGGAATAAATAATATTTTAAAATATATTAAAATTGAAAACAGTTATTTTAAATTGTAATAATATTTCACTATATTACTGTTTTTTGTGGTATTTTTAATGAAATAAATACAGCATTGGTGAGCATAAGTGACTTATTTTAAAAACATTAAAAATTGTACCGACCCCAAACTTTTGAACGGCAGTGTATATATATAATCCAAATATAAATGAAAGTCAAAATCACATTTTTAGTACATAGTCATACCTGGAAACATATCCTGTTCAAATAGGCTATGGGCCATTCTACAGAATTTGTTCAAAGTTAGAGATGGAAACATCTTGAAAAGAAAATTGTCTTTTCCCATACATTTCTTATAAAGTATTTTTTTTAAGTACGTACTTTAAAGGGTACCCTTACATTGGAACATTTATTTTTATTATATTATTATTTATTTTTGACAGAACATACTATATATTTAACATATGAGCAGAAACTGGCTAACAAAAGCTTATTTGATGTCTATTTTAGAATTAAAACGTTATAATCTATCCAAAACTACGAAATGTTGTCTTTCATATTTCATCTGTAACATAAACAACAGCGCCCATATGTGCCCTTAATTCATTCACACACAGAAACGTGATTAAAATTTAAACAGTCTTTTTGCATTTACAGACACTATTCCATATCGCGATTAGAACAAAGCACAAGAATAAAAAACGTACTATTCACAATTCTCGGCTAGATCCGTTTCTCCTCGAAATGAAAATAAACCAGCACATGTTCTGAGGTAAATGTCCCAGGATTATTCCTCACAGCCTCGCAAGACGGAATAGTACATTAATGATTAATGATGATTAAATTTGGTGTGTTATCGAGTTTATGAGGGGCGTTGACACGTTTGCATGTGTTGCCTCAGATCATTTGATTTGAATAGCGCGCGCTCTCCGTGGGCGTGTCACATTAGCAGAATAATGAGCTGAGAGAACGTTAATGAGAATGGCTGACACCTCTCTCTTTTTTTATAGATTACATTAACAGAGAATATTTATTTTAGTTTTGAATTAGATATTTTAAAAGTACAAACTTAAATGATTATAAAGATATATTGCTCATGCCTGGGTGAATAGTATTCGCTGAGCTTTGTTTAAGTTTAGAGACGTGCTCCAGAAAAAAGGTTAACGGATACGGAGAGACAGAAAGCACACCCTGTTTATTTTCTTTATTTTAAAAAAGCACAATGTTTTGTTTCGATTGTAAGTGGACACATAAAAAAGTAGACATTCAACAGTTTATTTTTTTATATTTCTTAAGTCTGTATGACCAAAAATTACAGAGTATTTTAAGTCTATTTTCCTGCTATGTGAAAAAAATCGAGCAAAACGTGCTGGCGCATTTGTCGACCTCAGAGGGTTAAAGGAGCCCCATTTGAGCCGCTTGGCTGACCTGAAGCCTCTTTCACTCAAAACTGCTCTCTTGCTGGCGCTAGCGTCAGTCAAGCGAGTAGGTGATTTACAAGCACTTTCAGTAAGCACTTCCTGCCTTGAATTCGGGCCCAACAACTCCAGAGTCGTCCTTATGCCAAGGCATGGGTGTGTTCCTAAAGTGCTCTCCACTCTGTTTAGAGCACAGGTCAATTCACTGTCAGCTCTTCCCTTATCAGAGGATGAAAGAGATGCGAACTTACTCTGCCCTCTACACTCTCAGAGTCTATTTGGAACGTTCTGCCCCGTTCAGGCAGTCAGAACAGCTCTTCATATGTTTCGGCGGCTGCTCAAAAGGGCTCGCGGTCACAAAACAGAGATTATAACACTGGATAGTGGAAGCTATCTCGCTGGCTTATGAGTCTAGGGGCCTCCAGTGTCCCATAGACGTCAGAGCTCATTCCTCGAGAGGCATGGCCTCATCTTGGGCATGGTCGAGTGGAATACCAATTGAAGATATGGGTGCGGTGGCACTTTTATGAGATATTATAACCTGGAAGTTCCTGATTTGCAAGCAAAGTTTCTTTCAATATAATTGGTGTTAAGCACATAACTATAAGGCCAATGCATATATCTGGTCCTAGTTCATACATATTATAAGGATTGGCCCAAAGTTGTTGTAGGCTCAACATGGGTTTGACCTCTATTAGGACTCATAACTTTACTCTTATATGGGCTCCGGGACTTCTCCCCTGGTCTATAGTGAGGAGCGAAGTTTTAAGCACGCACTGCGTTTCGAATGGGGTTCCCATAGCGTAAGCTACTTACGCAATACAAGAGACCTCTCGAAAGGGAACATCTCGGTTCCTAGCGAAACCGCGGTTCCCTGAGAGAAAGGAACAAGTATTGCGTAACACGCCGTGCTACTGTGCTTAGATCAGGGGATCGCTTCAGTCGATTTAACCTGGTTGTATGGTGGAGAATGGGGCCTTATATAATATACGCCATGCCCATTCTGGCGGGGTAAGCGACCTGATTGGTTCGCGTGCATGAGCCGCCTCGCCATAGGTTTGTGCAGTTGCCGCAGCACAGCCAATGACCGCTCTAGACACTCAGCTTAGTGTCTGCTGTGTAGCTGCACTGCGTTTCATAAAGTTGGCTTCAATATTCTCGAGAAAAGAAGTTTTCCCATAGCGTAAACTACTTACGCAATACTCATTCCCTTCTCTCAGGGAACCAAGGTTACGTTAGTAACCAAGACGATATTGTCTAATATTGCCTATCACAATAATCTGACATCGCTAGCTTTTATCTAAATCATTATCGCAAGCAACAAACTGATTGTTGCAGCATCTGTCCGGGTGGCTGGTCTCAGATGAAAAACGCTCTTTCGTTCTGATAACAACATTAAACAAGTTCTCCCCTCTCAGTGAAACCCCCACTGAGAATCCTGTTGAAAGTGCCCTAGTTATTGGCGATTCTATTACACGGAACGTGAAAATAGAGACACCAGCCACCATAGTCACATGTTTGCCAGGAGCCAGAGCACCTGACATCAAAGCAAATTTAAAAGTGCTGGCTAATGCTAATCATAAATTCTCTAAGATTATTATTCACTTCGGGACTAATGATGGTCGACTTCGCCAGTCGGAGATCACCAAAATTAACGTTAAAGAGGTATGTGAACTCACAAGTACGATGTCAGGCACTGTAATTTGCTCTGGCCCCCTTCCTGTTCGCAGGAGTGATGAGATACTTAGTAGACAATGGATGGCTGTCTAAGTGGTGTCTGCAAAATAATATAGAATTCATAGACAATTGGAAAAGTTTTTGGGGCAGACCTGACCTGTTGAAAAGAGATGGTATTCATCCCTCCTGGGATGGTGCTGCTCTTCTCTCTAGTAATATGGCACATAGTTTTAGAGCTCAAACATGACAATCTGGGGCTCAGGTCAGGAAGCAGACATACTGGTTAAACCGACCGTCTGCTAGCTGTCTCACGTCACTGAGGTCAGATAAATTCCATCACATAGAGAGTCTTTCACCTAGATATCATCATATAGAGACCGTGATTGTTCCCCAAATTGGGACATACAAAAAACTCCTAAACCCATTTAAGGGTAAAAATGTTATTGATGTTCAACAAATGAAAAGCAGATATACAGATGAGCAAATGATAAAGCTTGGGTTGCTGAATATTCGATTCCTTACTTCAAAAGCACTTATTGTTAATGATATGATTACAGATTATAACCTAGACGTGCTGTGTTTGACAATCTGGGGCTCAGGTCAGGAAGCAGACATACTGGTTAAACCGACCGTCTGCTAGCTGTCTCACGTCACTGAGGTCAGGTAAATTCCATCACATAGAGAGTCTTTCACCTAGATATCATCATATAGAGACCGTGATTGTTCCCCGAATTGGGACATACAAAAAACTCCTAAACCCATTTAAGGGTAAAAATGTTATTGATGTTCAACAAATGAAAAGCAGATATACAGATGAGCAAATGATAAAGCTTGGGTTGCTGAATATTCGATTCCTTACTTCAAAAGCACTTATTGTTAATGATATGATTACAGATTATAACCTAGACGTGCTGTGTTTGACAGAAACCTGGCTAAAACCAGATGATTACATTACTTTAAATGAGACCACCCCGCAAGATTACTGTTATAAACATGAGCCTCATCTGAAAGGCAAAGGGGGAGGTGTTGCTGTAATTTATAGTAATATCTTCAGAATTACAGAGAAGTCTAGTTTTAAATATAATTCTTTTGAAGTGTTGGTGCTTAATGTAACCTCTAGTGTAAATGATAAATCACGTTTGAGATTTGTCCTGGCTACTATATACAGGCCACCAGGGTACCATAAAGACTTTATCAAAGAATTTGCTGACTTTCTATCAGAGTTAGTACTGACTGCAGATAAAGTCCTAATTGTTGGTGATTTGTAGATAACGAAAAAGATGCATTGGGATTGGCATTTAAAGACATTCTTAACTCTATTGGAGTTAGAGAACACGTGTCAGGACCTACTCAGTGTCGTAATCATACTCTAGATCTAATATTATCGCATGGAATCAATGTTGATGCCGTTGAAATTCTACAGCAGAATTTCAACAGGCCCTTCCGCTCTCTTAAGGGCCTGAGTTTTCTCGTTCTACCATGGCGTTAGACTATTTTCTTTAATCTTCTTTAAACACAAAGGAGCAACTGTGTCTAAAGTGCTGGAAAAGAGAGAGTTAAAAGTTTCTGTCGCAATATCGAGTTCTTCTAAGCTATCTGGGATGCTGAGATGATGAAACTGATCAGGAAGATTATTTATAAAGCAGTCTTTAGTGGCAGAAGGGATAGGTCTAACATATTTGTAACACGGAGTCGGCTTTGCAGCCTTGGCTAAATTAAGTTTACACAAGACTAGATAATGATCTGAGATGTCATCGCTCTGCTGCAGAATTTCAACAGTATCAACATTGATTCCATGTGATAATATTAGATCTAGATTATGATTATGACAAAGAGTAGGTCCTGACACATGTTGTCTAACCCCAATAGAGTTAAGAATGTCTTTAAATGCCAATCCCAATGCATCTTTTTCTTTATCTACATGTACATTAAAATCACCAACAATTGGGGCTTTGTCTGCAGCCAGTACTAACTCTGTTACTAAGACTTTTTTGATAAAGTCTGTATGGTGCCCTGGTGGCCTGTATACAGTAGCCAGGACAAATCTCAAACATGATTTATCATTTACATTAGATATTGTTACAGATATTGATAAGTCACGTGTCTAGTATCTGTAAGACAGCATTTTTCCATCTTTAAAAATATATCTAAATTACGTCATATGCACTCAATGACAGGTGCGGAACAGTTAGTTCAGTGGTCACCAACCTTTTCGAGCCTAAGTTCACATCCCAGGTCCAAATGTAAACCAAGATCTACCACAAGCGACCGTGCAAAGGAGGATAGTTCAAATTGTATTGGTCACTTTGTAAACAGTGGGGCGGTACTTCCGCCGGCGCCGGCGACATCGAGCGTGACCTTTCAACGTGATGACGTAGTTCCCGGCATGTTGCAGATCAGCTCAATCCGAACAATTTTAGTTAAAAAGTATATATATATATATTTTTTTTTTTTGAAAATGACCTATCGTTTGGCTAGATAAGATCCTCTTCCTCAGCTGCAATCATGCACAACTCATTGAAGCACTTCAAAGACCTTTGAAACTGCATTGATTTGGACTTCAAAACGTTGGTTGCCATTGAAGTCCATTATTAAAACTTAATTTCTCTTTCACTGAGGAAAGAAAGACATGGATATCTTGGATGGCATTAGGGTGAGTAAATTATTAGGAAATTTTCATTTTGAAGTGAACTAATCCTTTAAGGCAAAGTTTGAAAAAGGAAAAAATATAATCCACCAAGGTAATCCAACCGAAGAATTTGATGCTGGGGTTGCTTCCGTGTTGAATACAATAATTCCGGGTAGCACACCAAACAAACACAATTGATGAAATACGGTCTACATTGAGCATTGCAAACACACTGTTCCTCAATTAGTAACCATAAGAGGCATACAAGTTGAGCCTCAACTCAAAACCCCTCTTAATTTAAAAGAGTGACCCATCTCCAAGTCGAGCCACCACATGGCTTAAAAGCTCGATCACTCTTTCTTCTTTATATGGGTATTCTACCCCCTTACCTGAGGGCGTTGCCCCCTGGTGACCAGGAAGAAAATTACAAAATAGCTATAGTCAGCCAGTAATAGTGAAAACACTCTGGAACTGTTACATACCCCTCCCTTCTGAAAAAGGCTAGACAGCCCCAAAAATGATAGATCTCGACATTCTTTGGCTCCTGGACCATTTGTACTCTGTAATTGACTTTATTAAGTTTAGACATAATTTTAGCAGGTCCTTGCCACTTGGGACCCATCTTTTCCATATAAGTATCACTTGCTCGAGACAACAGGTGAGTGAGTACCCATACTAAGTCTCCTTCTTCATATTGGACTGAACTCCTTCTGAGATCATAATACTTGGCCTGTCTCTCCTGGGCTTTACTCACATTTTCTTTGACACATTCCAATAAGGCCTTCTGTCTCTCAATGGTGTTATAAGCGGCTTGGTCAGGGTCTGGAGGCTTATGGACAAGACGTTCGAGGGGACCTTTCAGTTTCCTGCCAATTGCGATTTCAGCAGGTGTGTGGTCAGTGCTCTCCTGCCATGCCGAAATTAGTGCATACCGAAATTCGGGGATCCACCTATCCCATTGGCGATGGTTCTCTCGCACATAGGAGGCTAACATGGACTTAAGGGTACAGTTAATTTGCTCAGTCAAATTAGTCTGAGGATGGTAAGCCGTTGTGAGTTTCTGGACCACACCCCACTGCTTGCAGGTGTCATGAAGCAGTTGGGATGTGAATTGACGTCCTCGATCTGAGACTAGATATGCTGGGGTACCCCACCTGGTAAAGATTTCCTTCGTAAGGACATTTGAAATCAAGGGTGTCTTTGCAGATCTTAACGGAAATAACTCCACCCACTTGCTACAATAATCCACAATCACCAGCAGGTATTCATTCAGGCAAGTCCTTTTGGGATAAGGCCCCATTAGGTCAATCCCTAGCATAAAGCCTGGTTCAACAATGGGAGTTGACTGAAGTCGCCCTGCAAGTTTGGTGATCCGCGGCTTATACTGCTGACACATCAGACACTCTTTACAGGTCTTCCAGACATCCTTCCGAATCTCTGGCCAATAGGCCACCTCCAGCAATCTGCGCAAGGTTTCCATGCCTCCCAGGTGTGCGGACAGGGGGTTTGCATGGGCGAATTGAAGACACTGCTCTCTGTATTGTGTAGGAATGATCACTTGAAAAACTTGACCTCCATCTTTGTTGATGGTACACCTAAATAAGTAGTCATTTTGAATGACATAACGGGTGCGGTTTGGATTTGCATCATCAATTTTGGCTTCATCCCAAAGATGTTGAAGAGAAACATCCTCTTTCTGCCCACGCTCAATGTCCTCCCAGCTCAAAGGTAAGTTACATGGGGCACTGACCGCCTGAGAGAGAGCAATTGTCCCAGGGATTTCTTCTTCCATTCTGCGTGACAGCGTGTCAGGGATAACATTGCACTGCCTTCTACAGTACTTTACCGTAAAATCGAAGCTTTGGAGCTGAATGGCCCATCTTGTTAACCGGGATGTGGGTCTTGGATGATTAAAAACCCATGTGAGTGTAGAATGGTCTGTAAGCACATCAAAGTGTCGTCCTTCGAGGTACTCTAGCAATTTCTCCACAGCCCATACCACAGCGAGACAATCTTTCTCAGCTGTGGAGTATGACTTCTCAGCACTTTGCAGTAGCTTGGAAACATACGCTACTACATTTTCACCTTGTTCAGTTTCTTGTGTTAACCCTCTGGGGTCGGTGGTATTGCCAGTGATACCAGCTCACTTTTTTTCTTATCAGTGCAAAAGAGACTCAAAGTACTCTTACATAATAAGTAGAAATAAGTAAATAAGTAAAAGAGACTTACATAATGAGTGTTATACATCATTCGATCCTGTTAAGTGTCTATTTTTTTGTGTATACTCACAATAAAAACAAACTGTTGTGCTTTTTGTCAAATAAAGAAAAATGAACATGATGCGAGTTTTGCCTTCTCCCTGTCAGTGAAGTCCATTCTGAAACGCGTCCGAAAATTAATTGTAACGCCGTGAATACTTGTCATACAGGCACGAGAGTTTTTTCTTTATGAAGCTTGAACTCTCTTTTTTTAAATGAAGTAATTTATATAAAAAACAAATATTCTCAGTTTATGTCATCTGTATGAAAAGAGAGAGATGTCAGTCTTTTTCTTTTCAGCTCATTATACCTTGTAGCAATGTTCAGGGAAGAAGGAGGGGGGAACCGGCGAACATTCAAAATACTTTTTTAAAATAAAACAAACAAACCAAAAATACCGCCAGCAGCTCCTCGCGGACGACTGCTGGCTACCGAAAATAAAACACAAATACAAAAACCAAACACAAACAAAGTGTTGTGCTTTTTGTCAATGTTCCTCTCTCGATCATCAACGTCATCTCTCCTCCTTTATGCTTCCGCTCCTCCGTGAGATGCGAGACCGGTGTGCTTCACAGGTGCCGCTCATTAGCAATCGCACCACCGGCCTCGCGCCGTTCTCTCACGTCCCTCGGCCGTCCTGTTCGCCACATACCTGATTAAGTGTTAATGTGCCATGCCCACGGTGAGCGCACGCTATTCAAACGCAAATGATCTGAGGCAAGCCATGCAAACATGCCAACGCCCACATCAGCTGGATAAAACACATCAAGTTTAATAAGAATCTTGTACTTTACCTCGTCTTGCTAAGCTGTGAGGAATATTACTATCTAATAATCCTGGAAAATGTACCAGAAGTGTTGGTAGTTTCATTTCAAGGAGCAACGGATCCAGCTGATATAGTAAGTTATTTATTCTTAAGTGCTTTGTTCTAATCGCGATATTGAATAGTGTCTGTGAACCGCAAAAAGACTGTTTAAATATGAATTGCGTGTCTGTGTGTGAATGATGAATGAACGGCACAGGCACGGCCGCGCTGTTGTTTACTACAGCGCGTGTCTGTGCCGTTCATTCACACTCGCACCTACATTAGTAAACGTTATTTTTACATGAACACATCCAAACTATATTGCTATAGCCTACTGAGATGAGTAAAATAGACTGAAATATGTTGAAATAAAATGTCTGTATAAGCAACAAACTGCAAATGAACATGTATATGCTAATATCATAAACACGATATGTTACAGACTAAATATGAATCTTTAGACAAGATTTCGTTGATTACTTTTGGATAGATTATAAATTTTTTACTGTAAAAAAAAGACTACTGCCACATTGAATAAGCTTTTGTTCACCAATTTCTGTTCATATGTTAAATATATAGTATGGGATGTTTTGTCAAAAATAAAGTAGGCCTAGGTATTGTAGGGTCTGGACCAATCAGACACACACTAATTATTCATATTCATTATATTTAATGAATATAAAGGTCTATGAAACTCTCCCCCAAAACTAACCTCACAAATGAAGTCACTTTGTCAGCCGGGTGTCCGGTTACAGAACACTTTAAGACTGATAACAGACTTTTACGACCTCAAAGGAATGTGGCCACATGCGCCACATGCTTAAGAGAGAGAGACAATCTTTAATTAAATAAACTTTGCGGTATTACTCTGATCTATGAAGGAACATGCCTCACAGAAACTGTGAGGATTTACTGTCTCGTGTCCTGTTATTCATAACAACATGGTATGTTTGATTGGGGTGTATGTGGTTGCACAACATATCAATATAACCTCACCTGTATCATGCTTCCTACCTAATTAATCCTCATTTAATGACACACACTTTGATGTACATCACTTTCTCTTAGAATGCAATGTGAATTTGTTATGTCTATTTGAGCTTGAATGAACAGTCTAAGCACGCTGGGGACAAAGACCATAAATCAACTAAGAGCCGGTTCCCCTCTCGGACATGTCACCTTACTCATTGGTCCATTCAAACCTTAGGGGTTGGTTCTTTCTCAGGCTATATCAGAGGCAGGCAACAGTGACCGCCTTCTCTTGGTAGTTTTCATCCTGCCGCAAACATTGTTTCGGGTGATACGGGGAAACCCCCTCCCCCCTCCATGGGGGCCCAGAGGCCTCCCAGCAGGCCTGGATCCCAACCAGATCCGGCCTCATGAAAGAGAGAGGACACTCTCTCACAAAGAACCAAGGACAATCTCAGGAGTTTGTAACAAGGACTCTAACCCACCATGCAAGTTCATCATATCTTCTTCATCCAACAAAGAAGAAAATGATTGAGACTTCAACATCTGACACTCGCAGAATCATCAACAACTTCAGTTCCCTTTCGTAGTCACTCCGAGTTACGTCGGATGACGGAGAATGGGGGTTTCGCCTAGAAAGCCTATCGACTTCGAGTATTACAAAACGAGCCTATGGCAATGAAATGCCATGGGTCTGCGGAATTTGCATAGCGTATCTCTGCCCCACCGCGTGGGTATAAAAGGAGAGACGCCGGCAAAGGCAGATTATGTTTTTCGCTTCGGAGCCAAGAGTATCTCTTCACTCCACAGCTATTTCTGACTTCGCTCTACGAGACGAGCCACTATCCGGTGTTGGTGTGACGGCGATCTGCAGCGAACTCACATTGCCTGATGGTCTGTGCAGTGATCTGCCAGTGAGTGTGTTTCTCCCTGCTCGCTTCAACATCGCGGAGTTTTTAATCATCGCGTTAATGGGTTAATCGCGTTAATGGGCCGGCTCTGGAAGCCGCGGGCAGACGCCACAGCCCTCTCCAGCCCCGCCCCCCGCTACATGCCAGGTTAAGCGGCACTCTTGAGACGGGCTCCTCAGAGATGGGACTCAATTCTTTCCAGGAGTGGGTAGCAGGACCACTCCTTTCCCCGGTGGAGGGCCGGGGGAGAATCTTTTGTTCTCCGTAGAAAGAACCGATACTCCCATCACTGAGCACACAGAGCCGGATGACAGTGCGCGGCGCCCCCTTGCCTCGCCGCTCTCATCCCTCTCTGTCACAGAGTTCTCGGACCGCAGTGTGCGCCGCCCCTGGGCCTCGCCACTCCCGTCCCCCTCTGTTCCAGAGGGTGCGGATGTCAGTGTGTGCCGTCTTCGGACCTCACCACTCTCGTCCCCCTCTGTCGCCAGACCCCTGGCAGAGCAGACCCCCGTGGAACGCTGGTCCTTCCCTGGTCTCCTCTGTCAGGACGCGGAGCTCGACCGCGCCCCCGCCCTGGGCCGCTATGCCACCCACGCCTGGGCCGGTCACTCCGCTTCGCTGCCCCTCCGGGGGGACGCCTGTGGTTCGCATGACCCCGCTGGTTCAGTTTCTGGCAGCTTGGTTAGAGCTCCCCAGCCTGTCCCGCTGGGTCGCCCGAACTATCAGGCTCGGCTATGCGATTCAGTTCGCACGGTCTCCTCCCCGCTTCAGGGGAGTTCGCTTCACTATGGTCGGTGGCAATGCCCCTATCATGAGAGCGGAGGTTGCTACCCTGCTGGCGAAGGGTGCAATCGAGACTGTCCCTCCAGCCGAGATGAAGTCAGGGTTTTACAGCCCGTACTTCATTGTCCCCAAGAAGACCAGTGGGTTACGGCCGATCCTGGACCTGCGCGTCTTGAACCGCTCCCTTCACAGGCTGCCGTTCAAGATGCTCACAGCCAAACGCATTTTCGAATGCGTACGGCCACAGGATTGGTTTGCAGCGATAGACCTGAAGGACGCCTACTTTCATGTCTCCATTTTACCTCGACACAGACCGTTTCTCCGGTTTGCTTTCGAGGGGCAGGCATACCAGTACACGGTTCTCCCATTCGGGTTGGCTCTGTCTCCTCGCGTCTTTACGAAGGTCGTCGAGGCAGCCCTTGTTCCCCTACGCGAACATGGGGTTCGCATCCTGAATTATCTCGACGACTGGCTAATATTAGCACACTCTCGGGATCAGGTTTGCGAGCACAGAGACCTAGTGCTCCGGCACCTAGCCCGTCTGGGCCTTCGGGTCAACTGGGAGAAGAGCAAACTCTGCCCCGTACAGAGGATCTCTTTTCTCGGTATGGAGATCGACTCGGTCGCTATGTCCGCGCAGCTTACGAGCGAGCGCGCACACTCACTGCTGGCTTGTCTTCGACAGTTCGATGGCAAGAGTGCGGTCCCACTGAAATTGTTTCAGAGGCTCCTGGGGCATATGGCATCTGCAGCCACGGCAACGCCGCTCGGATTGCTTCATACGAGACCGCTTCAGCTGTGGCTTCGCGATCGAGTCCCGAGGTGGGCATGGCATCATGGCACGCTCCGAGTCCCAGTCCAGGCATGTTGTTGTCTCCACAGATGCCTCTTCCACGGGGTGGGGCGCCATGTGCAATGGACATGCAGCCGCGGGCTCCTGGACAGGACCCCAGCGCCGTCTGCATGTCAATTGCCTTGAGTTGCTGGCAGTACGCCTTGCCCTGCACCGTTTTCGCACGTTGCTCGAGGGTCAACGCGTTCTAGTCCGTTCAGACAATACCACGACTGTAGCGTACATCAACCGTCAGGGTGGTCTACGCTCCCGCAGTATGTCACAACTCGCACGCCACCTCCTCTTAATGAGTCAGAAGCACCTGAGGTCCCTTCGTGCTATCTACATTCCGGGAGATCGGAACTTTGCAGCCGACGAGCTGTCACGGTTTCGGCCCATCTCAGGCGAATGGCGACTCCATCCCCAGTCGGTCCAGCTGATTTGGGACCAGTTCGGGGACGCACAGATAGACCTGTTTGCCTCCCACGACTCGTCCCATTGCGCCCTGTATTACTCCCTGACCGAGGGTTTGCTCGGCACGGATGCACTGGTGCACAGCTGGCCGCGGGGCCTACGCAAATATGCGTTTCCCCCAGTGAGCCTTCTCGCACGGACCCTGTCCAAGATCAAGGAGGACGAGGAGCAGGTCATTCTTGTTGCGCCGTACTGGCCCACCCGGACCTGGTTCTCCGAACTGATACTCCTCGCGACAGCACCTCCTTGGCCAATTCCTCTGAGGAAGGATCTCCTTTCTCAGAGACGGGGCACCCTCTGGCACTCTCGACCCGATCTTTGGAGACTCCACATGTGGCTCCTGGACGGGACGAGGCAGGTTTGAGTACCCTGCCACCAGCGGTGGCGGCTACCATCACTTCCGCTAGAGCATCGTCCACGAGACATGTCTATGCGTTGAAGTGGAACCTCTTCGTCAACTGGTGCTCTTCTCGCCGAGAAGACCCCAGGAGATGCTCGATCAGTGTCGTGCTTTCCTTCCTGCAAGATGGGTTGGAGCGAAGGCTGTCTCCCTCCACCCTGAAGGTATATGTGGCAGCTATCACCGCATATCACGAAGCAGTTGAAAGTAAGTCTCTGGGGAAGCACGACCTGATCGTCAGGTTCCTGAGAGGAGCGAGGAGACTGAATCCTCCTCGCCCTCCTCTCGTTCCCTCTTGGGACCTCTCAGTGGTGTTAAATGCCCTGCAGAGGGCTCCCTTTGAGCCTCTGCAATCAGTGGAGCTTAAGTTCCTGTCAATGAAGACAGCGCTCCTGGTTGCATTGGCCTCCATCAAGAGGGTAGGGGACCTGCATGCATTCTCCGTTGACGAAGCGTGCCTGGAATTCGGGCCGGCTTACTCTCACGTGATCCTGAGACCCCGGCCTGGATATGTGCCCAAGGTTCCCACCCCTTCCTTCCGGGACCAGGTGGTGAACCTGCAAGCGCTGCCCCCGGAGGAGGCAAACCCAGCCTTGGCATTGCTCTGTCCAGTACGCGCTCTCCGTGCCTACGTAGACAGGACGCAGTGTTTCAGGACCTCAGACCAGCTCTTTGTCTGTTATGGTGGGAGACTGAAGGGAAAGGCTCTCTCAAAGCAGAGGTTGTCTCACTGGATAGTGGACGCCATTGCTTTTGCTTACCAACAGCAAGGCCGACCGTGCCCCCTTGGTGTGACAGCCCACTCCACCCGGAGTGTGGCTTCCTCTTGGGCTCTAGCGCATGGCGCCTCGCTGGCAGACATCTGTAGAGCTGCAGGCTGGGCGACACCGAACACATTCGCCAGATTCTATAATCTCCGAGTGGAGCCAGTGTCCTCTCATGTACTTGCTTCAACCAGCTAGTACCGGACCCGCTCAGGTGTCTTCGCTTGCTCGCCATTCCACTCCACGGACTGGATACGTGCGATTTTTCCTCAGGTGAGCCTTCTTCTCTGAAGCCCTGAGTTCCTCCAGCACTGTTGACGCTGGCGCCAGTGTCTATTGCCTGTGCGTCGGCTAGGTGCCTCCGTGTGCATGGTTCCTCCTCTGAGTAACCCCCACATGTGTATGTCCACTGTAAGCCTCCTTGAGCATGTGTCTTTCCCTCGGCAAGCCACCTTGCCACCCCTGGAGTTGAAAGTTGCCACCCCACGGGCTAGTCACTCCAGTGTTTCTCCATATGAAGCCCCTCCGGCCATATGTGTATTCTTAAGTCCTCCCTACGGGTAGGCGTGCTGCGGCATATTTCCTCTGAGATATGCTCCCCAGTGTACCTTGGTATTCCTGTGTTTAGTAGGACTCCTTCGTCCGTGCCAGTATCACGACAGGGGGTTCAGACTTTCGCAGGGCACTGGAAGACAGCTGTGAAGGTGGCGTGATTACACTGGGACCCCCATTCTCCGTCATCCGACGTAACTCGGAGTGACTACGAAAGGGAACGTCTCGGTTACGTATGTAACCCTCGTTCCCTGAGTAGGGAACGGAGACGTTACGTCTCCCTGCCACTTCCGCTGTACCGCTGGGTAGACGCCTGAGTTCAGTCTCGGCTCCTCAGCGAAGACATGATCTGCCTTTGCCGGCGTCTCTCCTTTTATACCCACGCGGTGGGGCGGAGATACGCTATGCAAATTCCGCAGACCCATGGCATTTCATTGCCATAGGCTCGTTTTGTAATACTCGAAGTCGATAGGCTTTCTAGGCGAAACCCCCATTCTCCGTCATCCGACGTAACGTCTCCGTTCCATACTCAGGGAACGAGGGTTATATACGTAACCGAGACGTTTTCAACAACTTTGATAATAGTGTACGCTACCCAGGCATGCAAGTATACTTTTGATTTGATGCTTTGAAAATGAAATGCTGATGTTCTTCTCATATAGTTACATGGAACTTCTCAATAGTTCTGTTTTCGGTTTCATTCTATCACTCACCTATTTATGTATTCATGTGTGTATGTTGTTTAGTTTATTTATATTCATATAAATATCTATATTTAGTTAATAAAACTTGTACATAATATGTATTTGGTTCTGTTTTGTTTGCCATACAGAGTCACTTTCACGATCGCGGTTTTTGCTACTTGCTCAAAGTGCTGTACATGCTAAGAAATAATTATTCTTCTGTGGCCATGGAAGATACCTTTTTCTTAGAATAAATTAATAATCAAAAGAGTTCGTTGGACGAACTGATTAATTGATTCTAATATTAATTCAGCCACATCAAGTTAATCCAATTAACTGACCCAAATATTCATAATTAATAATAACAAGTTATTATTGATTATTAATATTTCCAAAAAGCTGAGTTCCTTACAAATGGTGGAGAATTTTAGGGCATTGTATAAAACATTGTATGCAAGCAGACAGTAATCAATCATATGTTGTCCCATAAGTTGTCATTAACATCTCATACATCTCATACATACGCACAAGTATCTGAAATCAGCAAAACTATAGCCTGAATATGCCTTCCTACGAATGGCAGAAAGTTTCTCAAATGCTATAATGCATATTTAAATCGTACGATAAGAAACTCCTGATATTAGCGAAGAAATCCTAATTTCAGATAGAAGTCGGGCGTACGTTAAGCCTTCTCTGACGGAGAAATCTCAGATTAGCCGCGCGTATAAATGGTACCAGAACAAATTAATCTGATTATGGACGAAGAAAACTCCATTCTCAGCATTTTGAAGGTGATCTGAGCGGTGCTCCTCAGTCACCAATCAAGGCCTTGTTGTTCGTTACGTCATTGTATTCATATTAAACCGCCGAAGCGCTCATATGAAACAATCGTGTCAAATTAGTGGTATAAATTCTAGCCTAGCTAACTAGTAATTTGCCATTGTCTGGGAAAGAACGGTGCTGTTTGATTTGTGAAAGAGTCACTCACATGCAACGTCATGTGCCTAAGCGAGAGACTCAGTGCAAACTTTCAGCACAGCTCGTCAGCTGCTCCGGATGATCTGTGTTGTTGGTTGGCATTGCATCCGGAACGCGAGTAGGCGTTCCTATCTAGTTTTTCTGACAACAGCACCAATCTCACAGACCCTCGTGTAAACAAGCGACGGTTGCAGCCAATAGCTCCCTCAATCCTAACTTACACGCATAATTTCAAGTAAAACCCTCTACCTCGAGTGATAGTTTTAGCACCGCCTAAAAACTTAGACACGTTAGAGCGTAAAGTGTAACCTTAAAACAAAGACTATAGATTTTGCGTGATTTGAACACGAGTAATGAGAGTCAAAGCTCTTCGAGGCTTTGAATCAAAGGAGTCAACTGCATCACAAATGATTCTTTGTTTGAAGCACCCTCGCTGGCGACCCCTGCTGGTCAAAACAGTGTAAGTGTAGCGGAAACTCAAATCAACGGAACACCTTTTTCAAACAAATCGCAAAGGTTTTATCAAAAGGTGTAATCAGGTAATGGCAATCCGCGAGCTACCTAATATCGTTTAATATGAGGTGTCTTTCAAGGCACAATATCTTAGTAAACTGTAGGGAACTTTTTATGAAAGCTTGACTTGAAAGTCAATCAGACCCTTTATCAAATGCGTCATTAAATGTGTACGAATCTATAAAGTGATACGAGATCACATAGAGACCAGATACACACTGGTTCACGAACCGTTGAAATTTAAAACAATTTCAAAACAGCTATGACGCGTAACGAAGCCCAGTTTAATAAAATCACGTGACCTTAGCAGTGATACACACTCCAAATGATTTGAGACGAATGATTCACCCTGGTGTCAGAGCTTCACGAAGCACGTCTCATAAGAGGGTTAAACCACTCTCTTCTCTCTCTCTTTCTCTCTCTCGACCCCTTCCTCTTGGTTTCACTTTCAGATTGAAACCCAGATACTTTGGTTTTCTTTTATTTCGACCTAAACCTACCCCTATCGTATTCTGTGTCTTCACACCTGTTGAGCCTGAATATTCCTATTCGGTTAAGTTGAATTTAATTAAATTTGGGATTTAATTAAATCAATTTGCTTATTCAATTTCCACTCTAGTTACCAGAGCTATGAGAACAATCGATTTCTACCTTTTTATTTTTATTTTATTTCAATTTATTTACCTTTGTTTCGACCTGAATTCTTATATTCAGCTAAATGAAGCTTAACTAAATTTTAAATTTAATTAAATTACTTGCTTCCCTTTCCTTTTAGTTTCTCAGAGCTATAAGGATGTTCTAACTTTACCTTTACCTTATTTTAGATCACTTGTCACTATCCTCATCTTCTCTCTCTCTCTATAGGATCTGACATGCTCTGGTTCCCATGACAACAACTGGTCACAGGAAGTGCTAACTTGTGATGTCACTTTGTAAACAAACCAGCCTAGGTGGCTAAGCTAACCTAACCTAGCGTCCATCCAGCTTAGGCTAAGCTAACCTAACCTAGCATTCATCCAGCTTAGGCTAAGCTAAATAATAACTTCTACAGTTAGCAGTTAGCATCATTCACTTGAAGCCTTAATTACAGCTTTTGTTTACACAGTGCAAAGTATTCTAGAATACTTTCTTTAACCCCAGTTAGGGTTTCTAATTCTTCACTTTCCGTACTTTCAATTCTTCTCAGCTAAATTTCACCTTCACTAGTCAATTAAACTTAAGTTTAACTACATGTAAACTGTGTAGCTAGAGAAGAATTCGTATAGTAATGAGTAGTAATTTCCATCAGCGTTGATTAAACATTTGGAGGGACACACACAGTGTGGTCTTGAACACGCAACCGCTGTAACCCACTATGGAGTGTTGGTCCAGGCAAATCCAAAGTTTAGTCACTAGTGCTACTGATTATTCTCACATTCAGATCATTACCGCTGTTTTGATTACTTACTTTATTTTATTTTTTTTAGTTTTTTATTTCCACTTTGATAATAATAGCAGTCAGCTATTCTCTTGTCTATATGATTTAATTCCATTTCCTCTCTTGTTCGAATGTGGTTCCATTTCCCATTGGGCCCAGAAAGGAAACAGAGACACCTTTATTTGTGATTGTGTTTATTTTCAACAAGTGCACTCATTTTTGTGACCCTGCAACACAAGTAATTTCAACAATTACTAGGGCATAACTATAGTCCTGAGGATTGATAATAAGCATAATTTGAATAGGAAAGCTGTCTCTTTTCCTCCTATCCTTCACTTCGTCAAGCCATAGTGAACCACCATTTAAGTCCAGAGAAATAATTTAGTCATAAGAACCATCTTAAGTCATTTATTTCATCTCGGCTATGCCCTTTTCAGGAAATACTCTAGGAACCACACAAGTCTTAGCCTCCTAACATCCACAGCTAAGATGATAAAGATACAAGAGACACATCACTAGCTAGATACACATGAAACACCTAACTTTATGCTACACATCTAGCGAACCCATTAAACAGTGGTTCTGAACTTTTAGGGTCATGCATTAGTCTCTCACCACAAGTGTGCCAAAATGTCACAGAGCCTCTGCTTAACCTGACCCCAACCTTCCAGCTTACCAAAGACTATGACAAACCAATGGTCACTACGAGAAACCACCTCTAACCCCTCCAACAACCCACGAACGCCGTCTGCACCCACCGACAACCGGTGCCCCAGACAACTGAGGTCAACAAGCACACGCTGCGTGCACAGGACAACACTCTGTGTTATGCACCTGATGACATCGCTGCGCCAAAGCTTGTGGTGCCACAGTGCAAAAGGGGGGGGTCATGCCAGTGTATGCCCATGACGCACCGTGTGCTGCACACCGCAGCACCAGAACACCGAAGCAAGTGGCATACCGGTGTCCTCGAAGCGGAAAGACTGTCCTAGCCAACAAAAGACGACAGTCGCTGAGATCTTTCCTCCCTTTCTCTCTCCCTCTCCCCTTTGTCTGTTCCAGGATGCTGCTGTGGTTAGTCTTCCTGTGCCTCCAGCCAACCAGAGGACAGCCGCAGTCGGTCATCTCACCAGGTCTGGTATCAGGCAGCGTCCCGAAGGAACAACCGGGACTCCTTATCACCAACTGCAGGACCCACACCCAGAGAGTGTATGTTCGACTCCACTCCCTCGCCCACGCTGAGGCCAATGTCGAACACATGCGCAACCAACTTGAGAAAAGGACTGTCACACAAGCAGAGCTAGATGGACACAACCGCCGCTGCTGTCGGAACTCTGTTAACATTGGCATGTCCAGTGTCAACGCACTGAACCTAGCCACCGTGAGACAACGTGTGGCTGAAATTCAAACTGAAATCCCACAGCTAAAAGGGCAACTCACAACACAGAGTGCCTCTTGCCGACCATCGGCAAGACATTGAAGGGAACTGTGGTAATTCTCAACACCCACAGCGTTCTGCTGAACCAGACAGTGAACACCATGAAACAGCTGTTTACTGTCTTCCAGAATGACTTTACTCAAACTCAGCTGATCCAAGACACACGCTGCCTTGCTGAGGCCAAACCTGAATCAAAGCTGGAAACCTCATCCTTCTTCAAGAACCACAATTGCACCCTAACTCCAGAATGACAGGTGACACCCAGTCAAGGCACCTGCTGCCCCAACACCTGCTGCAGAGACCTGTACTGGGCTACTGTCCACATCAACCGCCGTGGACGAACACCGCTCCAGAAGACGCGAGCAACCAGAGGCCACCATGGCCTTCCAGCCTTCTATGACAAAGGTGTGTCTGATCTCTTGGCACTTTCAACTTCGATCGTGGTTGTCCTTGAGGGGGACAACAACGGTCGAAAGTGGGGGAATGTAGGGTCTGGACCAATCAGACACACACTAATTATTCATATTCATTATATTTAATGAATATAAAGGTCTATGAATCTCTCCCCCAAAACTAACCTCACAAATGAAGTCACTTTGTCAGCCGGGTGTCCGGTTACAGAACACTTTAAGACTGATAACAGACTTTTACGACCTCAAAGGAATGTGGCCACATGCGCCACATGCTTAAGAGAGAGAGACAATCTTTAATTAAATAAACAAAAAGCTGAGTTCCTTACAGTATATTTAATTATCAACTAAGATGTTATTATAGTGTTTGTTCCAATATTCAAACTAATGAATCCTTACCTTTGAAAAACCCACCCGCATATTGCCTTTCCAAACAAAAAGTGTCTTATAAAATTTAAATCAATGTATTGTTTTGTGTAAATGATTAGGCAGGATGATTTTCAGATCATTTTGAAGCAAAAACTCTAGGTGACAACATCCATTAGTCAAAAGTCTTGTGGGAACATATTTAGTATGTGTTTTGTGGCCATATTTCAGAAACTTTAAGTTTTAGTTTTTTCAATAACCATGCATAAACAATATTCTCTCAAAAATACAAACACGTACATACATGTTGCTCACATATTATGGTAGCCCTGTTTGTGCTAAATAGAGTGTAATGACACATTTGCCATTAATATGTTTATAAGCAACTGAAAAAAGCACAAATGTCAGGGCATGTCAAAACATCTCAAGGACCCCAAAAACACCTTAGACCCCAGAGGGTTAATACTGCTCCCAAACCAATGTTACTGGCATCCGTTTGCACTCTGAAGGGCCGACTGAAATCTGGAGGTCTAAGTATAGGGGCTTTCTTCAGAGCTTCTTTAGTAAGTAAGTAAGTAAGTAAGTAAAATGTATGTGTATAGCACATTTCTCAGATAAAAATCACAAAGTGCTTCACAACAAAAGAAATAATTCACAACTCTTATAAATACATTTACAGCACATAATCAAATTAAACACACGTACACATTAGACCAGCCTAAACACCCTACAGTCTAGTCAAAAGCCTCTTTAAAAAAAAGAGTTTTCAACTGGGTTTTAAAATTTTCCACACAATCCAAGCAGCGTATGGAAGGAGGCAAAGCGTTCCACAACCTGGGTGCCACACCTTGAAATGAATGGTCCCCCCTAGTTTTAAAATGTGTAAGGGGGGCAACTAATAGTCTCTGGCCTGTTGATCTCAGACTACGTGAGGACGTACGGAGCTGTATCAGGTCAGAGATGTATGGGGGTGCCTGTCCTTGTAGGGCTCTAAAAGTTAGAACCAAAATTTTGAAGTGCATTCTAAATTTCACTGGTAACCAATGAAGTGAAGCTAAAACTGGAGTAATATGTGCCCTTTTACTCGTATGGGTTAAAAGCCTAGCAGCAGAATTTTGGACAGTCTGGAGACGGCAAAGATCTTTCTTATTAAGGCAAATAAAAAGACTGTTACAATAGTCTAAACGAGACTAAATAAAAGCGTGAATGATCATCTCCAACTCTGCTTTTGAGACCAAGGCTCTTATCTTAGAAATGTTCCTTAATTGAAAGAAACAGTTTTTAATAAGTTGTTTCGAGTGTTTCTCCAGAGACATGGCCGCATCAAAAACAACACCTAAGCTCCTGAGACTCGGCTGAACAGACGAACCTAAGGCACCGATATGTTGTTTTATCTGAGGGATGCTCTGCTCAGGGGCAATGATTAAAGTTTCAGTCTTGGCTGAGTTCAGCATTAAAAAGTTGTCATTTAGCCACTGCTTGATCCTACTCAGACAGTTGATTAAAGATGACAGTTTATATAACTCAGTAGGAGGGCTTCTTTAGCCACTCAAATGACTGTTGGCACTCCTGAGTCCATACCCATAAGACATCCTTCTTTTTCAGGGCATGAAGAGGTGCTGCACGCTCTGAAAAGTTAGGTATGAAGCGATGATACCAACCCACCAAGCCAAGGAATCGCTGGACTTCTTTCACATTCTTGGGAGTTTGGAAATTATGGACAGCTTCAACCTTAGAGGGCTCAGTCTTTACTCCTCCTTCGGAGATGACATGACCCAGAAACGAAAGGGACTTTCTTATCAGGTTGCATTTTTTTTCAAGTTCAAAGTCAGACCAGAAGCTTCCAGCTTTGTGAACAGCTGTCTTAAATGCCCAAAGTGCTCCTGAACATTGGCCGAGTACACAACAATATCGTCTATATGGAAAAAACAAAAATCTACCGATGAGCTCTTCTAAGATGGTATTCATTAATCACTGGAAAGTCAAAGCAGCATTTTTCAACCCAAAAGGAAGACGAATGAACTCATATTTTGCAGATTTGGTGACAAAAGCAGTTTTGGGAATGCTATCTTCCTCCATACAGACCTGCCAATAACCGCTCTTCAGATCTAAAGTGCTGAAAACTGAGGCTCCATACAAAGAGGCCAGAATGTCCTGCACCTGAAGCATCGGAAAACCATCTAGTGGAGTTTTTGCATTTAAGGACCTGTAGTCTACACAAAAGCGCAAACTACCATCTTTTTTGGCAACAGTACAATAGGGGCAGCCCACGAGGAAGTGGATGGACGAATGATTCCCTTTTCCAGCATCTTCGGCACCTCACCCTCAATCAATTTTTGCTTGTGAACTGGGGTAGGGTATGCCTGTTTCCTCACTGGAATTTCATCACTGGTGTTGATGCGATGCCTGATGGTGGAAGTTCTTCCCAGTGAATCAGTACACACTGTAGGCCAATCAAAGAGAAGGCTATCTAATTGACGTCTCTGGGAAGGTAAGGCATCTGCTGAACTCACAAGGTCTTTAATGATAGTTCTTGTAGCCTCATTAATCTGAACAGCAGGTAGTGCTAAATGTAATCTGGTTGCAGTTGGAAGGAAGTCAGTATTATGTGAAGATGAAGAGATGGAAAACTGATGCAACTTATCCTCTTCGGACAAAGAATATGTTGCTCCACGGAAGTCTAAGGAGATACCATACCAGAAACATTCAAGAAGTCAAGGCCTATTATCAACGGAAAAGTCAAATTACGGTCTCTCATGACATAAGCTTTAAATATAAACATGGTCATGCACTCTTCATTAAAATGTTACCTTTCCTGAGGCATGCTGAAAGGTGTCCATTGGCAAGGGAGAATGTTTGCCCTCTAGCAGACTGCCAAGCTTCCTCTCTTTCCCTGATACGATGCCAAAGGGATTCTTGTACCAAAGAGTAAGTGCTGCCTGTATCTATTAAAGCTTCAAAGAAACAAACACAAATAACTAGAGGTAAGGTCAGAGGAGTTATAGAACCCTTTTTTGGGGCTGTCTAGCCTTTTTCAGAAGCGAGGTGTATGTAACAGTTCCAGAGTGTTTTCACTATTACTGGCTGACTATAGCGGTTTTGTAATTTTCTTCCTGGTCACCAGGGGGCAACGCCCTCAGGTAAGGGGGTAGAATACCCATATAAAGAAGAAAGAGTGATCAAGCTTTTAAGCCATGTCAAAGGCTGCGTTCCAAACCGCATACTCAATGAGTAGGTACTTAATTTCAATGAGTACTTACTTAACGAGCGCTAAAAGAGTAGGTACTTTGTAGCCAAATCTCGTTGAGTATGAATGCGATCCGGACATCATCCGCCATGTTGACGTTATCATGTGACCTACGACGCGTTATCACAAGCGCAACAACTTAAAAGATGAACGACACGTTTAATTCATCTATCTGTAAATATCTTGATATTGATGAAACTTGCTCATTTTGTGGTATTGTTGAAGAAACAGCTGCCAATTTATTTTGTGAATACATTTAGGGTTGATTTAAGTTGTTATATTTTAAACCCTACTAATGTGACCCACAGTTCCTTATAACGATTTTTTTTAAGAAACCCCAAAATCGTCATCTCTTGAATATGTTGTTAATTTCTTTATTTTATACCCAAAAAGTTTCTCCTTTAAGTTTTCCTCTTTTCTTGATGAATTTACCTCTCGTTTCATCCCTCAGACTTATAACAACAAGACTATTTTTTAATGTATTATGAAGAACTATTTAAAGATATTTAGCCTTGTTATTGTTCTTTTTTCCTGTGTATAAATATCATATTATGATGTAGCCTACACAAACCAATGATCTTTATGTTTTCTGTTTTGTCATTATGATTGTTCATTGTTAGATACAACTAGTATCTTTCCATGATCTTTATGTAATAAGTTTATAAGTTTAAATTATATGAGCGACAGGTGCACTAACACTTCATAACATCAGTAACTCGACAGCACAACCTAGAACAGTTTTCCTCTGCGTTTGTAATGTCTGCACAAGGAGACGGGCCGCTGCTCGAAGATCTCCTTTGGAGAAAACTGTTGACTTTATACTCGAAAACCGTTTCCAGGATTCAGCTCTGGGCTCCTCATCATCAGTGCTCACACCAGTCTGAATAAAAACATGTTTAGTTACTTTATAGATTTGTTTATTTACAGGACATTTGTCTAATGTCAACAGTGTTGACAACAGTGAATTAACGTTATCCTAATAATGCCACACATACATCACTCAGATGTCTTTTTCATGTTGTGATGTGCTCATCTGCAATATGTCAATACTTACAATATTTTCCTTTCAGATGTAAATAGACATTTTAAATAAGCGTGTTTAAGATGTATATGGTTATGTAAATCCACTTTAGAGACGTTACGTGTGCTTAGAGCTCCCCTGTTAGCTAGCTATACAAAACATGTTTTTACAGCAAAATCACAACTATACTACTGTCTAACTACTTCACACCTTCAACAGTTAAAACGTTTACTCTATAGTAGTTTAACACAATAAGGAACCGTGTTTACTCACATTTGAAAACCCCCGGCGTCGCTGATTTCCGTGATGTTTGATAATGACGTATGCTCTCGCGTGGCCTCCTGGGATAGAAGAGTACGCATCGGACAGCACTCAAAAATCGGGCCGGAAGCAGTAAGCCATCCGGGAACTTCTCGCCTACTCTTTTATGAATACTGATGTTTCGAACGTACTGCTTCTTTCACGTAATGTTTTCGCCTACTATATAGTAGGAAAGTAGCCATATTCGAACACACTTAAGTCCGAATCTCGCGATAATTAGTACGTCACCCAGGTAATTCTCGCCTACTCTTTTGGATTCATACATACTTTTTTGCTCGCCTACTCTTTTTCCCATACTAAATAGTAGGGAAGTATGCGGTTTGGAACGCAGCTAAAGAGTATAGAAGAACAAGAGGTGAAACTCTGATGCTTTTTTGGTAACAGCCACTAGGTGGCGCTTCGGTAGCGCGGCTGCCATTTTGGGGTGAAGATTCCAACTGGAGTTACTGGACAACAGCACAGATAACAGTTAATCCAATCATTAAATACACATTTGAGGTAGTTTTTTCTTGCTTGATTGAGTATTTCCATTTTATGCAACTTTACACATTTACTACTATTATTAGTTACCAACTCCACTAGGCCTGAAATATATTTTGTACGTTTTAATCCCCTGGATCATGCTACAAACATGATGATCTTATAGAACATGATGCATTGCTGTGTCCGTTATCCTATAATTGCCACTTTTGGACAGTGGCTGTGTTTTTTTGTTTACATAGTCTTGCTTTAACGGTCATTATTATAAGATAGTACTGCAAAAAACAGTTTACTGTAAAGCTATTCTATTACTGTTATATATTTATTGTCCAACATTCCCAATTATCTGATATAGCATGTCCTTTACTTATTTTTTTATGTTGGTATTAATTCAGTGTTTGTAATGCTAATACTAAAGGTTTTGTGGGAAAAAAAGTAGAGGACTTGTATAAGTCTCTGAAATAAACTGTTAAAAGGCTCCATAAAAGTTAAAACTAGTCTAGTGATTGTACGTTATTCTGTGTTGTCATCATTCAGTTTGGATTTGATCTTTAATGTACTTTTTTTTTTTTTTTTTTTTTTTTTTACAAAGCAACTGATATTGCCATAGCGACAGCAAGAAGCTAGTGAATAGTGATGGGAAGTCCGGCTCTTTTCAAAGAATCGGCTCTTAGAGCCGGCTCATACGACACATCACTAGTGGACTGCCGAGTCGCTTTCACCCCAAAATGGCGGAAGCCATGTCAATATACGTTCTTTGGCCATGTGGTGGCTCGACTTGGAGATGGGTCACTCTTTTTTCTTTACATGGGTATTCTACCCCCTTACCTCAGGGCGTTGCCCCCTGGTGACCAGGAAGAAAATTACAAAACAGCTAAAGTCACCCAGTAATAGTGAAAACACTCTGGAACTGTTACAACGCCATTGTAACAGTGTGCCCCCCTCCGCATCCCCTAGACACCATTTACTACACACAATAGGCTCACACATGGTGCATTTTAAATTAATAAATAATAACGAATACAAATATTGGAGTTTTTTCTCAGATTTTGAAAACTCTTCGCGATCGACTTAAAATGCTTCCAAGATCGACTTGTCGCCACGATCGACGGCTTGGTGACTCCGGAGTTAGGTCATGCGTTCATGACATCAAGGCTAGATTATTGTAATTCTATTATGGGTGGTTGCACTGCACGCTCAATAAACAAACTACAGCTGGTCCGCAGCAGCTAGAGTTCTTACCAGATCCAAGAAGTATGGCCATATTATCCCGGTTCTGTCAACACTGCATTGGCTCCCTATTTAACATCGTATACATTTTTAAATATTGCTGATTACTTACAAAGCACTAAATGGTTTAGCTCCCCAGTACTTATATTATAGTCCTTCACGTCTATTGCGATCTCAAAATTCTGGCCAGTTGATAATACCAAGAATATCAAAATCGACTGCTGGCGGTAGATCCTTGTCCTATTTAGCACCAAAACTTTGAAACAGTCTTTCTAACATTGTCCGGAAAGCAGAGACACTCTTTCAGTTCAAGTCCAGACTAAAAACACATCTCTTTGACCTAGCATACACATAATAGACTTCTATTATTCAATGTTAGGCTGCGTAGATTAGGTCAGCCGGAACCGGGAACACTTCCCATAAATCCTGATGTACTTGTTATACCATCAGAAGGATGGTGTCTACGCTAATATTAGTCTCTCTGTTTATCCTGAGGTTTACCGCAGTCCGGCAGATCCAGGACCTGCGCCTGGACATGATGACAACGCAGTTCTGAAGTGTCAACTAGTCTCTCCACTGTGAAGGCCTACTTCCCTTACCTTTACCTCTGTACAGATAAAACGTTGTCGGGATAATTCCGGTTCACGTGGCTACACGGAAACGATAAAAAATTCTGTATTATAAATTTTTCAAGGCTTGTACCTTGGAACCTGTTTCATGATTTGCGTTCTTGAGCCACCAGGCACTGTTTTGTGCAAATGAGCGGCTGGATCGCATTAAGAGTTTTCTGTTAGAATGGTGTTGTGTTAGCGGCCCCTAAGTTAATAACTAATGATTGCTGCGACGGAAGTGAATCAATCAAAACTAACTTTAGCTAGACAATAAATTTATTCTAGAGCTGCTGTAAAGCCAAAACAATCTCTGTTACTTTAATTTCCTATTATCACTATGTAAAGCTGCTTTGAAACAATTGTTGTAAACCTTGTTCTTCTTAAGTGTAGGAGACTTAGAAGCGAAGACCAGGAGACGTTGGGATTGTATCTTTTAAGCAGGATTGTTTATTTGCTGTAGTCTGCTTCATCCAAAATCTTACCCAAGTCTAACTAAGGGAACTTTACATTGCAGTTTATATACATTTCAAGGGGGTGGGATTAATGGTTAATGTCCAAAACCCTGATTGCCTCAAAATGGACAAAACAGTGTGCAACTTTCTCAGTTAAAATACTATAGTATTGGAAGCTCAATTAAACATTTAAATAAAATTTGTAATCCTACATTTCCCCCTATGAGAGTTCTAAATAACTCTCACAAAATACAAATTTAGACACTTAAAAGTTCATTCTTGTAACTTGTAACACAGATAACGCATGTTCTGTGTTTGCTTTTCTGTAATTGCATGCTGACACAGAAACAAACATGCAATTAGGGTCTGTGAAGTTCTTACGGATAATAATCTTCAGTCTCTGGTGTAATTTTGCTGAAAGATTAAGAATGTCTTGTTGGATTTTGTTCAAGTTCTCTGTTGGGTCCATTAACCCGGTGCAGCACTCAGGTCCGATGATGGTGCAGGCACCTCCTTGCATTTCTAGAATGTAATCCAAGGCCACTCTGTTCTGTAAGATCATTATCTTGTGCGAAGCGAGAGTGTCTGTGATGTTACTGGTACGACAATCTTGATCATGTTGATGGATGACTGAAGGTTTGTATGTGAGTCTCTGCGTTGTGTATTTTTTTTTTTCTTTCGTGATATTTGGTTCGGCAGTGGGTCTAGTCGTGTTCTTGAGGTTTTCTTGTGGCTTCATACGCAGATGACGAGGTCGGTGCATATGGGTCCCGGAACAGTCATCAAGTGGTGTCTGCACAGAATAAGAAAGAAAACAAAAGACAGGAGAGCAGTATTTGTTCAAACACTAGGGTTGTAAACTTTTCCGAGTCTGCTAGACAGTAGAGCAGTATTTGTTCAAACACTATGGTTGTAAACTTTTTCTGAGTCTGCTAAACAGTAGAGCAGTATTGGTTCAAACACTAGGGTGGTAAATTTTCCGAGTCTGCTATTGTTGTTCCTTCTTTCCCTATTTCTTAATTATGACACCTAAAGAACGCAGTGAGGTGAGGATGGATTAATGGATGGGAAGGCCTATGAGGGATTCTTCACCGAAGGGTTGGCCCCCGACGCCTGTTGCAATCGGTTCTTCCCTCGGCTCCCCACTGGTTCGTGTCCTATCCTATCCCTGTTGGAGGGGGAACAACTTTACAGTGTGATACGTGAGTCCAGGTTTTCCTTCCCTGACACAATACTGCATTTTACATTTACATTTATTCATTTAGCAGACGCTTTTATCCAAAGCGACTTACAAATGAGAACAATAGAAGCAGTTAAATCTAACAGTAGGACAACAATACGTAAGTGCTATAACCCCTCTCAGTTTAACTTAAGTGCAGTGTTTTTTTTTTTTTTTTTTTTTTTAAGAATAGAAGAGAAGAGAAAGTGTTAATACTACTGAATCAAGTGCTGCCGAAAAAGATACGTCTTCAGCAGTTTCTTGAAAGTGGCTACTGACTCAGAAGCTCTGGTTGAGTTAGGCAGATCATTCCACCAAAAGGAAACAGTCATGGTAAAGGTCCGAGAAAGAGATTTTGTGCCTCTTTGAGATGGTACCACAAGACGACATTCGCTAGCAGAGCGCAGGTTTCTGGATGGCACATAAGTCTGAAGTAATGAGTTTAGGTAAGAGGGAGCAGTGCCAGTGGTTGTTCTGTAGCCAAATGTCAGTGCCTTGAATTTAATGCGAGTGGTAACTGGCAACCAGTGCAATTTTGTGAGGAGAGGAGTGACGTGTGCTCTCTTTGGCTCATTAAAGACTACTCTGGCTGCAGCATTCTGGATCAATTGTAGAGGTTTGACAGAGCAAGCTGGAAGACCATCCAGGAGAGCATTACAATATTCCAGTCTGGATAAAACAAGTGCTTGGACAAGGAGTTGTGTAGCATGCTCTGTAAGGAAGGGCCTGATCCTCCTAATGTTGTGCAAGGCAAATCTGCAGGACCGGGCAGTTCTAGCAATGTGGTCTGTGAATTTCAACTGATCATCAATTACAACCCCAAGGTTCCTAGCTGACCTTGATGGAGTTATGGATGACGAGCCTAGCTGAATGGAGAAGTTGTGATGAAGTGTTGGGTTGGCCGGGACCACAAGTAGCTCTGTCTTCGCAAGGTTTAGTTGAAGGTGGTGGTCCTTCATCCAGCCAGAAATGTCTGTCAGGCAGGCTGAGATACGAGCAGCTACCGTCGGATCGTCAGGCTGGAATGAGAGGTAGAGTTGCGTGTCATCAGCGTAGCAATGATAGGAAAAGCCATGTTTCTGAATCACAGATCCTAGTGATGTCATGTAGATGGAGAAGAGGAGTGGTCCAAGCACTGAGCCCTGAGGCACCCCAGTAGCTAGATGTTGGGTCTTAGATGCCACACCTCTCCATGACACCCTAAAGGACCTACCTGAGAGGTAAGACTCGAACCATTGGAGTGCAGTTCCCGAGATGCCCTTCATCTTTAGGATTGACAGGAGGATCTGGTGGTTAACTGTGTCAAAAGCAGCAGACAGATCCAGCAGGATGAGGACTGAGGATTTGGAAGCTGCTCTTGCCAGTCTCAGAGCTTCAATTACTGAGAGCAGGGCAGTCTCAGTTGAGTGTCCGCTTTTGAAACCAGACTGATTGTCGTCCAAGAGGTTGTTCTCTGTAAGAAAGGAGGAGATCTGGTTGAAAACAACTCGTTCAAGTGTTTTCGCGACAAATGGAAGAAGAGATACCGGTCTGTAACTTGTTAGATGTGCTGGATTTAGATTGGGTTTCTTAAGCAGTGGGGTTACTCGAGCCTGCTTAAAAGCTGTGGGAAAGGTACCAGTGTGAAGAGAGGTGTTTATGATGTGCGTGAGTGTGGGTACAACTGAGGAAGAAATGGCTTGAAGTAGATTAGTGGGGATAGGATCAAGCGGACAGGTAGTAGGGTGATTGAAAAGGAGGAGTTTAGAGACTTCCGCCTCTGAAAGTAGAGAGAAGGAGGGTAGAATGTGTGCGAACTGCAGCTGCTGTAATCAACATCATTTGATGTGGTCCATGCCACTTAGGTTCTAATGGCTTTTTCCTGAATGACTTTATCATGACCCATTGACCTGGGATGATTGTGTGTCCACCTTCTGGTGGAGTCTGCCAACATGACTCAACTCTCTCTCTGGCACTCTGTACCGCCTTTGTTAGGTTTTCACAGTAAGCAATCAGCGCATCTGAGGCAATGTGTACATCAGCATTTCTAAGATCAATCACACCTGGCATCTGCATGGGGCGTCCAGTAATAATCTCATGAGGGCTCAGTCCTACTGTTCTGTTAGGTGATGCTCTCATACTACACAGTACTGCTGGCAGTGCTTCGACCCATGGTACCCCTTCCTGATGTCAGGAACCAATCAGACACCACATCATTCACCACACAGCGATCACTCTCCCCAGAATATTAATCACCTGCACCTGTTCACAATCAGTAAGCCTCATCAACCCCTACATAAAAACACTCACCACAGCCTCACTCACCGTCAAGCCTCCAACAGGAACAGACCATTTCCCGTTGTCCTACAAAGCCTCTAAAGAAGTCCAGTTCCAGCCAAGTAAAGTATACTCACCTGTGAATTACTAACCTCTGCATTCCTGTTCCACTGCCTCCAGACATCCTGTCCGAGTCCTTGCTTCCTGAAACCCCATCTGGATCCCTGTCCCCTTAAATCCTGGATCTTCCTGAGTCCCGGTGTTCACGCTGAGTTATCTCTCCCACGACGACATCTGAAAGAGAAAAGACATGTATGAAAGATCTGCAACCGCTTGACATAAAGTAACCTGAAGAGGATCTGCTCACCTGTAATCTGCCCCGCACGTAGTGATCCACCTCGTATCTGCACCTGCACTCTGAGAATACTCACCCTTGCGTCACATTTAATAAAGCTGTGTTTGGATTCACTTACCTCTGTCTCCTTGCCTGTATCCTGACAGAAGGCTTGACCAACTACCGCTATGGATCCAACACAACCGCCAACCGTAGCCATTCCAGGGCAACCAGCAACCGATGCGGCGAGTTCGCTTCCACAGCCCACCTCCACTTCCGCGAACCTCACTTCCACGATGGTATGCATTGCTAGCCCCACGTCCCGACCAGCGCCCTTCTCCGGTCGGGCGGAAGATTGCAATGGCTTCCTGTTGCAGTGTTCGCTCACCTTTGAACAGCAGCCTCATCTGTTTCCCACAGACCGTTCACGAATCTCTTTCATCATTCAGCAGTTATCTGGAACAGCATTAAGATGGGCTGGGTCGCTGTGGGTACAAGAGACTGAGGTTACCAGGTCACTACAAAATTTCATTCACCATTTCAAGGAGGTTTTCGGCCAACCAGTCAGTGATTCCACCATCAGTGATAAGCTAATGCATCTTCGACAGGATAAGAGATCCATTTCAGAGTATTCCATTGAATTCCGAACTCTAGCTTCAGTGAGTGGTTGGAACGAAAAGGCTCTCCTGGCTGTTTATCGCGGCGGTCTCAATCCTGCACTTCGTCTCCAAATGGCGATCTACGATGACAACCTGGGGCTTGAAAAATTCATACAGCAAACTCTCCGTATTCATCAACGGTCCCAGAGCTGCTATCGAGATACTCGAGTTTCTCACGCCACATCCCCTCACGTCCTCACGAATCGTGAGTCTGAAAAAGCCCCAGAAGAAATGCAAGTTGATACTCACCGGCTCACCCAGGCTGAACGCTCTCGTCGCAGAGAAATGAAGTTATGTCTGTACTGTGGTGTGAAAGGTCATTTTAGACTTGCATGCCCCATTCGGCCACCTCAGATGACGGTAAGCTCCGTTCTGGCTCACCACGCCGTATCGACACCACTCACAATTCCAGTAATCCTGAAAATTCGAACTTTCCATGTATCTGTAGCAGCCATTGTCGATTCCGGATCAGCGGGGAACTTCATATCAGGGCAACTCTGCAAGAAACTTAACCTCAGGAAGGTCGACATCCCAAAGCCATATTCCATTCATGCAGTGACCGGCGAACCCATTAACAAGGGGTATGTTACTTCGCAAATCACACCCATCCAACTGTGTATTGAAAATCTTCACCACGAAATGTTCGAACCTTTCATTCTTCAGAATAGCCAAGCAGACATCATTCTCGGCCGTCCATGGTTAATTCGTCACCAACCTACCATAAATTGGCAGTCCGGTAAGATAACCAGTTGGGGATGTCATTGTCCGCTTAAGCAACGCGCACATTCTGCTCCACCAGCTGCAGAACCCGAGAAAATGCTCACTGTGAGTTCCACCTCCATCGAGAGCCCCACGGAGAATCTGTCTACAAACATTCCCTCTTGCTATTCCTCGTTCTCTGACATATTCAACCCGGTTACTGCCTCCAACCTGCCACCTCATAGACCCTGGGATTGTGCCATTGACCTGGTCCCCGATGCCTCGATTCCCAAGGGTAAGATTTACTCACTCTCCATTCCTGAACAAGAATCTATGCGGAAGTACATCGAGGAAGCATTACAACAGGGGTACATTCGTCCCTCTACATCCCCTGCTGCCGCTTGTTTCTTTTTTGTCGCTAAGAAGGATGGAGGATTAAGACCTTGCATTGATTACAGAGCCCTGAATCAAATCACCGTCAAATTCAGTTACCCGCTGCCTCTCATCCCAACAGCCCTCGAACAGCTCCAAGAAGCCAGGATCTTCACCAAGTTGGATCTGAGAAGTGCCTACAATCTGATCAGAATTAAAGAAGGGGATGAGTGGAAAACAGCTTTCATCACACCTGCAGGGCACTATGAATACTTGGTCATGCCGTATGGGTTAGTAAACGCTCCTTCCGTGTTCCAGAGCTTCATGGACGAGGTACTCCGAGACTACCTGGGGAAATTTGTGTTGGTGTATATTGATGATATTCTGATTTATTCCAAGAACCCTGTTGAACATCAACATCATGTGGCCCTGGTACTCCAACGACTCAGGGAATTCACCCTCTTTCTAAAGGCAGAGAAGTGCACGTTTCACCAGACCGATGTCGAATTCCTGGGATACCAACTCAGTGAAAGAGGTGTGGAGATGGACAAACGGAAGACCGAAACCATCATGTCCTGGCCAACCCCACAGTCGGTGAAAGACCTCCAGAGGTTCCTTGGCTTTGCTAATTTTTACCGACGGTTCATACACCAGTACAGTTTCTTGACTGCTCCTCTTACCTCCCTGTTAAAGGGGAAACCGAAAGTGTTGCTTTGGACCCCAGAAGCTGAGCGTGGCTTTAACGCCCTCAAGGCCGCTTTCACCACTGCACCCTTGCTCCACCATCCAGATCCAGAGAAGGTATTTGTGGTGGAAGTAGATGCCTCCACTACCGGGGTAGGAGGGATTCTGTCCCAGTACTCAGGCTCATCCTCCAAGACCGTACCTTGCGCATTCTTTTCCAAGAAATTATCCACAGCGGAAATCAACTACGACATTGGGAACCGAGAGCTTTTAGCTGTGAAACTTGCCTTGGAGGAATGGAGGCATTGGTTAGAGGGGGCGAAGCATCCATTCTTGGTACTTACGGATCATAAGAACCTCCAGTACTTAAGAGATGCGAAAAGACTGAATCCACGTCAGGCGCGATGGGCGTTGTTCTTCACCCGGTTCCATTTCAAGATTTCTTATCGTCCAGGCTTTCATACAAGGTTGTATCCCCTGTGCCATGTCCAAGGTTCCCAGAAATCTCCCTGTGGGTAAACTCGTCCCGCTTCCAGTTCCACATAGACCTTGGTCCCACATTGGAGTGGATTTCGTCACGGACCTGCCTGCCTCCGACGGTAACACCTGTATCCTCGTAGCCATTGATCGGTTCTCCAAGGCATGTAGGCTGATTCCTCTGAAAGGGCTCCCCACGGCTTTTGTCACTGCTGAACTTCTGATGGAGCACGTCTTCCGGAACTACGGCATCCCAGAGGACATCGTGTCTGACAGGGGACCCCAATTTATCTCCCGAGTTTGGCGAGCCTTTTTCACCCTCATGAACGTGACCGTAAGCTTGTCATCAGGATACCATCCACAAACAAATGGCCAAACCGAACGTAAAATCCAAGATGTAGGGCGATTCCTGCGTACCTTCTGCCACTCCAACCAAAACATCTGGAGTCGTTACCTCATTTGGGCAGAGTACGCACAAAACTCCCTCAGACAGTCATCCACTCAACTGACTCCTTTCCAGTGTGTGCTGGGTTACCAACCCCCACTGTTTCCATGGTCCGGCGAACCTTCAGAAGTACCAGCAGTAAATAAGTGGTTTCAAGAGAGCGAGGGAGTGTGGAACCAAACTCATCATCATCTTCAGCAAGCAGTAAATCGCCAACGACATTTTGCAGATGCTCACCGCCGTCAAACTCCCGAATACCAACCCGGACAGTTAGTCTGGCTCTCCACTAAAGACATCCGTCTACGCCAACCTTGCCGCAAACTCAACCCCAGATACATCGGACCGTTCCCCATCGTAAGACAAGTAAACCCAGTCACTTATCAACTTCGCCTACCTCCAGAACATCGGATCCATCCCACGTTTCACGTCTCCCTCCTGAAACCTCACCACCCACCTGTACCCCACTCAGCCACAGAACCGGTCCCTGAGGATAACCCCCCGATACCACCTATTGAACCAGAGCCCATCTATTTGATTAATGAGATTTTGGACTCCCGACGTCGAGGTGGTCAGATTGAATATCTCATAGATTGGGAGGGGTATGGACCAGAGGAAAGATGTTGGGTACCCCGGAACGACGTCCTTGATCCAAATCTGCTCCGAGAGTTTCACGCTCAATATCCAGACAAACCTGCACCACGGCCAAGAGGTAGACCACCACGACGTCGGGGTCCAAGGCCCGCTGGCGCGGACCCTGGAGGGGGGGGTAATGTCAGGAACCAATCAGACACCACATCCTTCACCACACAGCGATCACTCTCCCCAGAATAATAATCACCTGCACCTGTTCACAATCAGTAAGCCTCATTAACCCCTACATAAAAACACTCACCACAGCCTCACTCACCGTCAAGCCTCCAACAGGAACAGACCATTTCCCGTTGTCCTACAAAGCCTCTAAAGAAGTCCAGTTCCAGCCAAGTAAAGTATACTCACCTGTGAATTACTAACCTCTGCATTCCTGTTCCACTGCCTCCAGACATCCTGTCCGAGTCCTTGCTTCCTGAAACCCCATTTGGATCCCTGTCCCCTTAAATCCTGGATCTTCCTGAGTCCCGGTGTTCACGCTGAGTTATCTCTCCCACGACGACATCTGAAAGAGAAAAGACACGTATGAAAGATCTGCAACCGCTTGACATAAAGTAACCTGAAGAGGATCTGCTCACCTGTAATCTGCCCCGCACGTAGTGATCCACCTCGTATCTGCACCTGCACTCTGAGAATACTCACCCTTGCACTTGTGTCACATTTAATAAAGCTGTGTTTGGATTCACTTACCTCTGTCTCCTTGCCTGTATCCTGACACCTGATGCATTTTGCTTAGTCTGGTTTTGATTGTTCTGTTCGATCGTTCAACCTGTCCTGATGCTTGTGGCCTGTATGGGCAGTGAAGATTCCACTTAATCTTCAAAATTCTAGACACTTCCTTGACTACCTGTCCTGTGAAGTGTGTACCTTGATCTGAGTCAATGCAATCTGGTAATCCCCATCTGGGAATGAAATCAGTGACAAGACATTTAGCAGTATGTGCAGCTGTAGCACGCCCTGTTGGATAAGCTTCTACCCATCTTGAGAACTTATTACTACCAAAACATCAGTTTTTCCCTTACAACGAGGCAATGATATGTACTCGTCTGTTACCTTCAATTACTTGAGCTGAACCGTGAACAAACAACTCAAATTCTGAATTCTCTATGGGAGTTTCTTTTACTTCACTCGTAGGTGTATATGTAAGCGTAACACAATCGTGAGTCATTGCTCCTTCATCCTCTAACAAATTCTCAGTCATAGCAGACATCATACATGAGGACGGATTCGTGACAGGTGCACGCTGTAAGACAATATTCGGGGCTGTGAGAGTTGCTAACCAATTTCCCCAGTGAGAGGAAGTGACAGAAGTGACTTTTGCTTGATTCATTAATGTGGATATTACATTGAGGGCATTTTAAGTTTACAGCCTGACCCAGCTCATTACTAATGAAGGGCCTGTGCTGTAGACAACATTTAACCCTCTGGGGACCAAGAACGCGCCCGCGCGTTTTGCTGTTTTTTTTTTCACATAGCAGCAACATAGACTTAAAATACTCCGTCATTTATGGTCATATAAATAAAATCAATACATGATTATAAACTATAGAGGGTCTTCTTTTTTTGTGTACACTCACATTAACATCAAAACCTTGTGGTTTTTTTAAAACAAATAAAATAAACAGGGTGCGCTTTCAGCTCACTCTGTCTCCGCAAAAATCTTTCTGAAACATGTCTGGAAAATGAACGGAAACTCCGCAAATACTTATCACACAAACATGAAACATACGTCTAAAGAACGCTTTAAATTTCTACTTTTAAATAAAACAATTCACATTTAAAACAAATATTCTCCTGCAATGTAATCTGTCTGAAACTAAAGAGAAGTACAGTTTCTCCTGTCTCAGCTCATTATCGTTAATTTGTTCACACCTACTCGAAGAGCGAGCTATTCATAAGATAATGTGTTGAGGCCATTTGCAAAATAGATAAACGCCCCCAGGCAAATGCTGTAAACACACTATATTTTTTAGTCAGATTAAGATTCGTCTTGCGCGGCTATGAGGAATAATCCTGGGACATTTACCACAGAAGTGCTGGTTTATTTTCACGTCGAGGAGGAGCAACAGATTCAGCAGAGAACTGTAAGTGTTTTATGCTTGTGCTTTGTTCTAATCGCGATATAGAATAACGTTAGTGTCTGTAAACTGAAAAATAGCATACTGTTTAAATGTGAATCATGTTTCTGTGTGTGTGTGTGCGCGCGCGTGTGTGTGTGTGTGTGTGTGTGTGTGTGTGTGTGTGTGTGTGTGTGTGTGTGTGTGTGAATGAATGAATGAACACACAGATACGCACTGTTACAGACGAAATAAAAGACAACATTTCGTTGACTAGTCTAAACTAGACATCAAATAAGCTTTTGTTAGGAGTTTCTGCTCATATGTTAAATATATAGTATGTTTTGTCAATAAACTAATCAACTAAGATGTTATAGTGTTTGTTCCAATGCAAGCTATATCAAAATAATGAATCCTCAACTCTGAAATATGTATGATCAAACTAAGACATTTATGGAAAAAGACCATTTTCCTCGTTTTTTTAATCAAGGCATTAAGATTTTTTATTCCTCTTTTTAGTCAACTTTAGCATAAGTGTGTTCACTTATTCTAAGCAGTGTGTGTGTGTGTGTGTGTGTGTGTGTGTGTGTGTGTGTGTGTGTGTGTTGTAAATAAATCCAAACAATCTAAAAGCCATTCTTTTTTAAATCTCCTCATTCTTTGTGCAAGGCTCCTCATAATGATATGGCCTGATAGCACACCTAATAGGGCCATTATGGGAGGGTCTTTGTCTTTCTCAGGTGTGAAATGCCACACATATTAATGAGAGATCACGCCCCTTCGCATAAAGCTTTCTCAAACAAAAAACAAAACACGCCATACACATTCTAAAAGACTTTATTGACTTATCTGAATGAGTAGTCAGGATGATTCTCCCATAGTTTTGGAACAAATATTCTAGACTATGTGATACAATTTTCAAAAGTCTTGTGAAGAAATAATCAATATGTGTTTTGTGGCCTTATTTCAGAAACTTATATTTTTCGTTTTTTTAATAACCATGCATAAATAATATTCTCTCAAAAATACAAACATGTACATACATGTTGCTCACATATTATGGTAGCCCCGTTTGTGCTATATAGAGTGAATTTACACCTTTGCCATTAACATGTTTATAAATAACTGAAAAAAGCACAAATGTCAGTGCATGTCAAAACATCCCAAGGGCCCCAAAAACCCCTTGGTCCCCAGAGGGTTAAGGCTGTGAGTCTACTTAACCATTGTCACCACAAAGGAAAGCTGAGACAGTCACTTTTCCTTTTGTTCTTTTAAACATCAGAATAAGTCTTTTATCTCTGTTGTAAGTTACTGGGGAAATTAAGCACTCACAGCCCAAATGGTTAACACCTCAACAAGCTGCCCCACCCGTTTAATGTTGTGGGGAATGGCTGCTTCAGAGTAGCAAGCAGACTGAGTAGGAGCTGAGCAACATTGTTAACTTCTCTAAAGTTCTTTTTGCTTTTCCTACATTCTTTTCTCCAATGTCCAGGCTTACCACAGTAATAACAACTGCCCTCTCTCTTAGGACATTTACGTTTCTGTGGGTTCTCTGTGTTGACCTTAAACGATGCTGCTGCAATTTTTACTCTCACCCTGACATCAGAATCTCTTTCCCAAGTAGCTAACCTGTCTAGGTTGCTTTGCAGGGTCCTAGTGGACCATGTGATTTCTAAGAAAGGCAATGCATTTCTATGTTCTGACAAAAGACCATCAAACCATGTGCGAACGAGGGCACCATTGTCCTCTAGCACCTTCTCTGAAGTCTCAACAATCCCACTGTAAGCTGCAGCGGTCTGGCAAAATCTTTCTGTGTACTCACATACATTTTCACCCTTCTTCTGTACCAAACTAGTGATCTTTGACCAGTCCATGTTTGGTCCAACAATGTTCTTTAACACTCTCAGAACTCCCTCTCTCAATTCATCTTTTCTGGCATGTTGCAGGTCAGAAGTAACAGCAGACTCAAAACTGTTGAATTCAGATTCAGTTAGAATTTGTGACATTAGCTGTGTGACTTCTGCCAAGGACATGTTGTAGAGACTCATTTTACTGATCAATGCTCTTCTAAATTCATAAAACTGTGTGTGTGCTGAGGGTAAACTCTGTGTCAATCTCTCTATGTCTCTAGGTCCGAGCGCTTTAGCAATTTGAACAACAGAAGAACTGGGAGGAACACTTTCTGTCTCCTCACTTCCCTGTGATCTATTTTGAGCCCCACACACCTTCACAGAATTTACATGCTTATCAGATACTGATGGGATGTCTACATCTGTTTCAAAGAATGCTTGTAATTTAGGATAAGTTTCATCTGACTGTTGGTCTTCTGAGTCACATTTGGTTGAGGCCTGGTTATGGCCCACCTTAGTGTGCAATTGTTCATTCTGTTCTTTTAATTTAGCTATACACCTAGCTTGTTCTTGTGCAATGGATAATTCTTGTGTCAAATTCCATGTGACAGAAAATAATGCCTTTTATGTTTCTCTTCCTGATACATGCACCTAACACCTTTTTGCATTCTTCAATAGACCAAAATTTTCTGGGTGAATACCAAATTTCTTTGTCAAATTCAATCTGACTGACTGAGTCACTATGGAGTCCATGTGCTCTCCTAACAATGACTTAAACTCACTGTCTGTCCATACAGGGCTAGCTAGTCCACCTCTCTCAGTTGATGGAACTAGCCTAGCAATCCTTCTAACCATTTTTGTGAGTTTCTTTGTTACCACACAAACAAACACTAAAACTTCTCTGATCAGCAGAGGTTACACTCGTTAACACAGACTTGTTACCAACACATCACAAACTATTAGCATGTTACGCTAATCTTCCCTGCCTGAAACAGAGGGTCAAACTTTTCTTCTCTAACATAATTTTTTTTGAGGGTAACAACACAAAATAACAAAAAACAAATAATTAGCAAATGATACTAATCTTCCCTGCCTGACAAACAGAGGATATCTTTTTAACACGTGATGTTAAAAACTTCCCTTCCTGAACAGAGGATCAAACTCTCTTCTCTAAAATAATTTTTTTAGAGGGTAACACCACAAGGTAACAAACAACAAAACAAATAATTAGCAAAATAATACTAATCTTCCCTGCCTGACACAGAGGATATCTTTTTAACATGTGATGTTAAAAACGTCCCTGCCTGAACAGAGGATATATTTTCATCTTTAAAAGACAACTTTTAAAGGATAATTTTAGGTAATCAAACACTACAGCTGTCTGATAACTCTTTCTCTGACGGCACAGATGCACAAAATTCGTACTGGTCTGGTTCTTTGAATAGAGTGAAACTCACCGAATCGTTGTTTGAATGAAAAGATTCAGTCTGGAAAACTCAGTAAGCTTTGTTGAGGTCCAGTTGAGATTCCGTTCTGGAACTCAGTCAGAAAGTTCATTCTTTGTTGAGATCTTTGTTGAGCTTGAGGTTTTCAAGATTCCGTCTGGAACTCAGTCAGAAAGTTCATTCTTCGTTGAGATCTTTTGTTGATTCAATCTGGATTCTGGTGAGTAGCTCTATCCGGGTCACGGCACCATCTGTTGTAAACCTTGTTCTTCTTAAGTGTAGGAGACTTAGAAGCGAAGACCAGGAGACGTTGGGATTGTATCTTTTAAGCAGGATTGTTTATTTGCTGTAGTCTGCTTCATCCAAAATCTTACCCAAGTCTAACTAAGGGAACTTTACATTGCAGTTTATATACATTTCAAGGGGGTGGGATTAATTTAATAGAGGAGGGGACTCTTGATTCAGCTGGTTACCTGATTTCATCAGGTAACAGTGTAACTCATAGTTTTGAGATGCTAATCCAATCAGCCTGATTAGATCAACAAAAGGCCCAGCTGACCTTTGAGATGTGACAAGAGGTTAATGTCCGAAACCCTGATTGCCTCAAAATGGACAAAACAGTGTGCAACTTTCTCAGTTAAAATACTATAGTATTGGAAGCTCAATTAAACATTTAAATAAAATTTGTAATCCTACACAATCTATATTGTTAAAAGCGCTATATAAATGAAGGTGACTGACTGACATCACTCAGATGTCTATTTCATGTTGTGATGTGCTCATCTGCAACACTTATGTAAGACTTAACATCCTGTCAGATGTTAAATAAACATTTAGTAAGCATCTTTAAGATGTATAGGGTTTAAAGTGTGTGTAAATCCACTTTGGAGATGTACGTTTGCTTACTGGAGCCTTGCCCTGTTAGCTATAAATAATCAAATATGTTTTTACAGCAAAATCCCAAATATACTATTATCTAGTGTCTTTACAACAATTCTAATGTTTACTCTACAGTAGTTCAACAAATGCGATTTTTATCACAAGGAACTGTGTTTACTCACATTTGAAAACACCCACGTTGCTGTTCTCCACAATGTTCGATTATGACGTATCCTCTCCCATGGCCTTCTGGGAAGGCTGGTATGAAAAAGTGTCCATCGATGAGCGCTTCGGAATTTGGGCGGAACCAGTAGGTCATCGGGGGATTTCTCGCCTACTGTTTTATGAATACTGAGGATTCAGACATACTACTCTATTCATGTACTGTTTTCTCCTACTATATACTAGGCAAGTAGGCATATTCGGATGCAACATTCGTATATGAACTTACAAATCTTGTGAGAAAAAGTACACCACCGAGGTATTTCTTACCAACTGTTTTATGAATACGGACAAACTTTTATTTCACCAACTGCTTTTTGCCTAGTCGGGAAGTATGCGATTTCTAACGCAGCCTATTTGTCATTGTGGCGAAGGACGGCCGAGGGACGTGAGAGAACGGCGCGAGGCCGGTGGTGCG